>JAKTSG010000028.1:0-179361 GCA_030580095.1 Blastobotrys petasosporus
ACAATAGTAATGGTAGAATAGTATAGTATATAGTAGAATAGAGATATCACGTGATGGAGTCACGTGATAGGCTTGATCAGAGGGCCGCGTATTACAGATCCGTCGGCGCCGGTGTTTTGGAGGAGGAAAAAAATCACACAAAAAGTGCCGTCGCAACCGGTCGCGGTCCGCACATGCGAGTCTCAAATCGGCTCTGTACAGAGACATAAAATCCCTCAGTTTGGGTTATGTGTGTGTGTTTGTGTGTGTTTGCCGGTCGGCAGGCGCTTAGTGGATCTGAGGTCGGCATTAGTTATGCTCCGACTGTTTATTGTGTATCTATGGACACTTTAAGGGTTCAAGGTAGATGATACAGAGTATCGGAGGTAGATTGAATGGAAACATGATTTTTGCATATACAGATCTAGATCCGGATTTGGGTTCCTTGGAGTACAGTTCAGATTGCCATTTGAGATTCTTGTTGTCACCAGGCACGGCTAGTGCGGCTTGAAAGGTTCTTTTTTGCTCAGTCTGACAAATTTCAATCGTCAGTCGTCTTCGGAAACGTACCAGCGTAGGGCTAGATGGAAATTTATTATGGCTGTTGCATCGGTTCGTTTGGAATGTTTCTACGTGAGACTCTCAAAACTAAGAACCGCACACGGCTACATAAGCTATAGGAGTCATGTAGTGCCTTGCGAGGATGTCATCTCTTCTCGGACATGTCGGATGTACTATGCCATGAAAGGCGAGTCATTAGTCAGGATCCCGGCTAATCCTTGTGTGCTTTACCGGCAACTCCATCTCCACTCTCTAAACTCCATATAGACCTCAACAACAACAAACAGTACGGCTATTCTGAGAGTATGCATGTCTAGCTCAATTATATAAACTATCATCGGATACTAACCGTGATATCCGTTGAAAATGTTTGAATACGGATATCGCGGATATCTAATGAAGGTCCTTCAGGTACCGGAAGTATCCCCCAAGCGGCATGAACATGGCCGGTATGAACCCTGCATTAAAAAATACAAAATGAGGGTTTCTTAGTATATTTTGAATTTAGTGGATTTTTATAAAATCGCTCAAATTAGAGTTTTCGGAAATAGACTGTACAGTATACTTGACTAATCTGATGTTGGTATCTCATTACACTACATACAGGATCAGTCGACATGGATACATCATCAGCCCACTCGGAAAAAGGAGATCTGTATGATCCATTGTGCACAATTCCGCTTACTCTACTGTAGCTAAACGAGTTACTGCCAAGCGTTTTATGTCACCAAGAGAGAAGAGAAGAGACCCATGGTAAAGGGTGATGGCCTTGACAAACGGCAAGTCGGCATTTGACCGTAGACTAAAGAAGAGAAGCCAAGAAAGTAGTAAAAATCACTACAAATTCATAAAAGAATTGAAATAAAAGAGCTAATTGTGAATTCATTAAGCTTGATCTAGTAGAAAATAGGAAATCAAAGTGACTACTACTATACACAGTTGCTGTAGCGACTCTTCTAAGCTCAGCCAAAACAAAACAAAACCGTTGGCGTACTAAGACCCCCCAAAGTGATGTTCCTTTAAGAAGAAAATCCCGGTTTGGGAGTTTTCCGTTCTCTGGAAAAGTGACGTCAAACAAAAAGTGCTAACGAATTTGTCTCACGCGCGGCCTCTCCGGCGTCCGGCGGCGGGTCTGGCTGGCCTATTTGGAACGGAGGAAAAAAAATTTGGGTCGAGAACAGCAGGAAGTCGGCGACACGGAGGCTCCGACAAACTTGATGCGATTGTGTGATTTTATTGAGATCGTTTGATACAGATGCGTATCAAGATATTTGGATTAATAATCGACCAGATAAGATTTAGTAGGATGTGACCATTAACTAGCTTGACAGTTTCTATATAGAGTAAATCTACCGGTATATCCAGTCCAGAGCAGGAGAGAGTAGAACAGACAGAATTGCCTAATTGGGCAACCACTCATCTTCTTTTTTTCCGTGTGCTAATTGTGTGGGATGACTAATCTGTTTATACCAACATCACGTAATCATGCTCTATCTTAGCCTGCTCTTTTAGTGCAAAGATTACGAAGGCCCCGCTCACGCTTGGACGAATTTGGGTTGCGCGGCGAGAGATCAGATTACGATTACGGGACTAAATAGCAGTTTTTCTATAGGAAATGGCGAACAATTCAGTAGTAAGTAAAAGAGGAAAGACACTTGAATTAATTCCATCTACATTAAAAAGAATAAATGAATTTTAATTGACTAGAAAGAGCAAGAGGAAAAAAAAAGTTTTTTGAGGGAATTTATTGATTGGCTGGAAAGGCGGCAGCAAGAGTGCTGATTATCAGTAGCAGCGAGCGGTGGTGAGAGTTTCCGTCTACCGGAACTGCCCTTAATTACTACACCACACGCTAAACGAAGTGCGAGATCTCAAGCGTTGTGTGATTTCGTTTCTTCCTTTAGAGAAAAAGATTGGGTTGGGAGTTTAAAAAATATACGCGCGCACTACACACAGTAACAAAAAAGAAACAAGCGGGTATCTCGGACAGGGCTTTACTTTTTCCCACACTCTTCTTCGTTCTTATTGGTTTTTTTTTTTTTGCCATAATTTTTTTTTTCTTCCTCGATGTTTTGGGTAGCAAAATCCCGCCGCACACCACACAACACACTGTGAGTGGTGAGAAAACCTCCAGTAGTATAAGCAAACGCATATATATACCCTCACAATTCCCCCTTTTTCTCCGAAGCTTCTTTTTCTCTTTTTCTCTTCTTCACTTCAACCTTACCGAGTCTAATCAACCCCCAACCTTTTCCCACTCACCCACTCCCCATCCCCATTCTTTAACAAAGTACTCCCTAAAAAGGTACAAGAAAAAGACACAATGGCTGAAGGAAACGACGCTGCTGCTGGCGAGTCTCGTCCAAACGAGCAGTCTTACGACAACCTCGACGAGTACGCCGCCTTGATCAAGTATATTAGCACCTACCGTGAAAAGGAAGACGCTGTCGCTGAGGAACAAGAAGAGGAGTCTAGCAAGGCTCCTTGGTACGCTCCATGGAAGAAGGGAAAGAAGGGTGCTGCTGCCGGTTTTGAAGTGCCTGAGGGATGGATCCAAACTCCAATCTCTTCTGGTATCACCTCTTCCGAGGCTGAAAGCCGACGAAAGAGAACGGGCTTCAATGAAATTACTTCTGAAAAGGAGAACATGTTCTTGAAGTTCCTCAGTTTCTTCCAAGGTCCAGTCCTTTATGGTATGTTTTTTTCGAGAAAATTTTTTTTCAACAAATACTAACAATTAATAGTCATGGAACTTGCTGTCCTTTTGGCTGCTGGTCTCCGAGATTGGATTGATTTCGGTGTCATTATTGGTATTCTTATGCTTAACGCTGTTGTCGGTTGGTACCAGGAGAAGCAGGCCGCTGATGTGGTTGCTTCTCTTAAGGCTGATATCGCTATGAAGGCTATTGTCGTCCGAGACGGCAAGGAGACTGAGGTGCTTGCTCGAGAAATCGTTCCTGGTGACATTGTCGTCATTGAGGAGGGTACCGTTGTTCCAGGTGACGCTCGATTGATCTGCTCTTACGACAACCCTGCCGGTTACGAAGACTACCTCGAGTACCAGAACAACGAGGCTGTCCACGAGAAGGGTGACGAGTCTGAGGATGAGTTGGACGAGCACGCCCACAAGGTTGGCCACGCTCTTTTGGCTTGTGATCAGTCTTCCATCACTGGTGAGTCTCTTGCTGTTGACAAGTTCATGGGTGACACTGTTTACTACACCACTGGCTGCAAGCGAGGTAAGGCTTACGGTATCATCTTGTGCTCTGCTAAGCAGTCTTTCGTTGGTAAGACTGCCTCTATGGTTCAGGGTGCCAAGGATCAGGGTCACTTCAAGGCCATTATGAACTCCATTGGTACCTCTCTTTTGGTTCTTGTTATCTTGTTCATCGTCGCTGCTTGGATTGGTGGTTTCTTCCGACACTTGAAGCTTGCTACCCCAGACAACACCCCACAGGACTTGTTGCGATACACTTTGATCTTGTTGATTATCGGTGTCCCAGTCGGTTTGCCAGTCGTTACCACCACCACTTTGGCTGTCGGTGCTGCTTACTTGGCTGAACAGAAGGCTATTGTCCAGAAGTTGACTGCCATTGAGTCCCTTGCCGGTGTCGATATTTTGTGTTCCGATAAGACTGGTACCTTGACTGCCAACAAGTTGTCTCTCCGAGAGCCATACATTGCTGAGGGTGTCGATGTCAACTGGATGATGGCTGTTGCCGCTTTGGCTTCTTCCCACAACATCAAGTCTTTGGATCCTATTGACAAGATTACCATCTTGACCTTGAAGAAGTTCCCTAAGGCTATGGAGATTTTGCAGCAGGGCTGGGTTACCAAGTCGTTTGCTCCATTCGACCCTGTTTCCAAGCGAATTACTGCTGTCTGTGAGTTGGACGGTGTCCAGTACACTTGTGCCAAGGGTGCTCCAAAGGCTATCTTGACCTTGTCCAACTGCTCTCCAGAGGCTGCCGAGCTCTACACCACCAAGGCTAAGGAGTTCGCCCAGCGAGGTTTCCGATCTTTGGGTGTTGCTGTTAAGCGAAACGACGAGGACTGGCAGTTGCTTGGTATGCTTTCCATGTTTGACCCACCTCGAGAGGATACTGCCCAGACCATTTTGGAAGCTCAGAACTTGGGTCTTTCCGTTAAGATGTTGACTGGTGACGCTATTGCCATTGCCAAGGAGACCTGTAAGATGCTTGCCCTCGGAACCAAGGTTTACCAGTCTGATAAGCTTGTTCCAGGTGCCTTGACTGGTGCTTTGCAGCACGATTTGGTTGAGCGAGCTGATGGTTTCGCCGAGGTTTTCCCGGAGCACAAGTACCAGGTCGTTGAGATGTTGCAGGAGCGAGGTCACTTGACTGCCATGACTGGTGACGGTGTCAACGATGCCCCATCTCTTAAGATTTCTGACTGTGGTATTGCCGTTGAGGGTGCTACTGAGGCTGCCCAGGCTGCTGCCGACATTGTGTTCTTGGCTCCAGGTTTGTCCACCATTGTTGATGCTATTAAGATTGCCCGACAGATTTTCCAGCGAATGAAGGCTTACATTCAGTACCGAATTGCCCTTTGCTTGCACTTGGAAATCTACTTGGTTACCTCTATGATCATCATCAACGAGACCATCACCACTGACTTGGTTGTGTTCATTGCCTTGTTTGCTGATTTGGCCACCATTGCTGTTGCTTACGATAACGCCCACTACGAAGCTCGACCTGTCGAGTGGCAGTTGCCAAAGATTTGGATCATCTCGGTTATTCTCGGTACTTTGCTTGCTCTTGGTACTTGGGTCATTCGAGGTTCCATGTTCTTGCCAAACGGTGGTATCATTGAGAACTTCGGTTCCGTCCAGGGTATCTTGTTCTTGGAAGTTTCTCTTACTGAGAACTGGCTCATTTTCGTCACCCGAGGTGCCAAGACTTGGCCATCCTTCCAGCTTGTCGCTGCCGTGTTTGCCGTCGATGTCATTGCTACCTTGTTCTGTGTCTTTGGCTGGTTGGCTGGTGATGCTTTGGTCACCGACCCAGCTACCCTTGCCCGACAGTCTCCTAATGGTCACACTTCCATCGTCACTGTCGTTGTCGTCTGGGCTTACTCCATTGGTGTCACCATCATTGTTGGTATGACTTACTACTTGTTGACCCAGATCACTTACTTGAACAACTTGGGCCGAAAGGATCGATCTCACTCTGACAAGAAGATGGAGAACTTGATCTCTCACTTGTCCAAGCTTGCTCTTGAGCACAAGCGAGATGCTACTGGCAACGACCGATACGAGTTGACCGCCAAGGCCTCTGAGGAAGATGATATGGAGTAAATTTGTGGATTTCACTCCTTTTTATTAATACCCAACTAATTTGTTTTGGATACCATTCCTCGTTTTTAATGAAGAAAAACACTTCTTTCCTGCCTTTTTTGAAATATAAAAAGAGTCAACTACATTCGCTTTGTTTTGTTTTATCTATCCTTTAATTGTAATTTTGTGTTCATCGCTTGTATAATTAATATATACCCGATATTATAGATTTTAAACACTTTTTGTCTTCTTGATCTCTTTGCTCTTTGTCACTGATCACTATAATCTCGATAAGGGTTTGGGGTACTGTGTGTACCTGAGTGACAGGGGTACCGCTTTTTAGTTCGGTATTCTTCTCGTTTGGTCTAGCCGCAGATGGATGATGGATGGTGATGAGATGGGCATCCCCATCCCGCGTGTTACAGTGTCACCCGATACCATGGGTTGTGTGTGGGTACCAGCCAGGGTCCTCCTTCAGGGTTCTTTGGGTTTTTTCTTGGCAACGGCATTATTTTTTGCGCTCAGAGTTTGGGTGAAAGAGGAAAATCCTTGATTATATGGTTTTCTGGGTGAATGATGCGAGGAGTCGTTCAGGGTGTAGTTGGAATATTTCTTGTGATGGACATGGATGTATTGTCAGGTAGAAAAATGTCGGTAATCTTGAATTCAGGGGCCAGGAAGTGTACCATGTGTACGAGCACGTTTAAAAAGAGCAACAGTAGCAAGTGCACGAATGCTGGTAGTGGGTTGAGTTGAATTCCATGCGTTCAGGAGCTATTGTGTAGCTTCGGCAAGGGGCTCGTCAAGCTCAGGTACCACAACAGGTATGTCATCTTGACGTAGACAGATTTCGAAGAGCTGGCAAAGTGCAAATGATAGAGACGGCATTTTTGCAGTCATATTTGTTCTTCTTCCTGGTGATGTTCTCTCCTGGCTTGCGGTTTGTTGCATCCTTGCTGCAACGCCTATCAATGCCATGGGCTGGAGAATATTCAGCAGTTTCGGAATAAACAAACGCACTTCTTCAATTGGGTTTCGCATCCGCCCGGCAAGGTCAGTGCCTGCGTGCTGACAGGTTCTGTAGCCATTTCTATGCGAGTGGTACAGTACTTGCCGGCAAACGAAATTGTGATTTCGTCGAATGGCATTATCAACTGTCACCGCGTGATATGATGAACGGCGACCTATCTGCTCTCAGTGTGGTGTGATCGATCGTGGACCTGTCTATTTGGGGTGTGATGTGAAATGTAGGCGTGACATGTAGTTTGGTGTGACGTGTAGTTCGACATGGCATGCAGTTGAATGTGCATGATTCGCAAAGTCAAACTCACGAAAAATGTACTAGTTTCTATACTATATCAGGCAATTGGTTGCAGATGATCCGAGGATTCCATGAATGACTGGATCCAGAGACAACGCAAGGTCCGCACCGTCACAGAGTATAGTATCTCTCACAATTTGCAAGGCCCGTGTTTCTGGTACTGAGTATAACGCAGAACGGTTCTTTTTTCTTGCTATCCGATCAGTCATTGCAAAATTCGAGTTTATTTCTTGTAACCACTGTCATATATACAAAGACAATGGGGCCACCATGAGATTGCACGTTCTTCAACTTACACCCTGAGCATGCCACCTCTTCGAGAAGCCAGACAATAGGAAGAGCGTATTTAATTTCGACGATTTCATTGAGCAACCTTAACAGGATAGAAGACAAGGGTCGAGATAACAATGATTAGAGTTAAATACAATCGATGCTTGTGAAATAGAACGGTATAGAACGCTCGCTCGGCGCACTGAAAAATAACGACAATACTACTTGTTCAAGCATGCCAATTAGAGTGGAACTCTGGTGCACAGATTCCGCGATAGTCACTCCACTGAAGCCAGAATCAAGCTCCATAGCGGCGATTTGACAACGTGACAATGGAAGAAGGCACTGCCACAATGAACACCGAGCCAGATTTCCACAGCCACATTCTTAAAACAGCCAAAGCCTAAAAAAACTTTATATGACCACTGGCGGGTTGTTGTTGCCTGAGAAGCTGGATGGCATGCTTGACCGGCTCATCAACCGGTGCCTAAACCCATCAAACGACAACTTCGGCGCTATTTAAAACATCCAGCTGAATCAAGAACCTTCTTTTTAGTCAATTGTGTATTAAATATATTTAATACCCGAAAAACATAAGTCACGTGACCGGATTTTTTCATCAGAAAATCTGAGTGTAGCAGATTCAAAATTCGAAAATTTTGTAAATTCAAGCCGTTGTAGTATAGTGGTTAGTACAGCTCGTTGTGGCCGAGCAGACCCTGGTTCGATTCTAGGCAGCGGCACTGTTCAAGGATCTCTTCTTTCATGAAAGAGGAGCATTCTTTTTTTTTGTTTTTATTGTCCTTTTACAGTTCTCTCTATTTGCTCTTTTTCTAGAAACATCTAAGTTTTTTATTGTTTCTTACTTGCAATCTGTCTGCCGCTCATCTTCTGGAAAAGTCTCTTCTATTGTATCTATTGTTCTTATAACTTGCTTTCGTATACCGCAAGTTTTGGGTATAAGCTCAATGACCCGTATTTGTAGAACAATAGAGTAAGGTTTCCATTGATCTCAGTGAACTTTCCTGAACAATAGAGCAACTGCTGCTACCCCTTCAATTAGCCTTCGCATATAAATACTCAATCCTTCCCCCCATTGTACTCGCTCTATTGTTCACCCTATTGTTCAAACTTGTCAAAAACAAAAAAAAAATTCACCAAAAATTATTATATTGTTCGATATACCTCAAAAAAAAGCCTATTCCTCAAACCACACTGGAACACCTCCAACGACGGTAACGACCATGCGACGCTTTTGCTCAATTGGCGACTCGTGGTCGCCATGCACGCTGCCAAAGTTCTGCATCAATCGGACCATGACATAGGCGGCTTCGGCCATTGCCAAGTTCATACCAAGACACACACGGTGGCCGCCGCCAAACGGCAAGAAGGACCATCGCTTAGGAACACCCTCTTCTTCCCACCGCTCTGGTCGGAACTCTGCGGCATCGTCGCCCCAGATTCGCGGGTCTCGGTGAAGGGCATAAGTATTCCATTGAACGGCAGTGTCCTTTGGAACAAACACGGGGGACTTGCCGTCTTCTCCGCCGCCAGTTGGCAGCATTGTGTCACGGGTAGCCATACGGGTGTTTGTTGGAACAACAGGGTGCAATCGTTGCGCCTCGTTGATAACGTGCTTCATGTAGTGGAACGACTGGAGCTTTTCGTACGTGACGCGGTCCACGTCGGTGCCGAACCGGTCGAGCACTTCCTCTCGAAGCTTGTTCCACACGCGCGGATGTCGCAGCAGCAAGGCAATCATAAATGACATGACGGCCGCCGTGGTGTCCCTGCCTGCCACAAACACATTGAACGCTTGGTCACGCAACAAGATTGGGTCCTGGGTCTTTTTGGACAGTTCCCGCAAAAAGAAGTACCGCTTGTCCTCGTCGTTTTGGCTGTCGCCGCTAAGCTCCCGCTTGACGTAGTACTCAAAAAACGACTTGCATTGCCTGATTGCTCGCCTGAAGCTCGGGCCGTCAATCAGCGGATACATGGCCTGGGACAGGAACCGGTACACAATCCAGGTCTGGGCCACGTCGAATGCGTCTGCAAACTGTCGCGAGCCGCCGCCTAGCGTGTTTGCACTTTCGCCAAACAAGTAGTCTGAGGCAGTGTCCATAGTGTACGAGAAGAACAAGTCCTGCAAATCCACAGGCTCCTTTTGCTTGCCATGGTCGTGCAAAATCTGGAGCAGCTTTTGCATGCTTCGCTCGAGATGGTTGACATGGGAGATTGCCTCCTTGGTGAAGTGTGGCCGCAACAATGACCTGGACGTATGCCATGGGTCGCCACTCAGGGTAAACACTCCGGCACCTGTAACAATACCCATCTTCTTGAGCCGGAACAGCACATTATAGTCCTTGTCGTTGGTCGACAGGAGAGCCTTGATGTTTTCTGGATCGCAAGTGGAAATGGTAGTCCTGTGGAACACCTTGAACCGCATGGTTCGCACGTCTCCATGGGTCTTGAACACGTTGCTCACTGCCTCAATCATTCGGTTCTTTCGTGCAGCCTTGACGGTCCACCAAATGCTTCGTAGCCCCAAGGGACCGGACCGAAGCTGGATGGGCGGCTTACAGCCGCGAGCGGCGCTCTGTCTCGCATAGAACCACTCTTGAACCCACTCAATACCCCACACGTAGACGAAAATTGCTCCAACTATAGCGTATGCCCACATTTGTACTTTGATAATCTGGAAATGGTTGTTGAGTAGCAGAAAACAAAAAAAAAAAATCAAAACTGTGATATATAGACGGAGGAACAAAAAATAAGCTTGGTTGCTATTCAAGTTAGAGTTCTCTTTGAACAATATCATATGCAATCATATGCAAATCAATCGTATTTTCCAAAGGTTCTATTGTCTTTTGTCCAAAGAAAGCATACAATAAAACAAAAAAAATTAATAATAATACAAACAAAAGGTCTATCTATTTTTCTACATCGTCACGGTCACGGGCATTCGTGGTATCCATCATTGGAACACCTTCCTCCTCTTCAGCGACAGACTTGCGAGGCGGAGGAGCACTTGGCCGTGAGTACAATACCGTCGAATAAACCACGACGGCAGCGCCCGCGATAAAGTTAATACCCATTGTGAAGTCGTCAAAGAAGAGCAGAGAAGCCACGCTGGAAATAAGAATAGAGATGGAGGTGGCAAAGTTTTTAGCAATATTGTCAGCGTATTTCACACAAAGCGCGACGATAATACCGCCCAGAGCTTGAAACACAATGGCAATCCACACTACAGGGTTGTAGCCGTGGAAAAACCCGTTTTCCCGAATCGCAGCGCCGTCCTTGCCCAGCACCCCGATGAACAGGGCCGGGAACAGCGAGTAGAATGATAGCTGCACATTACGCGTCCACAACGACGCCTTGGACCCTTTGAGTACTTTTTCAAAGTAAATACCTGCCAATCCACTCAATACACAAGCGATGGCCACTGCAATCAATCCTGCAGCTTGGTTCATCTCTTCTGCTCCCGATGAAGTTGTTGGCGAGGCTTCAACGTCGCCTGATGCCTCCTCGCCCCAAATGAAATACTTGACCACATCGTCTGGAATCTGTACCAGCGCAATACCAAGCGTCAGCAAAAACAATGAAAGCCATTGCGTTCGCGAAAGTAGTCTATGTAGAATTGTCACTGCAAAAAAGGCAGTGGTGAGGATTTTGAGTTGGTACGTGACCTGAAACGTAGCGGCGTCCAGATTCGACACTGCAACATATTGCAATGTGTTTTGCAAAGTGTAGAGACCTGCTGGGATGGCCAACTTCCATGAATCGTTGGCAAACACGTCCGACAGTGCGCGTGAAAAGCCTCGTTCTCGAATGCAAATCACGCTGCACACGACAAGCTTGAGCACTTCGTTGAGTAGCACCGCCGTGGACGTGTAGTATCGGCCACCAGAACTCACTGGCATGACACGCGAATAATGCATGATCTGACAAGTTAGCACAAAAATCCTCTCCAAATAAATCACGTACCAAGATCAACGACGAGTTTTGTACCGTCAGCTGGAAAAAGCGTTAGCTAGCCCATCACCACCAGGATTGCGCACTCAGGGTGCTTGCTGAAAGCAAAAGGTGACGTACCGTGACGAGTGATATGTACTTGAGCGGGATTCCCGCCAGCGTCGGCACCGACGCGCTGTTTGACGACATGTTCGCAAAGAAAGCTGAAGTGAGAAAACACGTATCAGAGAACTGATATGGCAATAGACAGGGGGTCGAGATTTTGTGGATGCTGCCCTCCGTGTGGAAAAAAAAATCTAGGACGCTGCTGCCCTTTTTTTAGCTTGTATGCAGTCCCACTGCTGTACCAGCATATTTTTGGGTTTGTGACTGGACGCGCCACGAATCAGCGCCGCGGGCCAGTCCACGCGTGCTGCAAGCCAAGACTTTTAAGGGTACAGGAATGAAAACTTTTGGTGATGTCCCAACACGAAAAGTCACGTGTGGTTTCCATGACAACCATTCCGCTGGATCAGGGTATATTAGGCTTTGGTGGACTGGGCTCATTTTAAGCATTTTATGTCAAAAGTAGTAGAATAGATGACTATGGTAATTTTTTTGAACTTAGTTTTCTGGTTGTAATTGTAAGAACTCATGCGACGATAACATGCACATGAACGCAGCGATCCAGAACGCCATGAAGAACCAGGAACCTGGAGATGGTGACGACGAGACTGCACTGACTGTTTCTCAACTCTACGAGCTTGCGAAGAAGTATTTTTCCGGTCTCATGGAAGAAGTCATGCGCATCTATTTGAATGCGTGTGAGCGCAATGGTCGAATGGCAGTCGTTGACAGGCTATCAAACACGATGGAACTCTCGGACGATCAAGCACCCATCGTGGAAAGTTACTTTGACACCCATAACGCCGATGCTCCTGTTCCAGAAGATAAGCGTACGAAGCTCGGACCAGATATGATGTCGTTTATACTTCAATCAATTGACCACCCTACAATGAGAAGTCTATTCATGGCCGACGGCCCTGCAGCCGATAATGCCCCTTCCATGTGGGCAAACGAGGGTGTCAACCAGTTTACTACTTCTACATCCTCCAAATGTGAAAAAAGAGAGTTCACGGTAGGATCGTGCGGAAATGATGAATTATCGGATGCGTTTACCGACCCCAAAGCATTGGAGATAACACTTCTTTTGAACTGTTTGTTAAACACTCCGTTCTGGCAAAACCTTGAACGACGAGCACTGCGGCCCTATGATTTCAAAATAGATTACATCGGCCAAGAATTAGAGGTAGAACGTGCATTCGGGCTGTTGACCACCAGAGCAAATAGGATGTTCAATTTTTTGAACCCTATCCTAGGGGTTGCTATACGAACGATTCCTGAAGTAGGCGGTACCACGGATATATTTGTGGAAGTTTGCGCGTGGAATGAACGACAAGAACTTCATACAGAATGTACAGCAATACTTGAGCTGGCAAAGCCTTGTATGGCATATCGTGCAGCTAACATTCTGGTATTTGGGGACAAACCACTCAAAGAAGACTACAACGCATTGGAGAGGTATATTGACGTAACAGATCCACGAACTAAGCAAAAGCTAACGGAGGTTACAAAACAATTTAAGCGTTCCTCCAATAGTCTGTCAAAAATTCACCAGCCATCAGTTGAACGCGTCGTTGTTTCAAAAGATGAAAATAACAAGCCAGTATATGGATATACTCGTGACCGCAAAGATATTACAGAAAAACTGCGTTATTGCTCTCTTAAGCGACCAGTGGATGGCTTTTACAGCGGGCTTGGAAGAGTATCTAGGCATGCATGCCTCAACGGGTGCCCATACGTTGCCATTTCAGATGGGTTCACTTTCACTGCCATGCATTTGCGAGATTTGAAAGAGGAAAAATCTGGGCTCGTTAAAGCCGATTTCGATAGTCATTATGCAATTGACTTGACAGAAACCGGGAGCAGCTTGCGCATGTTCCAGTACAATATCAATGCAGCATACCGGAGTGACAGGCTTCGTCGCATAGTCGAGATTCTTTTGCATGCAGCGCATGGAGAATTCGGGACTGTGAATAATCTGGAACAAATCACCGCCGTTAAATCTGCTGCATTCGGCAAGCAGCTAAAATTCTTGAGTGGTTGGAAATTTCATTCGCGAGCTTACACACACCCCGACTCTGCGGCATATGCTAGAATTTTCACCGGATATCGGACCCCAATCATCGAACGCGCCATTGAACGCTTTGGACAGGTGTTTCCCTCTCTCACTCAATGCGGTAAGTACGAGTCGAGCGCTTTTGGCATTCTCGAACATTTTAACGTGCGTGGCTTTCAGGTGCTTATTGAAAGTGAAAACACTGACCCAGGTCGGAGCAGACGTGTCACCAAGGTCAATTTCTACGGACACGACGAGCCTGCAAAGAGCAAACACAAAGAAACTTGCGTTCTCAAGGAGTATGAGTGCGATGCAGCTTCAGTGGAGCGGATGGAGCGAGAACTGGAAGCTTATCGCCGTATAGCGCAGCTGACTGCGGTGGACCAGCGACGTTTCGCCAAGCTGATCGCATTCGGTGCTATTGACCTGGAAGGCGCTGACCCGCGATTGTTCATACTAACCGAGTATGTTGAAGATTTTCGACTCAAATTGCCTAGTACAGAGGAAGGCAGCATGGAAGAGGACGACGAGACCTTTGAGAAACGCTGGGCTGAAGAAAGAACCGAAACTGACAAAGTATACGACATACTCAAGTCGGTGGGTGTATATCACAACGACCTTGAGGAGCGCAATTTCAGATGGCAAGAAGTCGACGGAGAGCGTTTTATCAAGGTTTTTGACTTTGATTATGCAACTTTCGACGAAAAGTAATAGCGGAATTATGCGCAAGTAATTCTTTCAAAGAGTCAATCCCGTAAAAATGGCAAACCAGGAGAAGCCAGCCTCGCGCGGCGTGCGGCGAGAATCAGATGAGACATGCAAATTAACCAAAATTTAATACAATTCAGACACACAAAAAAAAAACATATAAAATACTTAAGATTTTAAATAAAACAAGTCGGTGAAGATTGGCGACTTAGAGAGGAATGTCACTGGCCGCAGCAGTGGCGGCAGCTGGAGCAGCATTGCTGTTGCCAAAGTACTCGCTCATCTCAGCATCGAGCTCCTCAACAGTCTTCTTTGGTCGCTTGCCATTGCCCTTTGGCTTTGGAGCAGCCTTCTTCTTGTTGCCAGCGCCCTGCTTCTTAGCATTGCCGCCAGCAGGCTTGGAGACCTCCTTCTTTTCCTTTCTTGGAGCAGGAACAGCACTGTAGTCAATGTTAGCACCGGTTACATCCTCAGAAAAATAACATACGCTGGGTTGAATCGCGCAGCAAGCGGCTTCTTATTTGGATCCATAACCAATTCGACCTAATCAATTAGCACATCAAAAGAAACCTTCGTATCGCACATACACGCATGGTTCGAGCACCTTCGTCGATAGAAGTACCGTTGAACTTGTTGACGGCTCTGCTGGCATCACCTGGTCGCTTGAAGGTGACGGTCACAGTGCCGGTGAGCTGACCTCGCGAGTTGAAAGAGGCCAGGCATCTGGAAATTGGACCAATTTCGTGAGAAAAGTATTCCTAGTTGAATGGTTAGAATTTCGTCTTTTGTTGAAAAAAAAAAAGCCCCCGATAAGAGAAAATAATAAAAGCTGTTATTCTTTGTCGCACCCTGTGAATATTGTCGTTTCCGTTTTATGATAAGTGAAAACCGTTATCGTTCTCACTTCGAAAGGGTCCCTTTGAAAATCACAATATCATGTGGCAAATAAATAATAACCCAGTTCTCTTATCAAGTTCACCCCAAAGAGAAAGAGTATCTCATGGGGGAGGGGAGCGTATGAAACTCAATAAGCCACATACCTTAACAGACGCTTCAGTGACATCAGTTGGCTGTGAAAAATGGGTTAGCAAGGATTCTATTTGGATCGTAAAAGACCCGACTCCAATGCAGGTTTAAACTCTTGAGGACAGAGACTTTTGAATTGTATAAATACAAATGGTGGGTTGAAGTTTCTCAATCAGTACTCCTGAAGATGTTCTGTGTTTTCGGATAGAGTTGGAGACGAGTGGTATTTGAATTGTGAGTGCATGACATTCTTGCCATATCCCCTCAAGGCACTTGATAAGCTCATACTTGGTTCGTGTAAAAAGTGAACCGCACAACAAACCTTCTCCGCAGCTACACTGCCTCGAAGGATGGATGTGTTGTATTGTGCTCCCCTCTTGAAGTCATGCAAACATTCCACAAAACAATTTGTTATACCGCAAGCCGTCACTACTCGATATCCCGCGCCACTACGCGCTTTTTTCTTCCAAAGTTCAAGAACCGTATGTGGGCCTCCAACATCGCACCCTTTACGGTATATATCAAGAACACACGCGTCGCCATACACGTTGGAATACTTGCAAAATAATGCAAAAAACAATCTTCATTTTCCACGATTGAGCCAAATTCTCATCATGTGTTGGATGCATTCATAAAATCGCAAAAACTCGCCTCGAGATTTTTGTTTGAAAACCAACCTTTGGTTGTCAGGGACCTCTTCGCGTCCCGTTATTCATACCAAGTTCGAGATAATAACTCGATCAGCCAATGCAGCATAAGCAGCGATTGGATCGTTTACAGCAGACTTCTGGTGAGACGCCTTCTTCTTCTCTTTGGTGACAGCCTTCTTAGACGCGGTGCTTGGCTTGGTGACGGCACCGGTCTTCTTAGCAGAGGACGCAGCTCGTCGAGGACGTCGCACTCGAGGCTTGGAGGCGAGAATATCGTCGAGAGACTTGTCGAGGTTGTTGGACATTGATGAAACTTGAAGGTGGCGTAGACGTGAAGAGATGAAAGCTTGGCCGGGGCGAGTGAAAAAAGTCGCGTGGGAGCGAGGGAGACGGGGGGCGCGGAGAGAGAGGGGAGTTGCCAGGGTGGCGGGCAGCATTTTTTTTTCAAGCCGGGTAACCAGCACAGCCAGTGGACTGTGGAAGTTCGTAGTGCTAATATGAGTACTGATGTATACGACAAATAAGTGTCTCTCAAATATATTTGCCTTTGCAAACTATGTATACGACTTCGTATATTCATCTACATTTTCACAGTGCACCGGTAGATGCAGGAATACAGTACCCAAATGCGGCTGCACAGAGCTTCTCGCTGGCTGCCGAGAAGCACATGCACCACACAAGCTATTGGGCTGCACGAGAATATGTCTAGTATTCGATTCTCTGTAAGGACGATCAATTCTGTTCGTACAAGTGAAGTTGGCAGTGACAGGTCCATTATCGACATATCGACATGATGCATCACCACTCTGACTGACTGAAAAACCTACCACGATTCTATAGAAAGTATAGATCTTTTGGATAAAGCTTAAATGAACAAATTCGAATAGTTTCGGAAATCCTAGGATGCTAGCAAGCAATTTGCGCCAAAGTGGGCCCAACTTGGTGCTCAATTGTTGTTGCCCCTGAAACCGAATGCTGGGTTCCAACGGCTGAGCATGGAATTTGTAGCATCGAAATGCATTGCATCTATTAATGAAATGCGTTCGATGAGCCATTTTTTAATATTGATCTCAGAAATTTCATAAATTAAAGTATCATATTTCGGCTCTTCATTTGATAAAAGATCACAGTCTTCTACGTATATGCGCGTTTTTCACAAAGTGAGACTTCGCAGTTTCGTGCATCCTCCAACCGCCGCTTACTCCACCACACACACCCCTTGAACCAACTCAACCACCGAAAAAAAAGCAGCCTTCCTTCCTTCTCAGGTTTACCCCACTACCGCGCTCAGAGTACTATACCCAGTGGCGAAGAACCCATCTGTTTGGAAGGTATAGCTCTTTAGAGATGACTACGACCACGATGGACGAGAGACAGGGGGCTGTCCCCGCAACGGCTACAGCAACTGCCACCACTGTTCCTACGACTCAAGAAGGCAGCAGACGCAATCACGTCGAATATGTCCTCACCGCAGACTTTGATATCGACGAGGGCCCCAAGATGACTTACCAGTACCCGGCTGCATTAGACGGGGATAGGTATGTCATGGCAGAGCTTATGCTGCCAGACGGATCCCATTCTAGGTCACAGGACTGGACGGTATTTTTCATGTACAAGCGAATTGGACAGACAGTGCTCGAGTACAACATTGCCGACGAGGAAGAAAAACAGAATGCCACAAAGTATTACGTGCTCAATCTCTGTCAGACAGAATTCACAGATCAGGTCAAGAGAGGTGCTTCGGTTAGGTCAATGTGTCTCATCACGCTTGATCCATACTTCCAGGTCTTCAAGCCTTTGCTGATCCTTGCTCTGGACGGCTATTCCAAAAACCCTTCTATCGACTACCTCAAAACTCTATATGATGCCATCAACTCTATCGACCTTTCCAGAATGCCCAATCTGAGCGAGTCGGAGCGACTGGTACTAGCCTCGAGCGAAAATACAAATCTATTCAGCGACAAGTTCGAAGAGGCACTTGCCCGAGATCGAGAATTGGTCGAGGGTCAGGGAAATGAACCATCTTACTACATTGATCTGAAGAATCAAGGTGTGGTAGATAGAATTTCGATTCGAGATACCCATTTTTTCGAGTCAAGAGTCGACTTTAATGGAATGAAGATCCCGGTCAAAATTCCTACCGACTTCTTCCCAGAGTCAGTGGGCGATTTCTCCTTGAAAAAGCTTATCGCCACTTTACTTTCTGTCAACAGCAGATTCGACATTCTCCACCCACAGCTGACCATTTATGGCGCTAGTACACCACCACTAGTTGTGCTGATCAATGCCCTACTAACGCAGAAGCGAATTCTGTTTATGGGTCTGAATTCCCCATCCAGTGATGTTTCCGAGCATGTATTGGCAGCCTGTTCGCTGGCCTCCGGTGGTATCCTTCGATCCTTCATCACTAATGCGTTTCCGTACACTGACTTGAGCAAAGTCGACGATTTGATCAATTCACAAGGGTTCATTGCCGGAGTCAAGAATCCAGCGTTTGAAAGACATGCTGGGTGGTGGGATGTTCTCGTGGACACAGAGGCCAAGACCATGAAGATTTCGCCCGAAATCGGCACGCCAGTGAAAATGGCTCAACAGAGCGGTACTGCTGGATCTTCGTCTATCAACCCTGACGACCTTCAATTTGTTGATGAGCTCAAGAAAATGATGGCAAACCACTATGGCGAAACCACTATTCGAACTCATTGCAGACACTACCTGAAGCGATTTGTACGAATTGCGACAAATTATGAAGAGCACAAATACGGAGCTACAAATCTTTGGCCTTCCAGTAATTCCGAGTACAAGGTGGTACCAGGATACGGTTACACATGGCCCAACGATCAGCAGCGACTGAACGATTTCAATATCTACGCACAAGTCATCGAGGGCTGGAGAGCGTCGAGGTCGTATAAATGTTATATCGAAGATCAAGAACGGTCATGGGAGAAGCCGCCAAAGTATGTCGTCGACTTTGAGTACCACTTGGATCGACTTCGACTTCAAAGACTCACGTATGAAGAATCTGGCTTCATTTTCAATACTCTGTGCTCGCACACAAAAGACTACGACGATATCAACAAGTTGCTATCTGCCTCCTCGCTAGGTAATTTATTCTACCTATCGCTTGGACTGTTCCACCGAGACCAATCTGTTCGAACAATGACGGTTTTGCTTATACAGAGGATCGAAAATCATGCGGCTGGTAAGGTGTTTTTCAAGAACATGAGCCAGTTCCAGCGGTTGGCATATAAACGGCTGCAGTCTGAGCTCCACGAGCAAAACACCGTTCCACAAGAAGGAACACCCTTTTAACGAGCTGACATTTTTAACCACCCACCTAACGATTTTTTGAAATACAGTTTAGTTTCTCTTTTTCGATGTAATTTTTTTTTGTTTTAATTTCTTAGTAGAGATATAGCCTAACGAAGTTTATGTACCTAATGTCTTGGTGTGTGTGTGTGAATTTCTACCTCCACACACTGACTCGAGTGTCGGCACGCAATCATTTCGGCAAAACGAAGGCACCAACAAGCACCAGCGACCGGTGTGGAGCTTGCTGCTCCTAAATCGGACCCGCCAATTGACGATTCGCAGTGGCTCACGACACGATGGGTCATGGTTGCGGCGGTGATGATGCGGTTGGCATTTTTCGGCTGGGGGTTGTTTCAAGACGCGACGATGGAGCTGAGGTTCACAGACATTGACTATTTCGTATTCACGGATGCGTCGAGGTTCATACATGAAGGCGGCAGCCCATACGACCGAGAGACATATCGGTATACGCCGCTACTGGCCTGGATGTTACTTCCGACGACATGGTTCTTCTCGTTTGGCAAGCTGCTGTTTGCGGTGGGCGACCTGGTGGCAGGGTATCTGATTCTGCAGCTATTCAAGATTCGTGGAGTCAAAGAGTCCAGGGCAGTATTATATTCGACGATATGGCTATTGAACCCAATGGTCTGTACCATATCCACTAGAGGAAGCAGCGAGGGGCTATTGGGTGCGATGGTGATCTCGTTTGTATGGGCGCTCTACTCGAAGCAGTATGCGCTGAGCGGCGCTTTGACGGGCCTAGCCGTCCATTTCAAAATCTACCCTATAATCTACGTACCGACGGTGATCTGGGCCCTTGATAACGGCAGGCCGCTTGTATCAGCGTTCAATGGGTTCATATCGAGGGAACGAGTGACGTTCAGCGTTTCTGCGGCAGCGACGTTCCTCGCATTGACAGGAATCATGTACCATGTCTACGGCCATCCATTCCTCGTACACACATATTTGCATCATTTGAGCCGGATAGATCACCGGCACAACTTTTCTCCTTACTCGACGCTACTGTACATGGCGTCGTCGCCGGCCACGGACCACCACCAAACTCATGCCCTGCTGGAACCACAATCTTGGGCGTTTGCACCGCAATTGCTGTTATCTGGTGTTATATTACCATTGGCGTTCGCCAAAAGAGATGTGATCAAGACCATGTTTTTGCAGACCGTGGCGTTTGTCACGTTCAATAAAGTGTGCACTTCGCAGTACTTCATGTGGTACATGGTTCTGCTGCCGTTTTACGGCCCAGGAATGGAATCACTCAACAAAAACAAAAGAATTCTGGTCGGAATTGCTGTAACTCTCTGGGTTGCAACACAGGCCTGGTGGATTCGTCAAGGATACCTGCTAGAGTTCCTCGGCGAGTCGACTTTCTTCCCTGGACTCTTCTATGCCACTCTAAGCTTTTTCGTCGTCAACTGCTGGGGATTGGGGTTGTTTATCAATGAAATGTAATATATATATATATACCTGCAAGAGAAAAATTAATTAAATTAATGAATCATTTTTTTTATACACTCCTAAGTTAAGACGCATTTACTTTCGTGCTCGCAACTTTCGAATAGCACCCAGCACTAGAAGGGCCATGGAGAAGAGCTGCTCCTTGAAGAAGAAAAGGAAGGCAGCAGTCAAAGCGGACTGGAGGACCTTAGTAGTGATACCCTTGTACAAGCCGGAAACACCTTCCTTCTTGATGATGTTTCGTAGACCCTCGATCAAGTTGCTGCTGGTCTGCTCGCCCTCTTCCTTCTTTCGCAACTGAAGACGCGATTTGAGAGTAATGTATGGATAAGTCACCGAAGTGGCAATGATCTTACCCAATGCGCCGAGGAAAAACGCGTCAGTGGCAGTGAGCTTTCGGTTTCGCTCAACCGCGTTCTTGAGCTGCTCAAAGATGGTGTACTGCAAAATTGGGTTGACAACAAGCAACAATGCAGGGCCGACACCGGAGAACAGGGCCTTGACTCCCTCCTTCTCGATAATGTCCTTCAAAGTGGCGATTGTGCCCATTGGCTTGTCGCCATCCTTGACGGTCATTCGGGTATTGACAACCCAAATCGGATTGGTAATGAGCACCGTGGCCGAGCCGGCGATGGCGCCAGCGCTCATAGTCTGAGCAGTGCTCATGGCCTTGGAGTTGTAGAATGCCTTGGTACCTTCGTAAAAGTAGTAATAGACAAAGTTTGTCAACGCAATGCCGTAAAGCGCAGAGTCGAGACCAGAGTACAAGCCGGAGATACCTTCACGCTGGATGATCAACTTGGCAGCCTGCAAAGCCGACGTTCTCTTTCGGACATCCTTGTCGCCGGCTTCGTTCTTCTCAGCCTTTGCTCGGGTCGCTTCGGTTTGTGCTCGAGTAGAAAGAGTGATCAATGGGTAGGTGACCACGGTCGAGAGAACACCACCGCCGGCTCCGGAAAGTGCGTGTGCCACAGTATCGTCACTCATAGTTGTTAATACAGATAATTAGAAATCGGTCAACGAATTGAAAAAATGGGTCGGAAACAGTAGGAACTCCAGGGGATTGGTGGTAGTTAAATAATCTGGGGTAGCCGCTGCGGGATGCATGTGGAGCGTGTGTGCGCCTGGAGTTTAGTGACCCCCATTGCCGAGGCTCCATGAGCCCCGAGGCGAAATAGTGCAGATGACTTTCGCTTCAACTGCTGTGCGCTTCACCCCCGCTGGTTCGACCAGCGATCCTGCTTGTTTTCGTGATTTGATGCGATCTCCGGATGACTTTTGCTAGTAGAGGGAAAAATCATGGACTTGGATGTAGCAATTCATACTCTCGGCTCTACATGAAGATGATGAATGGGGATTAGAGACTCGATGATACGGCTGAACATCACGTGATGTAAAGTCACGTGATACATTTATGTTCGAACCAAAAAATTTCAAAACGCCGCACCACTCAAAAAGATTTGAGACGAACGAACGCATCAATTTATCAGAAGCAGATCGAAGCATAAATGAAGGTACTGGTGGCCGCAGAAGATTCTGGGAGCATAAAGAGGATAACCTTTCCTCGAGGAACTGATACCTCGTCCCAGACAGCATCACAGCCGGAAAGCATAGAGACTTTTGCGGAACAAGGTCGCAAAGCCGCAGTGAACCATTTGATCGTTGTCGACACAAAAGATGGCCAGCTTATAGCCGTCTCTAGAATTAATGGCGCCGTTGAGGTATACGATATGGAGTTTGAGAAGCTCTACTCTGCAACGGAAGATGAGAAAGTAGTGGCTCTCATTCATAGTGATGGGCATTTGATCACCTGCACAGAAGAAGGACTTGTTACGAAGCGAAGCCTGCAATTGTCAGATGACAAGACTATACAATTCCCAGTTAAAGGCAAAAAACTTTCAATAATGAAGCAGGATCCGCGCCAGAAGAGCGTATTTGCATTCGGAGGTAAGGACTTGGATCTGGAAGTTGCCAAACTTGATTTCGAGTCCGGGAAGGTAGAACAGGTATTCAAGGCAAAGAATGTCAAAAACGACTCTATTGACATGCCAGTTCCAGTGTGGGTGGAGAATATCGCCTTTTTGTCTACTAACTCCTACGTCACTTCAACGCATTACGGACAAGTCCGAGTCTACGATCCAAGTAAAGGACGAAAGCCTCAGAAGGATTTCAAGGTTGGTGATAAGCCGATCAAGTTCATCGAAATCCAGAGCGACTCTGATTCTGCTGTATACAGTGACAATTACATGACGACAGCAGAGGTTGACCTCAAGCAAGGAAAGTCCTTGGGCAAGTTCCATGGAGCAACCGGTGCCGTCCAGGGGATCAATGTTTACAGAAACTCTCTACTCGCAACAGGCGGGCTAGATCGATATCTACGCGTATTCGACATCAGAGACAGGAGTATCGTTGGCAAAGTGTTTGTCAGTAGCCAAATTGCAGATCTCTGGGTACTCAGTGATGATAAGAGGAAGAACGAGGACGATGGGGATGAGTTGTGGGACAAGCTGGAGAGTTCGACCAAGAAGAGTAAAAAAGCCAAGCGAGGGAGCGAGTAAGAAGCCTGTCATACTATTTCTATATAACTTATTTACAAAATATCATACCTGCATTTTTTTAGCATGACCTGCTTTTCTACTGTGATTTCCATATCGCGCCTTGTTTCGGTCTCGGTATTTCTGATCCCGTGCAGTCTTTTCACTTGATTGCTGTGGCTTCGCCGCCGGGGTGCTAGCTTCGGGCTCTTCATCTTTCTTCTCTTGCTTCTTTTCATGCGCGTCTGTATATCGAAGCTCCACCTCATTATCTCTCTGACCAAAGTACTTGTCTTCCAACATTTGTATACGACGAGGTTGACGCTCTAAAATCTTAGCCCAACCCTCAATCTGCTCATCAGACCAGTCGGTTTTCTTTTTTATCTCCTGTCGCTTCATTGATCTCCTTGAATTCGTCGTCAAGGCTTTAGGAAAATTCCGGTAGATGTACCACATGTATTGCTCGATTTTGTCGACAGCCGCACTGGTCTTCTGCTCGTCCTCATGAACCTCAGCGTCGTCATATGTATCATCACGTTCGTCTTCATCTGCTTCGTATAGTAGTCGGAGAGTTGTTTCAAGATGCGATTGACCAGCCTTGTCAACTTTTCGTTCCTTCTTGCCCATAGAAAAGTTTTGTAGATTGAAGCTGGCACTGGAGCTTGGAGCAGGAGCGGAGGACGTAGACGTCGCCATCGAAGACGACCCATTGATCTCGTCAGGATGTTCGAGCAAATGCGCCGTCACAGCTTCCACTGATCCTGAATGATGTCGAAGAAGGTCTGCAGCTCTCTTTGCAGAGACTTGTGGGAACATGTCTTGAATTATAGAGACCGACTGACTATCACCTTCCAATGCACGCTGCGATAGCGTCGCAACCCTCCTACAAAGCTCGTCGTTCTTTGTACTCAATTGCCTGAACCAATCATCGTTGACAATCTCCTTAGCTATCGTTTCATTATTCAAGAGCACTGCTATGCATTCAAGGCTGTCGGAGTGGTCCTCCGCCACATAATGAAGTGCCAGTCGTCTCAGCTTAGGTACCATGTTGTGTATCGTCATAATGTAATCTGTTACTCGATTAACATTGCCTGATCCGTAGAGCTCGAGAAATGACCATATAGTTTCCACCGATGGGTTCACAAGAAGTTTGTCTTGCACGATCATTTTGAAAACTATTGATCTCAACGGTGAGATGTCGTCGACGCTTGCGTTGCGAACATAGCTCACCAAGAAGTCACTAGCATCAGCTACTCCCGCGCTCAACAATGCCAGCCAGTCTGCCACCACATTATCCCAAGTCTCTTTATCGAGCTGTGTCCGGATCTCTATCGGCGGATATGCCAACATTGGTTGTGGTTGGTCGTGATACGAGTGTTTTGTGTGCGATAGAGTTAGTCGGTGCTTCTTGGTAACTTTGGGACCCTCTTCAACATGACTGTAGATGACTCAGGGAAATCGCCAATAGCCACACAACAACCACCACCGAGATACTTGGGATTTGTAGCCGGAGTATTCTCTGGTGTGACCAAGTTGGCGGTGGGTCATCCGTTCGACACGGTGAAAGTCCGCCTTCAAACGGCACCAGAGGGCAAGTTTGCTGGTCCCATAGACTGTGTGTTACAGACGATACGCAAGGAAGGATTCCGAGCATTTTACAAAGGTGCAAGCCCGCCGCTGGTCGGATGGATGGCTATGGATAGTGTCATGCTTGGGTCGCTACATAATTACAGACGGCTGTTGAAGGATCATGTGTGGAGCGAAGAAGCTGAGCTACCGTTTGTGGGCAAATGCATCGCGGGAGTCCTGGCTGGCTGGACAGTGAGTTTTGTCGCATCACCTGTAGAGCATATAAAAGCTCGACTACAGATTCAGTATGATGCTACATCTAAGAAGTATACCGGTCCTATCAACTGTGCGGCTTCATTGCTGCGCCAAGGAGGAATTGCAGGCTTATATAAGGGTCTGCTTTCGACAATGCTTTTCAGGACGAATTTCATCTTTTGGTGGGGTTCTTATGATATTTTTACACGGTATTTCCAAAATAACACACAATTGTCACTACCGGCTATCAATTTCTGGGCCGGCGGGTTAAGTGCCACAGTGTTTTGGATGTTTGCTTACCCATCAGATGTCATCAAGCAACAAATCATGATAGACGATATCCGGAATCCAAAGTATAAAAACTGGTGGGAAGCGGCACAATCTGTATATAAGAGAGCTGGGTGGAAAGGATACTTTAGAGGATTCGGTCCCTCCATCATTCGGTCTTTCCCCGCCAACGCCGCCGCACTGGCCGCTTTTGAAGCTGTCATGAGATACCTGCACTAGGCCCAGTCCAGTCCTGGTCATGGACACATATATCGACATAGAATTGTACATATTGTAGCGTTAAACTTTTAGAGATCGGTTTTGGGTAAACCCAATCACTGTTCCCACGGCTTGCGACGTTTGGGTGCCTCAGGCTTTGAAGATGCCTCTTCGCCCAAGATCGTATCTGGGATCTGTCGAACTCCTGGAACAGGTTTACCAGACATGATGAGCTCGACTATCCCGGCGTAAGAAGTCGGCAACGGTTCTTTTCCATCCGTTGGTGGCGGTGTTGAATTCTTCCATCGCAAATACCCCTCCAGGTCGATGTCTGTGTTGTGCTTTCGCTTAAAAAAGTAGGTTTTGGCTCTTAAAACAGTCTCATCACTCTTGGGCACAGTCTGCAAGACCTGCCGTAGTCCGGCTTGGAAATCTTCGTCATTATCCCAGTCGTGAGAGTCGAACTCTGCGTATTGTTCTTCCATTTGTCTCTAGTAGTGAAAAAAAAGAATGTGGGGTATAATTTTGGTCCACAGATGTATCACACCTGATGGATTCGGACCATGACCCATACATTTAGAAAAGCAATGTATGGTCTAGCTGTTGATTCCAAGTTAATATTGTAAAAAAATGAATTCCGAAGGGCACTGAAGCCGGTTATACATGATTGAAAATAAATAAGCTAGTCCATAATAGCTTCCTCGCCCCGCTCTTCAGCAGACACAATAGCCATACATTGAAACTCACTGGAATAGGATGATTTCCAGAATCTGACTTTACCGTCATCGCCGGCAGATGCAAGAATTGTTCCCGTCAAATTCCAACTAACCCTCCATACTTCTCCCTTGTGGTCGTCGAACTTCGAGAGCAGTTCCACGTTCAAATTTTGCGTCTGTCGACCTTCCTCTACATCGGAAGTCAACTCCCTCATTGCCGGCTTAACCGTGATCTTGAAGATTCTGACAAACCCATCTTTGCATGCAGTTGCGACCAATTGATACCCTCGGCCCATTGATGGCGCCCAAGCGACATCCCTAATCAAGCCCTTGTGTTCGGGTAGTTGTGCAACCTTGATAAATTTACCACTTTGATCCTTTTGATAGATGAATGCGTCTTCCAGTACACATACTGCAATATACTCCTTGAAGAACATCGATGGACACCACGACAGTGCAAATGACGATTGCAAGGTCTTGTTAGGGTGCTGTGAAAGCACACTCACCTCTACGAGAGTAGACCAGTAGCTCAAGGTATTAGGATCCAATGCCTCGTGTATTCGAAACACACCGTCAGATCCCAATGATGCTAGCTTCAGACCAAGGTGACTTGGTGCAAATTCGATATCGTATAATGGACCTGCAAAATCGGTGATCACATATCGCTTCCGCCACCTCTTACCTTTACCAGTCGGCTCTCTTGGGTCCTCTTCAAAGATTCTTACAGTCGCATCGTGTGAACAAGTGGCAATTACCTGCCCAAATTCAGGGCTAGCCCAAGTTATCTTCACTACTGCCGAGTCGTGTGCTCTCCAAGAATCGTTCAATTCCCAGCCATTGTCTGTCTTATCGAACACTTTCACGTTCTGATCCGAAGAACAAGTTGCTAGTCGCTTTCCATAGAAATCGTACGCCACGTCATGCACGAGGTCCTCATGGCCGGCCAAAAAGGGCTTCATTGTTGAAATCCGATACCAGTTCGTGTCGAATATCTAATTTTTTGTTGATGTCCCAAGTGTCTCTGGAACCGCGCTGCCTCCGCTGCACGCGAAGGAGGATTGATTCTCCACGTGGCGAGCGGCTCAAAATGTAGATGCGCTCCTTGACGACTCTCGAGAAATGCCAGTGAAGTGGTCAGCATGCGTGTCTGTTCTGGGACTAGCGGGTGTGGTACATAGTGGTCACCCGCTAATTACAGCTTCAGGGTTCGCATTACTCGGGGGAGGGGTGACGTTCGAACTGATACCAAAGCTGGGCCCAAACTTCGTAAGTGTTGGACTCAGTGGTAAAGACTTGGCGAAACAGGACAAGCCCGTATTGCCCGAGACGATGGGCGCTATTTCGGCTACTGTATATCTATTTTGCATGGTATTCTTGATCCCGTTTGCATTTTTGCAGTATCTTGTCGTGGCGACGTCGGGTGGTGGAAATCGTGATCTGGGGGTTGAGGTGAACGTGGGTCGAACATTACATTTGTTCCCCCATAATAAGCTAGCCGAATGGCTTTCTGCTCTACTATGCTTGCAGTCCATGTTTATGCTCGGAGTTGCAGATGATCTGTTTGATATCCGCTGGCGAAACAAGTTCTTCCTACCCGCCATTGCAGCAATCCCATTGCTGGTCGTGTACTATGTGGATTTCGGCGTCACACGTATCATGCTGCCACCGTTCTTGGGTCTAGGAGACTCAATTGACCTTGGGCTGTTCTATTATGTGTATATGGCGGCTACAGCCGTGTTTTGTGCCAACTGCATCAATATTTATGCAGGAATCAATGGCCTGGAAACAGGGCAGTCATTTGTCATTGGACTGACATTGTTGGCTAACGATCTGCTTTACATTCTGGCCCCGGAGAACCCTGCATATGAATCGCATCTATTCAGTGCGTATTTCACGATTCCGTTTATTGGGGTAACGATACCTCTCATGTATTACAATTGGTACCCGGCTCAGGTATTTGTCGGAGACACCTTTTGCTACTTTGCAGGCATGGTCTTTGCAGTTGCAGGAATTCTGGGACACTTCTCAAAGACCCTTTTGCTCTTCTTGGTGCCACAAATATTCAATTTTGTATACTCAGCTCCCCAATTGTTTGGGTTGGTTGCATGCCCTAGACATCGACTTCCTCGAGTCAACGAACAGGGATTGATGGAGCCTTCAAGAACGAAAATGGCAAACAAAAACCGTGCAATCCTTAATTTGCTTGCTAAGTTCGGACTGGTAAAAGTTTGGAAAGAAACTGACGAATGTTCTAACCTTACGCTAATAAACCTCGTGTTGGTATGGCTTGGGCCAATGCGGGAAGATCACTTGGCTACAGCTCTAATGATTCTCCAGTTGGTTACAGGCGTCAGCGCCATAATTCTACGACATACCGCTGCTGCTATAATATTCGGTCGCGATAATCTTTAAGGTAGTTTAGAGAGGGAATAATAATAATACACTCAATGCATGGATTGAATGGATGGGATGGTTGGAAACAAAAATAATACATTTTTTGATCTTATGTCACACGAGTGATAAACAATATTTCCTCCCTCGATTGCTTATCTCTCAAAACTCCATTAAATACTCGTCTTTCGTTTGAGCGTCTTTTATATTTTTTGGTTTTCGTTAATGATTCGTCAAAGGGTCAAAAATTTTGAAGATAATAAAAGACAATGAAATTAGGCGATGAGCTCAACAACACCACCGGCTTCCTTGATCTTCTTCTCAGCCAAGGCGGAGACGAATCGAGCTCGGACGATGACTGGAACCTGTGGAAGTCGGCCCTTGGCGAGGATCTTGGTGTAACCAGCGTTCAAGGTGTCGATAACTGGAGCGGCGGACTCAGATGGGTTGCTCAAGTACTTCTCTCGGTCCTCAGCTGGAACAAGAGTCCAGAGCTTGTCGAGGTTCAAGACCGAGTTGAAGTGTCGGTTTCGCTGCAAGTGGAAGGTTCGCATACCGACCTTACCGAAGTAACCTGGATGGTACTTGTCCAAGTTGGTTCGGTGGTGGTGCTGACCACCGGCCATACCTCGACCACCTGGCGACTTTCGGTGCTTACCGATTCGACCGTGGCCCATGGACACATGGCCTCTGTTCTTTCGAGTTTTAGAGAGTCGGGTTGGCATTGCTGTCGATAGGACTGTGTTAAAGATGGAGTGAGTCGACTGAATCCAGTAGGAGAGAGGTCTGGATATTTTCGAGTGGGTTGTGGCGCGCGGTGCCAAATTGTTTAGCAGGGCTCGCAGCGAAAATTGGGGGCGTGATGGGACTTACGCAGAAATGAGACTGCGTTTCCGTTTTGGGATATAAGCCCTAACGTGCGGCGCCATAGCTGCTTGCCGGTGCAGTACTTTCTGGTTAAAATGGTCTCTGCATTAATTGAAAACTTATGAGCAAGGTCATTTAATGAAACCGTTTGTTTTTTTGTACCAGCCTTTAATATCCCGTTTTGTGACGACTTGTTTATTCATTACACGGAGGGGGCTCAAGTACTGAAGAGTATAATACATCGACTCTACCACCAATACTGGAACGTAGAGAACACGAGTACTGGATACTTCGAGAGAGTTCTGTCGATGGTTTATCTTCTTTGAAGAATCAGCTTCATGTGCCAGACCGCTGATGAGCAGTAGTATATGGGACTAAAGTGGAGAGACGAGAGAAGACTGTTGTCTAAACTCTTCTGCTTCTAGCCCTTGATATCTGTACAATATAGAATCTGCGTCCGAAGACTGGGTCGAACACCTAACTAACATATTTTGCCCAAATTAAAGGAAAGTGTATCGTTCCTGGCATTCTGATTCACTAGCCCAAGATGGCAGCCGCATATAAGTCCGCCAAAGCCCCTGCGTGTCTCTGAATAAATTCGAGGCCAGATAGTTCAAAAACGCTATGAAAGATCCATTTCCTTGATTGATAAATTGGTTCTTATTTGCAGTATCTAAGAAGCTGTACCATTCAAGCGATCATCGCCTATGCTCGGCAACAGCCTGGCGGATCGCAGCCTGGAACGCGTCTCACACATCGGTTTGGCAGAGCCATGCACCCCACTCAGGCTCTATCATGCACCTTCAGCGGTAGTCTAACAGCCGTTAATTAGCTGACTATAGCTGTATGTAGATTAATGATCTGTTATGGCGGCCAGTTTCCTGGAATAAAATATCCATTTAAAGACGTAACATATGTGTGTATGGCGAGGTCGGCACCAAGCATTTGAGCTCATCGCGCAAAATTTTCTCCCTCTTTCTTCCCACGCTTGAGCTGCGCCGCACAGTACTTTCTACACGTCCCTCACTCTCCCCACACAATCATTTGATTTCTCCATCTTCACCACAAATCAGCTCTCTGTTACATAAATCGAAACAAAACAAGGCGCCCTAGATACCAGCGACAGCAATGTCTTCCTATTCAGCAACAGCAGCCACCAGGCGTGGGTCTATCGTGCCGCCACTCTCAGGCGTGGATGCCCCGTTGGTAGAGAAGCTGCCAGGTAAATGCGATGTGCTGATTAGCGGGACTGGCTTGACGGAGTCGGTGCTTGCGGCTGCCTTAGCATGGCAAGGCGTGGATGTTCTGCACGTTGATAGGAATGCTTATTATGGAGATGCTCAGGCAATTTTGGATGCTGGGCAGCTGCCAATATGGGTCGATGAGGTCAACAAAGGTGCTCATTCCACTTACTCTCAGGCACGACTTTACATTCCACGACCACTAGCGCCAAAGAAGCAATATTTGGTAGATCTGGCTCCCAAGATTATGTTTGCTCGTTCAGATCTTTTAGATCTTTTGATCAAGAGTAGAGTTTCGCGATACTTGGAGTTCAAGGCACTAGGAAGCTTTCACACATACGAGCAGGATTCGTTTGATAAGGTTGCTGGCTCAAAGGGAGACATCTTTGCTGATCAATCTCTCTCGCTAATGACCAAGCGTCTCTTGATGAAGTTTATTAAATTTGTATTGGAATGGGAAGAACATGAAGACGTATGGGCTGAGTACAAGTCCGCCCCTGTCGCCAAGTTCATGATCGAGAAGTTCAAGCTGGAGAAACCACAAATTACTGAGCTGGTGTTGACCATTGGCTTGTGTGACGACCTAGAAGTGACGACACCTGTGGCTTTGAGCCGAATTAAGAGGTACTTGACCTCGTATGACGTTTACGGCCAGTTCCCAGTGCTGTACTCCATGTATGGTAGTGCTGGTGAGATCTCACAAGGATTTTGCAGATCAGCAGCAGTAGCTGGCGCGACTTACAAGCTCGGAACCTCACTCAAAGATTTCGATGCCGAAAGAAAGGTTGCAGTGCTCTCAGATGGCTCTACGGTCAATGTTCAGGACTGTGTGGTTGTGTCGTCCTCCAACCTAAAGAGCACTGATCGATTATTCAAACAAACCTCTGGTGGCAAAACTGTAACTCGGCTCGTTGCCATTGTTCGTAAATCATGCCAGGAATGGTTTGCCGAGAATGAGAGCGCAGCAATTGTTTCTTTCCCGCCAGGAACTCTTTCTACGGGGAACACCAAGGCCGTTCACGCGGTCATTTTTGGGGCTGGTTCGGGACAAGTGCCAGAGGGCAGAGCTGTTTGGCATTTGGTTACGTCGGAACAGAACTATGAAAAAGCTCATGCTGAGCTAGAGGAGGCTATAAGCAAACTAGAGGCAAACATTATCCGGGAGAGTACTGAAGATTTCGAAATTGAAGTTAATGAGAACGAATTGTCGTACCGAGGGGATGTCCCAGTGGTTTCATCAGTCAAGCTTGGCCAGAGCATGCAGAACTTTGTTCCGAATGAAAAGGTACAATATCTGCTCAAGCTGAGCTACGTGCAAAAGATTGATGCTTCTGCATCGGCTGATGCGCCATTGCTCTATAGCTCCCGTCCATCATCTGAAATCTCATTCGATGGCGTTGTAGCTGAAGCTCGAAAGTTGTTTGAATCCATCACCGGATCGGATGAGGACTTTTTCGACGTTGATTTCGAAGATGATGATGAGGAGACCACCAAGGAGCAATTGGACAGTGCCAATGGATCGGGTGGCCAGGAGGACACCCCACATATTGGAGAAATTGACGACATGGAGCTTTGATCGACAGACTTCCATAATAATTTAAATGTAATTTACAATTTACTATTCAATAGACAGTACATATGAACTAATGCTACGAAGTTCAAGTATCGACAAAATTAATTTCAAATGCATATGCTCTCGTTCAAGATGGTAAAAACATTATAAGTTATATTACAAAAAAAAGCTTTAGCTATCTGAAAAAAAAGTTCTATTTTTCAATATGCTAGCATAAAATGCATCGCTTACTGAGAGTTGAAGTAGTCCAAAAGAACCTTTCGCTCAACAGAGTCCTCACCCCAGTTCTTGACGACAACACAAGAGCAGCCAACAACCTTTCGGGCGTTACCCTCTCGGTCCAACTGGCAGAGACCAGCCCACTCACCGAGCTTCTTGGCGTCAGAAAGCTTGATCAATGGAATTGGGGTCTCGGTCTCGTTGCAGAGAGCCTCAATAAGCTTTGGGTAACCCTCCTCAGTGACAGAGTCGACCAAGACACAGACATGGGCCTGTCGGGCAGACAAAGCCTTGGAGGCCTCTCGGATACCTCGAGCAAGACCGTCGTGGATCAAGGCCTTTCGGAGGACACCCTGAAGGGCCTCCTCAATGGACATGGAGCCTGGGGCAGTGGCCTCAACGGCAACTTCCACCTCCTCAACGGCTTGGACTTCTTCAATATCAGACTGATTTTGCGTTAGCTTTTTGTATGTTCCTTGGATATTATTGAACTTACCATTTTTTTTAGCGGGACTTCGTCGACAGAGATGTAACAAGACTGCTCAGTCCAAAGGTTTTTGGTATAGAAGGGAAACTATTGGGATCGCTGAAATTTTGAGTGGACAAAGTGCCACGCGCGTGCTGAAAAATACGCAGTTCAACACGACCGCCTTCCCTTTTGGGATAAGTCATGTGACCTTTTAGCTAGATATCACGTGCCGACTTCAATACAGCGCGAGGCCTCTGCATGTGAGATATGAAGCACGACGCGGTGCGGGTTACGCGTAACGACGACACCAGCAGTTTTTAAAGAGCAATGAGCGATTTCGTCAAATCCTCGGCACTTCTCACAGAGCACTTAGGCTACGCGCCCATAGCATTGATAGACGATGTGATAAACGCTGTGAATGAGATATTGTACCAATGTACAGCCGCCATGGAAACGTTTTTAATAGAGAGGTACGGCCAAGACGAAAGTATACCTGAAGATGAAATTGAACTAGGTACTGCGAAACTGGAGACTCTTCTTGAGACCGCAGTAGACCGATGTTTCGACATGTTTGAGCTCTACGTACTTCGAAATCTTCTTGTGATCCCCGCAGACCTTATCAGCGAGGGCTGGATGAGATTAGAGCATCATGAAGGTGTCGACTTTGATACTACGCGTGACGAGTCAGAACGACTGGCAACTCTCCGTCGCGAACTATACGAGCAGAAACATCTCAATTCGCTTTTAAAGATACGTTCGAAGAGGGGCTCGAAGCTATTGTCTGTACTGGAGAGTTACAAAGAGTCGTTAAAGTTCTTAAAGACGAAAGATGCGGCTGATGTCGCGCCGCTGAACGAGACGGTACAGTTTCTAAGTGTGCAAGTTACGGAAATGATGGCACGCGTCGACAAGTTACATGACATCAAATATACGAGTATGGTACCAGGAAGTAGGTCTGGTGACTCGAGGGATATTTATATCGACAGATTCGCCAAGCGGGCTATCGAAAATGCTGGCTTGGAAAGTGAGTCGACGGAAGTTACTCCCGAACAAGCAGCACGAGTTCAACAATATGCATCTACGTGTACCATCAACTAATCTCGGGTCAAAATTTTGTTTTGCTTTTCTATGCGATAAATATTTATACAAGGTAATGCTGACGCCTAATCACTCTCGCTCTCAGAATCACTGCTCTCATCGTCGTATGTCAGAACCTCAGTGGTGCCCTCAGGCTCTGGTGACACTTTGATTTGATTCACAGATTGTTCGGCAGGTAGCTCGTACTCTTTGTTCTCGAACTTGGTGAGGTCCTTGATCTCGCCGGGCTTGAGAAGCGAGCCTTGCACTGACACGGTTCTGCCAGATACATTGAACGATTTTACTGTGAATGAAATCTTGCCGTCAACAGTCTCACCATTCGCATCCTGCCAGTAACCGATGCTCTTGGGACTGTGGAATTTACCATTCTCCTGGCCGTCTTCTTCTATCTCTTCCTCGTTGCTCTCGTCGGGTACAAACGTCCAGCCCGTGGGGATTGAGTCCCGTTTTATTGTTGCGTTGAATGTATCATGTATAAGTAGACCAATATGAGAAGGACTTTGAAAGTTTATCCAGCCCTCTAGAACATCGCCTGGAACAGGCTTCCATATAAGAAGATCGACTCGAACCCACAAGTATGCGAAAGGGCTATCGTACATCAATTTGGCGACTTTGGCACCTGAACCTTCTGGATCCATACCGTTCAACTGCAGGTTGTCGTGTCCCAGAACTACACCGCCCGCTGGTGCAAAGTAAGTCATTAGTAGAGGGTCAAGATGTTGAAGTTTGATTCCAACCTCCGGTTCTGTTGTGTGAACTGGGGCCAAAGAAAGGTACAGTTGCACCGTCACTCGATGAAAGCATTCTGATATACCCTTGGAGTTTTTCCTGTTCAGCTCAACCAGTGTGCTTCTCTGACGCTTTACAGGTTTCGATTTTGCAACCGCATCAGCTTTTCTCTTCTTATCCACCATTTTTTTAACTCTAGTTTACTCTAGTTTAGTCGAGAGTTGAGTCCTCAAAGATGCATGAAAGTTCGGGGCTGAAAAAAAATTTGGGAGACTCTAGGCGACGCGCGGCTGTGCCGAGATACTTGAAGTACTCTCTGTTCCTGGGTATTGACGGCCATCTTTTCGCCTCCCTCTCGCTCTATGCTCACCAAAATTAGTTTTCATTTGGCTGGAACCTGAAATCAATAAATGATTGCTTCCCGTGGTCAATTTGACACATGCTTTGAATGGACATGGTGCCGCTGCTGTCACACCTGATCGAGACCCTAGTTGCGAGACCCAAAGCATCAATGACCTTGGCTATCAGTCTAAACTGATATGCATTTTTCACTATCACATTGTGAAGTTCTCCGTCGGTAATCACAAATGTCTCCATCACTTGCTGCTCGTTAGGGAATGAGATCTTGGTTTGACCGGTCTCACTTTCGCTTAAAAGCTGGAAATGAGGTGCGACCAATGACTGTGCAATAATTGTTACAATATCAGTTTTCATCGTCTCAAGTTCTTTGATGGCGTCAAACATGATATCTCCTCTCGTTATGATTTGCATTACAATGTCGTCCTTCATTAGCTCCAGAGTCTGCTTGGGCTCTTCAATTTCTTCTTCGTCAACTTCATCGCTAACAAAAGTAGCCAGTTCGCATTTGGTGATAAGATTGTATCCCTCTTTGAAAAATAGAATAAATGGCGTCCCCTCGCCTTCGTAGAAGAAACTGCAAGTGCTCGCCACAACGTCGTCTTCTCCTTCTCCACCTTGACCCTTATTTACAAACATTTGGAGACACTGCACGAATGCCTTTAGAGATACATTTATCGACACGTAATCTTCTGCATTGAAGTTGAAGGTCAAGAATAAGTCCCTCATGATGAAGAGGTGTGCTTGGCAGGCGTTGGCATCACTATTCGCCGAAAACTTGATGCCGCCTTCATACATAGTCAACGTGACTCGCGGAGACACGGGGATAATGGCTTTGAGAACATTGTATATATGCCCTATTGCAGCCGTCGTGCCCGAGAATTCTGGCTTATCGATCGCCATGCACCTGTTGAAGATGGGCTTGATTTTGGGATGGGTGGTGACTTGAAATCATGCGCGAGTCCTAGGTAGCTTCTCCACACTCTCGGCACAACTACACATGTCACGCAGAAGAAAAGATTACCTATGGCCCATAGCGCTAGCTGGCGTTGCAGTAGCAGCGGGCTATTACATTTATACAAATGTTCTTGGAACCGAGGGGGAGAATAGCAATACCACCAAGAACAAGGCGCAACAACAGAAGGTATCCAGGGCCGCCAAAATCACACTGGTCGCATCCAAGGCCCTAGTAGAGCAAGGCGTGCCGTTGCAGGTCATTCTGGAGAGGTTTCCGAATATTACAATCGTTGTATGCCCAAATGTCGATGAGGCAGCATCTGCTCAACTGCATTCTCAAATATCAGAAGAACATTCGTTCAAGGTTTTACCCTGCGAAACTGACATTGGCGTCACGCATATAATCAAGCATTTGCGACCAGATCAGGTGGTTCTCAGCTCGGATTCGCCTGTTGTCACTTCCGATATTGAGCGGTTTGTAGGATCAATCGTCCGCCTTTCTGACGACGCAGCTACCGCGAGTTCTCAAATGCATGATATCTTTTTTAATTAGTATGAAAAGGGAGATTGTATATACAAACAAATGTAAATAAATAAATGCTTAGCTTCTATCGACAAGCCACTTCCACTCTGCACGACGCACAGGACGCTTTCGAGCCCATCCACCACGTCGATCCATGGTTACTTTTTTGACGATAAACAGTTTCTTGACGTTGAACCAAGTAACAAGAGCTGATACCAGGGTTATCACACCAGTAACTGACCAAAATCCATAAGGAGACTCCTCTATAAAGTTCTCCAAGTTCATTCCATAGAGGGCAGCAAGAAACATTCCGACCGTGAAGCCTAAAGTGCCGATAGTAGTTTTTAGCTCCATTAGCATGAGCGAGTTTCGATTCGCATCCAGCATGATGTTGACAATTTCCTCAGTGCTCTTGACATTGGTGACAACTCGTTCGCTCTGGCGTACAATCTCATCCACCTGCTTATAGTACGACTCCAGTAATAGCTCGGCTTCCTCGTGATCACTGTCCTCCCTCTCAATACCTTGACTTTTCTCAGTAAGATACATCGCCGAAAGGTCTTCATCGCTGTCCAGTATATCGCTTAGTACATCTCTCACGAGTCGGGATTTTTGAGTAAACTTTGACAGGCTTTTGCTTCGTATGAGCAGCTCTTTAAGCAAATCCCTGTCGATGTGGTCTTCCAGATGATGTAGGATAGTGTCCAGGGTGGTGAGCTGCGATTTCATCTCGACTTCCAAGCTGGATGCCGCATTCATCAAGATAGACTCCAGAGCCTTGAGTTCGTAAGGCAAGTTTGTCGAGTGTTCCTTGATCACAAGCTGCTCTTTGGCACCTAGCTTATTTTCAAGGTCGTAAAGAAGTAGTCCTAGCTTCGTAGTATCCTGCTGTGAATCTAAAATCATAACTTCGTTGTGTTTTACAACTGCCGACAGTCCTAGCAGGTTTATTAATATGCATTTCGGTCGCACTAAAATGGACGGGATGATCGTTGACACCTTCGCCACAGCAATATTTCGAAGATCTCTAGGATGAAGACCATTATCGGCTAAAAAATCTGTTCTTGAGTACTTTTTCGAGATCGCAACGACGTTTCCTTGAGCACCTAGAACGGTGCATGATACCGCCGAATTCGCGGTGCGAGGGTTTTGAAAGTTGTATTTGTCACTGGAGCTGGCATAGTTGAACGTTTTCTGTTCCTGGAAAGTGCTCTGGAACCGCTTGAAGATATGTCTAGGGCGGCAAACAAGCTTCACGGCGAAGCGTGCCGGCAATATCATATATATATAATTGCGCGGCTTGTTGCTTAGTGGAAACTGATGTTGATAAGTTTGGGTGTCGAGTCGCCGCAAAATCAGTCAAAGATACGAGACGAAGCTCGGTACTTGAATTAACACAAATGCAATCACAATCTAATATTTCAGCTACATGGCACTTCTACTGGAAACAATTAGTCAAAGAATTTTCGGCTCTCAGATGGGCCAAACACGGCTAGTCGAATCGCTGGCAATGAGCTCTGAGACAGCAAGTTCAATCGCTCATCAAGCGTATTGTTGACCTCGATCTTGCCAGTTTTATTAGTGATAATCACGCCACCGCTAACACCAGAAGGAAGGTACTTGTCGCTGATGTTGATTGTAGTTTTGATGCCCGATTTGTCTTCAAAGCTCTTGGCGGCGCCATCGGCTGCCTTCTTGGCCACATCCTTATCTTGTTCTCGAACTTGGATAGACACAGTATCTTCCATCAATGCAACAAGACCCTCCTCGATGAGGCCCTCTAGGACCTTCTGGTAGTTGGAGTCCTTGGAAGAGCCCTTGAGCTTCTCGGCAGCTACATTGAGAATATCCGAGAGCACATCGTCTCGCGCAGCAAGGACTTTGAGTCGCATCTTGTTGGCGATACTGGACTTCTGGATCTGTTGGTTCAATGCGGCCTCCTTGTACTTTCTTTCGTAGAACTGGTCAATAGCGGCCGTTTCAGTACGAACAATGTTGGAGAGTTCAATCTGATAGTCCTCGTTTGCACGGTCCTCAATCTCTCGAGCCTTCTCGTCGGCCTCTCGCTTGATGAACTCAACCATCTTGTTGAGCTCGCTGGCGACTCGGTCATCGCTAATAGCCTGAGACTGTGACATGGTGAAGTAGTCCTGTGTGATATGGTCGGCAAAGGGAGCTCTTAGTGCTTTGGGAAGCCCCGTAGTCTTTCGTTGTCGCGCGCGAAGGCGAATCACCCATTTAGTACAAGCCGCACAATAACGGCAGGAGGGTAATTTACCGCAGACTAGAATGGCAGGGTCTGTATCCAGATAAATTATTCGGAAAAATTCTAATGGAGCTGAACAAATTACCGCCGAATAGTTAATGGACTTCTCATGTAGTCAAACATATTTTTCTACCCCGGGTTGGCCTCCTACAGTATCTGATGATACCTAGCGATATCTGTCAGAAGGGTCGCCGCATGATCCGCGCGCATATTTTTGATCACCCCCATCATTTCCAGAACCCTTTCCTCGACGATTCCCATATCAGCTGGTTTATGAAGCGACTGGGGCCCTTGATCCTGCGCCGGGGCGCACGGACAGACAGCCTGAAGCGCATACAGAATGAAACTAATGTCATAAACGCGGTCGGTATCCAGCACCTGGCGCCGAAAATGCGCGATCGAGTATTTGGGGCCAAGAATCACAGACTACCGTCCACAAAAGATATCGACCTAGCACAAGAGCACCTGTCATATAACGATCTTCTCGGGAAGAAAACTAGCAGGTCAAAGCCTGTAGAGTTCGACGTTCCTAAGTTATTAGGAGAGACTTTAGATGAGCATTTCTACCGGCTTGGAAACGACATGTCTGAGCCTTACTTGTCGCTAGCCAAAAGTTTGGCGAATAGAGAGCTACCGCCGAAGCCGACAACCTGGGAAAAGAAGAGCGGTTGGACCAAATACTCGGTTGATGGAGTCACAAGCGTCGATACGCCAGACGAAGAAATGCTCGTTTTCGACGTTGAAGTTTTGTTCGAGCAGCACGATTATGCCGTGATGGCGACTGCGGCATCTCCCACGGCTTGGTACGCATGGATATCTCCTTGGCTTCTTGGAGAAACCACGGATGAGCGGCAGCTAATTCCCTTGAAATCGAATCGAAAGATGGAGGGCGTTGTTGTGGGTCATAATGTGGGGTACGATCGAAAGCGAGTTAAAGACGAGTACCACATTGAGCAATCTGGTAACTTTTTCTTGGATACAATGTCGTTGCATATTGCAGTCAACGGTATGTGTTCGCGGCAACGTCCAACATGGCAAAAAATGAACAAGCAAAAGAAGGAAAAGGACGAGAGTTTCGAGGACGAGGTCGAAGAGAATCCATGGTTCAATAAGAGTGCAACTAACGGTCTAGCTGATGTCGCATACTTGCACTGTGGAATCGAACTAGATAAGGAAACTCGAGATCTTTTTGGAGAGTATTCTCGAGAAGAGTGCGTTGCTGACATGGACACCCTTTTGAACTACTGTGCAAGAGACGTTGAGGTTACGCATGCAGTGTTCAAGAAGGTGCTACCACATTTCCTGGAAGTGTGCCCACATCCAGTCAGCTTTGCTGGTTTTAAAGAGATGTCGACTTTGTTTTTGCCCATCAACGAGCAGTGGGACAAATATGTCGAAACCTCTGAGCGTATATACCAGCAGTCTACTGCGCAGATTTACGAGCAGCTTAAGAAGCTAGCAGAAGAGGCAATTGCACTGAGAAATAACATGGATAAGGTGCGCAAAGACCCTTGGTTGTCTCAGCTGGACTGGGAGACTGTCCCAGTGCGCATGCTTAAGGGTAAGAAAAAGGGTGACGATCCAAGACCTGATCCTCGTCAGAAAATGCCCGGCTTTCCGAATTGGTATAAAGCTCTTTTCCCATCTAACTCGAAACCTATACAGCTTTCTGTTCGAACGAGACTAGCACCGCTACTACTACGCCTGCAGTGGGATGGCCATCCGTTGATTTGGACTGATGCCTTTGGCTGGGTTTTCCGAACAACGAAGCTGAAATCCAAGAAATATGACGAACTCAATTACACACGATGTGATATGACAATTGAGGATTTGAAGTACATGAAGGAGCGTGATACCCATGTCCACTTCAAAGTTCCACACAAGGACGGCCCCAACGCCCGTTGCGTCTCACCAATGGCAAAGGGCTACATTACATCCTTCGAGCAGGGTATCCTCTCTTCTGAGTATGAATATGCTAAAGAGGCGATAAGCCTCAACTCTCAGGGATCCTATTGGAGCTCAACCAGAGAGCGGATTTCCAATCAGATGCCCGTATATACGGACACGACGCGAATGGGCGTTGTTCCTGCCAAGGGCCATAAATTTGGCATGATTATACCGAGACTAGTTCCAATGGGCACGATAACTCGCAGAGCTGTCGAAGATACATGGCTCACTGCTTCGAATGCTAAGAAGAGCAGAGTTGGCTCTGAGTTAAAGGCAATGGTCCAGGCACCACCAGGTTATAAATTCGTAGGTGCGGATGTCGACTCGGAGGAGTTGTGGATTGCAAGCTTGCTGGGAGATGCACTCTTTGGACTACATGGAGGCACAGCGCTGGGCTGGATGACACTGGAGGGCACCAAGGGAGAGGGGACAGACCTGCATTCCAAAACGGCAAAGATTTTGGGGATTTCTCGTAATGAAGCAAAGATCTTCAATTATGGGCGAATTTATGGTGCGGGACTCAAGTTTGCAGCCTCGTTATTAAGACAGTTCAACCCTCTTATGGCTGTTGAGGCTTCGGTCGCAACTGCGACCAAACTTTACGAAGCAACAAAGGGCGTAAAGGCGCGTGTCAAAGGATTCAGGGCAAAGCAGTTCTGGAGAGGTGGATCCGAGTCGATTGTTTTCAATCGTCTGGAAGAGCTTGCCGAGTTGGAAACTCCGCGAACTCCAGTGCTTGGTGCTGCGATAACTTCTGCACTGACTAAAGGCAATCTGGGCTCATCTAACTTCTTGACATCAAGAATCAATTGGTCAATTCAATCTTCAGGTGTGGATTACCTTCATCTGCTTGTTGTTTCCATGAATTACCTGATTCGCAAGTACAACATTCACGCGCGTCTGTGCGTTACGGTGCACGATGAGATCCGGTACCTTGTCAAGGAACCCGATCAATACAGAGCAGCACTAGCGCTCCAAATAGCCAATCTCTGGACCCGAGCAATGTTCTGCCAGCAAGTCGGCATCGACAATGTGCCCCAGTCTGTTGCGTTCTTCTCGCTTATTGATATAGACCATGTCGTTCGGAAGGAAGTTGACTTGGAATGCGTCACGCCTTCGCACCCTGATCCAATTCCGCCCGGAGAAGCTATTGATATCTATCAGCTGCTTGAAAAATGCCCCAAGCTGTTGGTCAAGGGCAAGTCCACTTTGAATGTTCGAGACTGCGAGTATCAGCCTCGATTGCAGAACAGTGGCGAGCAGCACGACCCGTTTGCGAAAGAGTATTTGCGAGCGCAGATTGTTCTAGACAGTGATGAGTGCAAGGAGATTGCCAAGCGTGTTCGAATGGCAGCGCAGAAGAATGAGGGGCCTAAGGTGAAGAAGAAGCGGATTCCCATCCCGCCGTCGCCGACCGCGAACACAACCTTTGTCGACCTTGAAACAATCAAAGAACTCAACTCTAGAGACGGGTGGGTGGAGAATGACTACGCTACTATTCCTGCTCATATTCCAGTGCACAGACCGCTGATCAAGCATTGAGCGTGAAAGTGTTCCTTTTCTATTTTATTTTTATATTTATTTATTCACTTTTAAGGCAACGACCACGTATGAGCATATAATTTAATGATTAATGACTTAATAAATAACAAATAATAATATAGCCTAAAAGTACAAAGATAATATAAATCTTGTGTTATTTGTTGTTTTTTCTGCGCTCGAGAAATCGCGCTCTTGCTGCTTCTATAGATGACTGCGAGGTCTGTGTACTAGTCAGCTTGGCCGCCAGTTCCTTAATCCGTCTGCCTTCTTCCTCTTCCTGCTTTCTGCGCGATTCTTCAACTTGTCTTTCGAAATCTGCCGTTTCGTCCCTTCTAGGACGCTTGCGTTGTCTAGAGGAAGAAGAGGTTGGTTGTGGCGATGGCGATGGCGATTTTGTCGTAGGTGCTTTGGGAATCACTTTCTCTTGTTCTATTACGGGAGCTGTCTCCACATTTTCCGGGTTATGTTGTCGTTCCATCATATTGAGCATAAACTTCTGCATACCTCCTTTTCGTAGCTTCTGTTCTTGCTCTTGTTCCTCTACTTTGGCCGCTTGCTTCATCTCCTCTTGTGCTTTCTTATACCCGCTCGTAACAAACGTCTCTACTCCTTCAAATTCATCTCCTTCTTTTTCTCGTTCTCTCTTTAATTTGGTATCCATTGCGCGCAGTCGGTCCTGCTTTCGTTGTTCATTAGCTGCTAGCATGCTCGCTACAACTTTAGCCTGTTACTATTAGCACACTCCGGTTTATAGAAGAAACAACTTACTTCATGAGCTTTATCAGTGGCTGCAGTCTTGTCTTTCTTGACTTCATGTGGCTTGATCTCGTCATATACCTCGTCATATGCATACATATCGTCGTCGAGGTCGAGCTTTACTTGTTGCTGAGCCTGGCGTCGGCTGCTCACTGCCGATTTTGCACTACGAATCAGTGGTTGTGTATCTCGTTCATCCATACCATCATCGCTGGAATTGTGGTCGCCGAATCCTTGCCATGGGTCTCGTGGTCCTCGTGGTGCACGAGCAGCACCAGCTGGGCGCACGTTGCTAAGATTGATAGTCCTATATGGCTTTGGCGGTGGAGAAGGTTTTGGTTTTTCTGATGCTACCGGCGGAGGAGGAGGAGGTGAAGTAGGAGACTTTGCTGAACTTGGCGAGATAATGTCTCGTCGTCCACCCATAACCACTCGCTCACTGCCTTGGCTAGCACCGCCCATAAAACCATATTGCCGCTCATTCCAAGCAGGAATGTCTGAAGGCTTGAACCCGCCAATCCTCCTATTAGGGGACGTCAGTTTTGGTCCAATCACGGGAATTTCGGCGTTCTTCTGATGGGCATGTCGCGATAGTGACCGCAATGTGATAAGTACCTGATCAGGGTTCTGGTTCTCAAACAAGTCCACAGTCTCGAAGAGCTCATGGTGCGGCACACCAATAGTCTCTGAGGCACGCAAAAAGGACGCGATATTCTCCATCTGCACAAACGGCATATTGGATTTCTTGAACGGAGCAGAGCCTGGTGAGATTTTGTCGGCTATCCTATGGTTTTGATTGGTCAGTCAATTCAATTGCACTAGAGACAAGTCACGTACCGGCATATCTTGACGCCATCCCTCAACGAATCGAATAGATCGCCATCAAGCTTTTCATCAAGCACGTCTTCAATCCAATTGCGGACCTATTTTATACGGTTAGTCCTTCGTTTCGATTAAGCCAGCGCGTCACTTACGTCGTCTGGGTTGCTTTTGCTCATCGTTGGTGGGTCGTTGTGTCTAAGGGAAAGAACGCGATGGCCCACACAAGCCCCAATGCCGCCCCAGGTTTCCCAATCCCCCACTTAAACCCGCACAACAGCATATTGTCTCTGGCAATACCATCAACCACATTTATCGATCTAGAATACTAAATTACGCATGTCGCTCGCTCAGCTGGTCCAAACGATGGACTACGAGGCTCTTGGCCTGAGCGAGGACGAGATGCGGGCATATAGACGGTGGTACACAGACCTGCTCCTTAGAAAAGGAAACCAGGCTGTGCGGATAGAGGATACGCTAAAGTTCTTGTCCAATTTCATGATCGAGCAGCAGAAAATCACACTTATGGATGCGCTAGATAATCAGATCAAAACTCTGGATCCCGTTCAATTTTATGCATTTATACGGCTAGCAGGACATGTTCTCAGCGGTGAAGAGCTGCGGCCAGAGTGTCTGTTCATGGCAGCACAAGTACCGCTACCGCGATCTATTCTTAGCGGCAAGAAGAAGGAAAATACGGAAAGCTCAAAGGGAGGAGGGCTACTTGCGAATCCGTTTAGAAAGAAAGAAAAATTGGATCTCGATTCTTTTACAAAGTTTATCATGACAGGCAATCGTCCAGGGGGAGACCGCAAAAAGAGCAAGAAAGTGACATTCAATGAAGAGCCCGAGGTTGCAGAGGCAGCAGCAAGAAGCATGGAAGAATTGATGCGACAGCGAGGACTAATGGCACCCCCAGTCATGTACGAGCAACCACAGTACAACAATATCCCGGCTGTTACGGTAACTGAGGACGAGCCCGAGGAAGATGTGGAAATCGATTCGAACTTCCAGAATGTGAATATTGACTCGGTGTTACACAACGGTGTGTCTAATGTTGCGGATATGAGTGATTACCAGGCACCAAGCTTCTCGCCGTCGCCAAGCCCTTCACCTCAACCAGGGTATCCATATCAACAGCAGCAGCAGCAATCACAACCACAGCCGCAAGCTACTCAGTCTCATCCACAGCTGAATTTGCCTTCTAGCACTGAACAGAGGGAGCAATTGAGTCGGTTCGTGCCGTTGCAGCCAACACCCACGGGTTCTCAGAACAGCAGTAACAGCTCTCTGAACCATCACCTCCAGCCGCTCACTCCACAACAGCAGTTTCTTCAGACCATGAGTCCGCATCGTGGGCCTTCTCCAAATCCGCCGCCAAATAACTCAGCACCCGCATTCCAGCCATCTTCATTGAGTTATGAGACGCCCTCTGTGCCATCGCCTCCAAAGCATCTTTCCCCCAACCCAAGTTCTACAAACCTACTTCAAGCATCTACTCCGAACTTACAGGTCCCTTCAACCCATTTCGCATCTCCACAGCCACAGAATTCTCCGCCGGTGGCACTTTCGCAATTCCAATCACAAATGCAGCATATGAAGCCTCCTCCACCGCCGCCGCCACCACCTCCCCCTTCAAGACTGAGAGCTTTGACAACTTCTTCACTTCCGTCAATACCGCCACCTCCGCCTCAGCCACGACGAAATATAAGTGGAGGAGGCTCCTACGCCCGTCCGACGCCGCAACAAAGCTCACCGCAACTTCCTCTGCCATCGCCGCAAAGCTTCTCTTCACAGTTGCAACAGACACCATCGCCGCAATTCCAAGAGCCGCAGCCTCAGTATGCACCACAGGTCCAGCAGTTTCAAAACACAATGCTTCCTCCACCTCCACCGCCGCCACGCTCAAGAGCTACATCGTCTCCTGGCGTCTACAGTCCACAACTACAACAGTTCCAACAGCCGTTTCCTCAGCAATTCACAGGAGGAAGTCCCATGCCGAATGGTGGTGGTCAGTATGCTAATGGCCAGCTAAACCAGTATAGCAACGGCCAGTATCAGGCTAATGGACAGTACCCGCCACAAACCCAGTACAACGCCCCATACCACACGTCTTCTGCACCGGATCTCCTTGCAGATTTAAAGGCGCTACAGGATGAAGTAGACCGGCTACGCCGTTAGAGCATGAATTCGCGGGGTTTCACCCCGTTTTGTATATTCAACATGACACCGCATTTTCCAATCAAAACTATTTAACATCTCATGAAGATCCAGAGAATAGATATGGACAGTGCAACTTTCATAGATGCACAGTACGCGCAATGTGTATATCTACGTATCTTAAAACTGCGCGAAATGTAATCTTTTTTCTTCTGGTTCACGTACAGTATGTATATATTGGTAAAACACATGTGCAGTCGCGTCGTGCGGCTGGCGAGATCATCTGTGCTCACGTGCAGCGCTCGGATCCGCGAGCACCCAAAGTGGGAAATATGTCAACAAACCCACCGAGTGCGTATCTCGAGAGATACACTATCGACACCACCTCTTTGTGTATCGTACATTCTTCTCTCTTACTCTTCTTCTTTCATCCACCACCCGCACTCCCTGACCAGATGCTCAATCTATTGTGGCAAGGGGGTGTACGCGGTGTGACGCGATCCAAACTGCCCCACGGCGCAATCCCGTCGTACGCTAGCGGTGAGAAAGAGGACGGTGTCGACTTACAGGTCAAATCCTTATCCTACATGTACCGACGATGCGCGATAGCTCACATCAAGAGTCTTGGGCAAGGATTAACAATCGATGCACCCACGACAATCGAGTCACAGAAGCTGGACATTATGTACAACCTCCAGGGCTTTGAATCGGTGATGAGCAGTGACGAGCACCGGGTATTGATTGACTGGTACAAGAACAAATTCCGGTCCCTTTGCATTCTAAGTGGGAACCCCAGTGGCATTGATAAACTTCCTACTTTCAGCGACGGCAGTTTTCGTTTCCTTGTACTGCCTGTTACCGCTAGTGATGAAGAGTACACCAAGGTGCTAAGTGAGAGCGACATATATATAGAACACAGTCTGTCGAAGGACACAAGGAGGAGAATAGTGAAAAATGCGCTCGAAATTGTCAAAGGGGATGTCAAATCTGTTTTGACCAAAGATGATCGTGCATGGATTATCCGGTATTATTTAAACAAAGTGGCCGTGGAGGTCCAGGTAGAACGACTATACAGGGGGACAGTCAAGGCGAAGATGGAGGAAATGGGAAGCGAAATTACACGCATGTCTCCATCACCAAGGTCGAGATCAACGAGCCCAGAACGAACCATGGAGAGGAACGTTGCAACGGTCAAAGTGCGTGCTCGAAAATCACAGCCATTGCTTGAGGCAGTGGTAAACCCCACTGCATCTCCACCAAAAACGTTGAGGAAGATGAAATCTGCATCTGCGCTGAAGGCTGCGTCTGTGACTGTGCGCAAAAGTAAGGGCACTATCCAGTCGCCTCCGCCAGTGCCTGCGCTGCCGTCTGATCTGGCTATAAAAGAACGGCCTTCAAGCCCAGTACGGCAATATATCGACACTCCTCCCTCCAAGATTATGGTTCCCAAACTTTCAAGATCCCAGCATAATCTCCTCTCGTCAACGATAATGCCTGGACTGCCCCCGTCGCCTGCTGCTTCACCACCGAAGCATCCCCATCTCCATGAATCAACAACGGCTTCACCTCCCCGCCACGAGTCAGTAACCGCGGCACTGACCGATGAAATGCTCAAGGAGCTCAAAGTCCAAGCGCGAATAGCAGTCAGGAATCGACTCGATAGAGAGAAGAAAGGACTGAGACTGCTGATCAAATGAGCATGATTGACTAAATAATGAGAAATGTTGCAATTACTATCAGATTTTTTTTATGGAAAATAAATAATAAATATTGTTTTGTCCACCTAGATTCCGGTCACTGTCTTGACTTTCCAATTTTCACGAATGTCTCTTGGTGGAGGACGTGCTTTCGGCGCAGGTTTTGTCTGTTTTGGTGCGACGACTGAGTCGGATCGAGACTTTTTATGCCCCTTTTTCCACCACGACGTTTGGTGTACTTCCTGTTCGCCAAGCTTGCGGCTGCGACTGGTGCAAGGGATGTACTTGAGGTTGTGTGATAAGAACGAGTGGCCCTTCATTGGAGCAGTGCCGAACCAACGGAAGAAGCGTGATCCCTTTTGGTTCTGCTCCGTATAACCCTCGGAATCCACGGCTGTGACTTGAGTGTCCGAGCTAGCAGGCGATATAAGCAGCATTGTCGATGACTTTGCAGTCTTTTCTGAATCTCGCCTCTGCCGTATCTCTTCTTGCTGTTTCAAAATCGCTTCCATGGCGACTCTGTCTCGCTCATTGCGCAGTCCAATCAACACACGGTCCTCATTCTCTCGAGCCAACCCTGAAAGATTCACCAGTACTACAATAAGTACAATGGGTAGATACCCCATCAGTGCAACATAAACAACCGACGAATGGACATTGAATGGAGAGAATGCACCATGCCACATGAAACTTAGATGAAACGCCAGCAGAGCTGCCAAGCATACTAAAAGTGCCGGTATCACGAGAGGTACTCTTGGCACTTTGTAGTATATTCTCGTGACCACAATCTGTGCAATTATCTGGAGCCAGGCAAACACGGCAAACACGCCGCCTGCTTTCCAGCGAGCATCAATCGACTGACCCGCATCCTGCGCTGCTACCAGTGACCAGTTGCGGAGTACTGTCAAGAAAAACGCAAGGAAGCCAAATAAATAGAAAATCACCGGCATGGCCAAGTGTACTTTGGACCGCGTATCGTCGTTGCGGAACTTGAACGGGTCTTCATCGTCCTGTTTCCGTTCTTCGAAAGATCCCCAATGCCTAGTAAGTTCCCATCCTACTCCAAGAGATACCGGCAGGGTTGAGCAATATATAGCGCCATACGCCGTCAGTGACGATCCTTGGATATAGTCTCTATCCAGATCAATTGAGAAAAAGCCTGCAATACCCGCTAGCGCTTGCAGGACTAATAGCCAATACCACTGCCATTTTCTCGAAAAGGATTTGAATTTCTTCTTTTCGCGTAGATATTGCTTGCCGTGTTTGTGTAGACAAAACATGGTCAACGGCAGCATCAAGATCATCAATACGGACCATGCCATTCCTACTCCTCCGCGACTCTTGATCGGATAAAGTGGCGAGTCGCATGCCGTTCCATTGAACATTGTGCCATTGGCAAACAATATGGGCTGGTATATGCCAAATGTCAGATAGCAGTTGGACCCATTCGAGACGGTGCCGTTATTATTGTAAACAGTATACCCGTATTGAGCCAGGGCCGACTGGTTAAAGTCGTCGTGAATTGGACCGTTCATGGTTCCATCAAATCCGGAGGTTGGTTGAAATTCGAAAGAGTAAAAGAGCTTAAATCCTCGATGTTACCTCTCTTACTAGCCGCTTAACAGTGTAAATGCAATGTTTATGCAGGATGCGATGTATCTGATATGATGATCAGATGGTATGTACGGGTTCAGCCGTGCGTTCCGTAAGCGAAATGATACGGGGGAATGGACTTACCCGCTTGTAGATACATTCCGTCACGGAATGCGCGTCTGAAGAAAATTTCGTCCCGTGTGAATTTTCTTTCCTTCTTACACTAACACCCCCAATATTGTTAGCGCTTTATCACTATATAGAGCTATAGACAATATGGACGAATCAATTCAAGTCTAAAATATCTTCATTATTTCTGAAGACGCATTCGAAGACCCACGCGCACGTTGCTCCGTGGTTCGTGGGTTCAAAAGTGCGCCAAGATCAATCTCCTCGAGATCAAGTTCAGGCAGTTGGCATCAAAATAGGAAAATAACAAAGCTGGCTGCAGCGGGCCTTTTCGTCCTTTGGAGACTGGCCAGACTGGACGCTCGATGTACATACTTTATTTCAAGTATTTCCTTAGTGACAATTGAAGATATTTCGCCCTAGAATTCCGCTCACGTGTGTGGTTGGCGAGTCCAGTACCGAGGATAGCCGAGTGTACGCCGAAACGCTCCCCACATGCTCTTGACAAATCCACGTCCCCGCAGAAAGTGTACTTAATAGAGACCTGATCCCATTTCATTTTTCACTCTTATAGATATCACACCCAACATGCTTAGACTCGTTCGAAACTACAGCACAAAGCAAGCATACATTCTGTCGGCGGTGCGTACGCCGATTGGCAACTTCCAGGGCGGACTCAAGTCTGTCGGTGCTACCGACCTCGGTGCCATTGCCGCCAAGGCAGCCGTCGAGCGAGCAGGCATCAAGGCCACTGATGTGGAGGACTGCTATTTTGGCCAGGTCTTGCAGGCCGGTGTGGGTCAGGCTCCAGCTCGACAGGTGGTGATCAAGGCCGGTTTGCCAGAGACGACCGAGGCTACCACCATCAACAAGGTGTGCTCATCGGGCTTGAAGACTGTTACTCTGGCCGCCCAGGCAGTCAAGCTTGGTGACCGAGACGTTGTACTAGCCGGCGGTACCGAAAGCATGTCCAACGCGCCATTCTACTTGCCACGAACGCTCGGATTTGGCCACCAGAGTGCCAAGGATGCGATTGTCAACGACGGGTTGTGGGATGTGTACAACAAGATCCACATGGGATCATGCTGTGAAAATACCAACAAGCGAGAAGGGTTCACTCGAGAAGACCAGGACAACTTCGCTATTGAGTCTTATAAGCGAGCTATCGAAGCACAGAAGAACGGTGGATTCGAACAGGAGATTGTGCCGGTCACCATCAAGGGCCGAAAGGGCGACACTGTAGTGTCTCAGGACGAGAGTCCAGCCAGCGTCAAGTTTGATGCTATTCCAAAGTTGCGACCAGCTTTTGAGAAGGACGGTACTGTGACTGCTGCCAATGCCTCTTCGTTGAACGACGGCGCTGCCGCGCTGATTGTGGCTTCTGGCGAGAAGGCAAAGGAGCTCGGTGCCAAGGTGCTCGGCAAGATCATCAGCTACGCTGATGCTGCCACCGCTCCTATTGATTTCACTATTGCTCCATCCAAGGCCATTCCAATCGCATTGGAGAAGGCTGGTTTGAAGAAGGACGATATCGCCAAGTGGGAGCTCAACGAGGCCTTTGCCGGTGTATCGCTCGCAAACAACAAGATTCTCGGTCTTGACGCATCCAAGGTCAACGTCAAGGGCGGTGCAGTCGCCCTTGGTCATCCAATTGGTGCTTCTGGTGCCCGAATCTTGGTTACGCTGTTGCACAACCTCAAGGAAGGTGAGTACGGTGTTGCAGGCATTTGCAACGGTGGTGGAGCTGCCACTGCTGTAGTCGTCCAGCGAACCTCCAGCGTCGATCCTGAATCCAAGCTTTAAACAGAAAATCGTAATTGTATATATTATATGAATTGAAAAGTGCATCTCTATTACTCCTTCTCACTGAAGAAAATCCAAGCCGCACGTTGCCGTGGCGACCGGTTTGAGAGACCCGCGGTCTAGATGCAGCCCCCCTCCCTCCCTACAAACACACTTCTTGAGGAGGCCTGGGAGTCGAGGCTGAAAGTGCAAAATGTTACGGTTTTAACGCACATCTCGGTACAACTATGCGCTGCGAACTGGAAAAGCATTTTTTTACAATTTTGCCATCATTATTTTGGTCCACGAAAGCGATTTTACCGCTTGGTGGCGAGAGCAAACCAGCACTATACACGGCGAGAAAAAGGGCTGCTTCCAGTTTTCTTTGCAACCACCACGCCGCACGCGCCAACAACGTGGTGTGGCTCTTTCGCGAGCTCCAAGCAACTTTCCAGTGCTTGATATTCGGTGTATTATATGTATTCTGTGGGGTTTTATCGAATATTCTCGTTATCTTGCCTCTTAGATAGAAAGGAAGTGGTTCTGGGTGTAGACACTTGGGGAGGTTCAGTTACAGAACAAAATCTGGGCCAAATCATGATTAGGTACTAGACTGTAAGTTCCAAGTCGGCAACTATCCAATACTCACTACAGTCTCCAATATGTAGAAATATAAAGGTTTTTTTATGGTACATAAATGGTTAGAGTATAGTCATGCAAAAACATCAAAGTTTTCAGTTATCCTATGTAAATATATTTTTCCCTTGAATCCAATAGTGTGTGTGTAAGTATTTGTATCGAATAAATTTTTTGTGTTTTCCAAAATAAATATGCAGTTAGATGGTTCGTAAAAAAATGCGTTTCATGGTTATTTTCGTCCAGTGTGAGTGTATTTGTGTGTTCTTTAAAGTGCACCCATTACATGGAGTGTCGACCTCGAGGCTCATAAGGCAAAAAGACAGAAATGATGGCCAAGCCACCAAACACTGCAGCCAACACATAAATAGGCGTGGCAGTTGTAGCATTGGAGTAGAAGCCAATAACTGGTGCAATGGCGCCAAGTCCTCGTGCAATGGCCACAGCAATACCGTTACCAGTAGCTCGGTGTGTCGACTCCAGAGTCTCTGGTGTGAATGCAAACAAGGTACCGTAGTAAAGATTCAGGCATACGCTGATGGCGCAGTTGAATCCCAAATTACCTGCAGAGTTGGTCACCTTGGTGTATCCAAACATAAAGATCATAGTGAGAAGAGAGCCAACCACAAGCGTGCCTCGTCGGCCAAACCTGGGAATATCACAAATGAGACCAGCGATAAATGGACCAAAAATGGAGCACACATTGACAATCAAATTGTCCTTGTAAGTAGTGTTGAGCGATCCATCACCAGTAGTGGCTCCTCGAGACTGCAAATAAGTAGGCAAAAAGGCATTGTAAAGCGGGTAGCCAATACCAATCAGGGCCCACGACAAAAAGTTGAGCGAAGTGTTCAAACCAACAGTCTTGGAAGAGTACAAGCCAGCAAGGTGCTCGCCGAGTGCCTTGCATGCAAACTTGACATCGAGCTTCTGTCGCAACGTTTTGTCCGAGTTGTCCTTCTCAATGGTACCCAAAGCCTGCAAATCCTCCAACGTCAATGGGTTCACCTTCTTGCCCGATTCTGCCAATCGATCAAGAATCTCAATCACTGCAGCGTCATTGCCCATGGTCAACTCGTACTTTGGCGACTCCACCATTCGAATCACAAAGATTCGAGCAAGTGCACAGAGCAGCACAAATCCACCACAGCAGATATAAGTGTATCGCCAGCCCATGTTTTGAGACCTCAGACATGGGTTAGCATCCCACTCTTCCTGGTTGGCACGAACTTCACCGCAGTTGAAGTTGACAATGAGTGGCCAAGCAATGGCACAGGTAATGGTCTGACCAATACCCCACCATAGCGCCATGAATGTCAACATCCATTGCTTGTTGGATGGCAAAAACTCCAAAAAGGTGACAGAGTCCAGCACCAAGTTTCCACCGGCGCCAAAGTAGCAGCATGCAGAAAGCGAACAGACAGTGACATAGTTGAGGCCGCCGCCAGCAGCCATGCCAAAGATGGCCGTGAGGAACAGCGTCAGCTGGAAGGCGATTCGTCGCCCAATAATGTCTGAGGAAAATCCCCAAAACAGCGCTCCGCAAAATAGACCAACATAGTTGGACGACACGAGCGCATTGTATTGGTCTGCAAACAAAAACTCGGCAGCGATTTGGTTCTGCGTGACACTCTGTAGCAAGAACAGCAGCGAGTCTGTTCCGTAGCCCATACCGTTGAGGCAAAACAGCTTCCAGTGGTATGGCGTAAAGCCAATCTTGTTCATGGCATCATTGACTAGGGTCATCTTCTTGGATAGAACCTCGTCGTGCATGGTCAGGAGGTCACCTCCGTCCACCGAGCCCGCAGAGTCGTCATTGTAGTAGAGGTCGTCAGACGACGAGTCGCCAGGAACTGTGTCCTGCTTCACTGGCTCCTCCTTCTTCTCCTTAAAAGTCGATTCAACAGAAGACATTGTTGATGGTATTGGAAATTGGTATTTGTTTGGGTGGAGTGAAATGTGAAATGTGGAAATGCTCAGAAGGATGTGCGGCTTACTGAGGCTGAAAGGGATAATACAAGGTGAATGATAGGGGTTGAAAGGAGAGAATGAACTGGAGAATAAAATATTGCAAAATCGAGAGTGGGAATATCAGAGAATATATAGACCCGCGGGGAGACACAGACAGATACTCAGTCCATACGAAATAAAGTGACATTTTTGAGATTTTTCAGTTGAGAAACCGAAGTTCCAAAAGGGCAGCATCATCGCACATAGCATTTTTTTACTTTTTTTGGCCCTTAAAGCCCCCACGCCGCACGATGGGAGTGTGAGTTGAGTGGGTGCGTGCGCACGCGTGCACGGAAACACTCAACACACAAACCTTCCTAAAAGGTTTGCGCGTTGCGAGATGCGATGAGGGCGGCTCATAATTTGATGGCAGGGAATATTTTTTTTTCATGTTATTAAGGCACAGCTGAAAAGCATCTCGTTTATTTCGAGGGACAAAGTATAAATCATTTGGAGACTAAGTTAATTAAATCACTATTTCAGCGGCAGGTTTGTTAAAGAATTATTTAGGATTTTCTCTACTTTTATTCTCTACAACGGTCTGCTGACACAAGATATTCACCCCCCCCCCTCTGCTCTCACTTGCCTGTAATGGAAAATCAGATTCCAGGACGATCATTCCTTGGCTGTGAGAGATCGCAGTTACCGTGTACACCGGCATGATCCTAAGATGCAAGTCCTGCCGGTAAAATCTGCCGAGCTCAGTATGTCCGGCTGTAGATCAAAGAATATCTCTGACATCGTTGTAGAAGATCACACCTCAGGTATTTAAGAAACGATGATCATACATCGATCCGTATTATTGCCTTAAAAAGAGCTAAAAAATCCGTTTTGGTTGGCTGATCATGAGATTGGATCTACTCGGTACAAATTACCCGCATTCCCCTGTCAAAAACGGTCGGTTCGTTCGGGATGATCAGTCGACCGACCGATGATGATGCCTCGTTTTTCCAGAAAAAAAAACCGGTAGCAACCTTTTCATTTTGGTTGCTGCTTTCGGAGGCCAAACAAGGAACGCTCTTCCGGGCACTTAGGGGGCCGCCTGCGGTGAGGCTGGAGTGAAACATCCACACCTCGGACCTGCGCGCAGGTTTTGCGGGTGACGTCACGAAGGCATTTTTCTCCTTTCAAAACTGTGTCACAGACTTGAGAAAAAAAATTGTATTTTATTTCAAGGTTTTTGTTCTTGAAAGGCAAACTGTACATGTAGTTACATGTGGGCGTGGAGAACAAAATGGACTGTTCTTTCGAGAATTCGGTAATTCCGTTAGAATATATGATTATATGTAATTTTTAAGGGGTCAAATCGGTAAATCAAGATTCAATAGCAGTCGGACACCGCGGGTCTAATCATCTGTAAAAACCCCAGGGGTGGCATTCCAGGCATCTTAGGCACCTCATCATCATCATCGAGAAATGCCACACACTTGAGACCGCATAGGTTCTACGCCAAACCTGCAGCATTTCTTACAGCGTTTGAGCTGAGTCCTGCATTCATGTCGACTGTGAAATTATCTCTTGTTTGACTTTAAGTACAGCATGATATTGGTTCAAAGCGTACAGTGTGTACTTGGTCTGTGTCTCTGCAGCGCCCTTGCAAATCTACAACTTGCGGCCTGAACCGTGGAACAGCATCTTACATCGTATGTTGTCTCACATCAAAGTTGATTATAATGAGTCTAAGTTAAAGTTCTGTTCAAATTTTTTGAGTGAAGGGCGCGAGGTCTGAGCCTATCCCTCCAGGTGACATTGGCCCAATCGGTTCTTGCCACTTGGTTTATAGAGAAATTCAGAAAAGCAGAGAATCGAAAGGTATATTGGTCTACTGTAACAGAACCAAAGATTGAAAGGTAATTGGCGCGCAGTAATCAGCGGTGAGACCCAAAGTTTAAATGAGTGAAAGGGCGTACACGATAACTCCAAGCTGTGACGTAAGACAAGACTTTCCAATGCCAGCCATTTTTTATGGTGAAAGTGTTTTTTTTCTTTACTTCTTTTTAGCTGAACTAAATGGAATGCAATGCATAAGTACTAGAGCACGTCGGCGAGAGGGAAGATGATGATCCCATGTTTGGTAGATGTGTCCATATTTGCGTCGATTTGGAATTTTCGTCAGTCATTCAAATTGAAAAGGCGTCCGAAAACCACAATAGGACACCTTCCGGATAGCTTCGGCCATTTCGAAGATCACTCATTCGATAATAGCAGAAATAAAAACAATTTTGCAATGTGACATGTGTATTTTTGTACAGAATCACCCAGAGATAACTTAAAATGTACCACACTGCCTGATCCGTTGAATAATAGTAGAAACCCATAAAAATCAAGTTTCTAGACACAAAACATCCCCTAGCATCTGGACGCTTTAATAAAATACGACACGTTCATCGTTTCGGTACGACCGCAGTCGATTGTGATTTTTTTACCCGGTTCGAGTGTTGTGAAAATGCACAATCGATAGAGCACCCCCGGTTTTCTGGAAGCTTAATTTTACTTTCATATAATGACGTCAAGTAGTTGAATCGTCAGGCGATTCCTCTACTTTTTCCAATCGATAGCCACGCCGTTTTTCTCGACTTGAAAATTTCAACCAGTGTACAGTATCTTGCTCTTCTCGAACGTTTGGACCGTTGAACCGACTCGGCGAATCATATCAGCGGAGAACATCGAATAATGAAGGTTCCATCGCTCTCTACTGTAGCAATCTCATGGAAATATCATTTTAATCTCCAAGATCCCTACAACAGCCTGGACTGGATTGGACTGGACATGCCGCACCGCGCCGCACCACATTCACGCTTAGCTGCGTACATTTCAGCACTTTCAAAGCGCGGAACCGCTACACCGCTCGCTCCCCTTTCTTACCCCACAACCCCGGAAACCCGCTGACAACCGAATGTAAGCGGGAACTTGTGTACTTTCAATCTCGACTCCACAGCTCCACATTTTAATCATCCCCTTTTTACATCGTACTAAAAAGACAAAAGATGCTACGCAGTGCAATCGCGAGATCAGGATGGTCGAGAGCGTTCAGTTCGTCCAAGACTATACGCTCGGCAACCGTCGCAGGGTCGCCAAACGCGATCAACCTGTCTGAGGCTCCGTTCTTGCTAAACACGCAGAACAAGGCATTGGCACACTCGGAACTGTCAGATATCAAGAGCGCTGGCACTACGTCGATGAACTTGTACCAAGCTATCAACGATGCGCTTCGGATTGCTCTCGAAACCGACGAGCGGGCGGTGCTGTTTGGCGAGGATGTTGCATTTGGCGGAGTGTTTCGATGCTCGATGGGACTTCAAGAGCAGTTTGGCGCCGATAGAGTTTTCAACACGCCGCTGTCGGAGCAGGGTCTAGTTGGGTTTGCGGTAGGGTACGCTGCTCAGGACCAGACGGCCATTGCAGAGGTGCAGTTTGCCGACTATGTGTACCCAGCATTCGACCAGATTGTCAACGAGGCTGCCAAGTACCGGTACCGATCGACGACTTTCAACTGCGGTGGATTGACGATCCGGATGCCCTGCGGAGCAGTGGGCCATGGCGCGTTGTACCATTCGCAATCCGGCGAGGCGTTTTTCTCGCACTGCCCGGGTGTCAAGGTGGTCATTCCACGATCGCCGCTCCAAGCCAAAGGGTTGCTACTTGCATCAATTCGGGACCAGGACCCGGTAATTTTCATGGAGCCGAAAATTCTGTACAGATCAAGCGTCGAGCATGTGCCGCTTGCAGATTATACCTTGCCGTTGAACAAGGCTGAGGTGATCAAGGAAGGTTCGGATATCACGCTTGTTGGCTACGGCACCCAGCTGTACGTCATGCAGGCCGCTGCGGCGCTGGCCAAGAAGGAGCTTGGTGTCGACTGCGAGATTATCGATTTGCGTACAATTGTTCCTTGGGACCGGGAGACGGTATTCAAGAGCGTGAACAAAACAGGAAGATGCCTTGTTTCGCACGAAGCCAACCGAACAAACGGCATTGGCGCCGAAGTAGCTGCCGAAGTTCAAGAGTCGTGTTTCCTTCATTTGGAGGCGCCGGTACAACGAGTCGCAGGGTGGGATACCCCTGTGTCGTTGGCATTTGAGCAGTTCCAGATCCCGGACGTGACGCGAGTGTTCCATGGCATTAAGAAAGCCACCACTTACTAATCCTTTGATGATTCTTATATATCCACGTGTAGGTTATGAAAATTCCGAATTAAAAGTAGAGAAAACTCTGTTCGCCACTTTCACTGCGGCTTCTCCACCGTGCTCTTTACGACGCGTAACTTTGAGCACGCGTGGCGGGATCAATTATATCAAGCGGGCGAATATTCCAGTCCAAGCTCATTCTCAACCATGTATTCAGCGTAAATCTCAGTCCCGGCTCAGTTCGGCCTAATATATATTGACAAGCTCGTGGATTTTTTCCTTCCTTCCTTCAAGTATCAGCATGCCAATGCTAGAGAATATTTACGGAATGAGAATATGGCAAGCGTAGTGGAATGCATCCATACAGTGTGGTAATCCACACCACGCGGCTGTACAGAGAACGTAAGCGAGTAAGTAACAAGAAATAAATAAAATGACACAAAAAATCTACATAGACACAAAAATAAACAACGTTTTAAGAAAAAAGAATTCCTCACCGCAATGCAAAAATCCCCTGTTTTGTAGTTATTTCAACATCCACCAGCCTACAGCGAGAACCCACACAATGACTACCAAAGTCAAAATGGCAGCGCCGGCCTTGTCGCCGGTAGAGATCTTGAGAGTATTGGTCTGCAACGGGTTCGAGCTGCCCTTGCCTCCCGCAGCCGGGTTACCTTTACTTGTACCACCAGTGGAGTTTGTGAGTGGAACGCCCGTATTACCGTTTGCTGCCGCCCGTTGCACCGCCATGGTATTCTGAATAACTTCAAGCGCACTCATCTGCTCACCCAAACCATACACACCATCCCATTTGCCTTCAAACCAGTTCAGGCCACAGGTGTGCCCGTCGGTGCCGCCTGAACAACTCAATGCAGCAGCGGCAGCTGAGGTCTTGAGCTCGCCGATAATCTCGTCGGCCAAAGTGGGAGCCAGTTGGGCAGCCAAGCCCAAAAATCGCGAAAAGATACCCTTGAAGCATCGCTGGTCATTATTACAGTGGTTCGATGGCTGGCATGCGGCTTCGTACATGATACCTTGGCTGTTGAACATGACTTTAGACTTGCCCCACAAACCTTCTAGCCGAGTGAGCCAAACCTGGTCACCGGTGTGATTATACATGTATGCGGTTCCTGCAATAAATAGACCATAGTTGTAAGACCATTGAATAGGAGTACTGTCTGCACAGTTGGCTGAAATGAGTCCACCATCAATAACGGTATAATCAGGCTCAATAAACTGGACTTGTTCAACCCAGTTATACACCTTCTCAGCCCAATCCGCATAGGACTGGTTGCCTGTATACCGTGCCAGTCTTGCGCTCATTTGAAATAAGCACCCATTGGCCACAGTGTTCTTGTAGTCGTAGCCGTTGTTCCAAGGGTAAATCTGCCATCGCAACCCACCACCACAGCTACCTGGGTCCCATCGGCTAGCCATGGTGTTGAAAACCGCCTGGGCTAGCTCCAACCACTGCGGCTTGTCAGCTGGAGGGTTCGTGAAGTTTCGCTCTGCCGCGTTCATTACGGTTATGCCCCAAAACCCCTGATCATCATTACCTTCGGTTGTAGTCTGGTTACTGGGCATGTAGTCATCACCCGAACCAACCTGATACAGCAACGACTGCATCAGAACGTCGTTGTAAGTGGTGTCGCCAGTATAGTACCAGTAATCCATCATAGAGTTCCACGCAGCGCCTGCTTCCCACCAATAATAAGGGGGCGTCATCATACCAATGATTCCACCATAGTCGTAGCCCCAGTAGTAGTCCATCGTTCCGTTGGCGATGAGCTTGAGAGCGGCAAATATAGATTCCTGGCTGTCGAGATCCAGCTGTACAGCCAGCACGCCAACGCTGAACAGCGCAGTAACCAGCTTGTGTATTCTCATCTCGAGTCCAACTCTATATTGAATGTGTGTGCGTGTGTATATATAACGAAGACCGACGACTAATACCGAGCAGTGAAGAGTAAGCGAATGGAAAAGAGAGCGGCGTCGAAATGCAACACGAGTGTATGTGAAGGGGGACAGAAGGCGGCCTATATAAATCTCTGCATGACGGGCCGCCTCCTCAAAGACCCTCTCAGACGAACCCGATGATCCACCCTCACGCAGGCAGCCACGACGCGGATAAAAATGCGCCCCGAGCCACAACTTTTTTATTTACTTAGCTTACTCTTTTAAATAACGAGATTTAAGTCTGAATTATTTAGAAAGGTAACGACATCTGCACCTACAACTACTGGAAGCTGTTCTTTCACGCACCTCCCTCCCCTGCCCCCCTCTACAAGCGATCGACTGGTCGCACCCGGGCCAGCCGTTCGTCTTGGCGTGTCTACGATAAGAATTGGCATTTTAATATTCCTAGTAACAAGGTATGTAGTAATCATCACAAAGAAGACGATTTGGTTGTCCTTGTTCTTTCTAGAGGCGAAGCTCTTTCCAGAGCGATCCGAGTCGCTGCCGGTCATACGTAATTGGAGAAAAAAAATGTCGGGGCTGGGGTGCGGCTCAGGGGGTCCAAGCGACAAAGCTATTTTGGGACCGCAGGCCCGTGCTTAAGGATGGCATTTTGGTGTATGCTTTGAGGTCGGATTTCCGCCATGTAAACACCGAATCAAGTCCTTTCAAAACAACTCTATTAGTGAGCATTACGAATGTTCTATGTTTACATAGTTATAAAGCTGAAGTCTGCGGGTTCGGTCCACTCAGAAGGGTATGGGGCGCGCGTCGCCTAAGAATAATAAGCGAGCCGGACCTCCGTTGTGGGATATGGGATTTTTTTTTGAGATATTCTACATTTGGCAAATTGCTCCAATTAGCTGATGTCATTTCTTGCTCTGACAGTCTTCAATTAGTGGATTAAGTATCGTCAACGGAGTGCTCCCGCCGAGCCGCACGCGGCAGCTGATCTAGCCGAGTTCTTTCAAATGACCATATCTATTTTTGACTGTTTACAAAGAGCAACAATAATCAATTATTTTACGAGACTTCCCTATGGTCAACAGGCTTGCTTGCATTCAGAGCGTGGTAGTCAACCTTACAACTGACACCCCGTGTGGTGCTAAGTTCTGCGGCTGCTGCTATTTGAAACCTTCCACACACACCAACATGTCGATGTCGACCAAGCGTAAAGTGTCCAGCATTCTCGACACACTGACATCGGGCGACGATGTTGACGATGAAACGACACTGTCACTCACAAAACGCCCGCGGCATGTAATGGCAAAACTTTCTATGGTCGTGAACAAACGCCGCAAAGAAGAAGCTCTGCAGAATTCTACATACGCACCGTGGTCGCGGGAGCTGTTTCTCACACGACTGTCGACATATCAATACCGCAACTGGAGCATACCCGATAACCTGACAAAGGTATCTGCATTAGAGTGCTGTAAACGCGGGTGGAAAGCGTTGGCAGTGACTGAACACGCTCAACAGAACACGATCCAATGCGTGCACTGTCATGCTCTGTTGAACATCAACGTGGGCACTGACGAAGAAATTCAAACGAAAATGGAGCTCTATTTCAGTGCGATGCTCGTGACAAAGCATACTGATTCATGCCCCTGGAGGCAAAAAGGCAGCGATGATGTAGTGTATACCTTGCCGTTGACCAACTCGCAGAGACAAGAGTTCTACAAACGATACGAGATCCTTTCGAAAAATGAACAGGTAGACAACTACGAATATTCCTGTAAGCCGGAGCTGACTAGAAAGATGCTAGAAAATGTGCATTTTGAACATGAGCTCAACGTCAATGCTGCTAAACTGGCATTACTGGGATGGGCTGAAGATTCGAGAATCGGCAACACTACACTAGTATCTTGCGGTCTATGCTTTCGAAAGTTGCCTCTCAATCGTGATTTCGATCTTTCCGGAGAACATATGAATTACTGTCCTTATATTCAGACACACGAGGGTAAAGCCCAATGGATGAACCTTTACGATCTGATCAAATCCACAGAGCCCAAATCCAAAATCTTCCTCAAGGCCGATGCCACGCTCGACGATGAGGAACACCGAAACTCGCGTATCGCCAACCTCAAACGTATTTATTTCCGCCGATAGATAATTATCACTTCATATATATATATATATATATATTACATTTTGCATGCACTGATGAAAACCCACTGATAACATGGTCATAGACAAAAAGCGCGGCGCAGATTTTTTTCACTCGTTTGTCAACAGCCGCAGCCGTCATCAATTGTCCCTCTGTTGTCCACCAATTCCCACAATCATGTCCTACGAAGCTACTTTCATTGATCACGCCGTTGAAGCGTCTGCTCTCAAATTTGGCTCTTTCACCTTGAAGTCTGGCCGGATCTCGCCATACTTCTTCAACTTGGGCCTCTTCAACACTGGTGCCCACTTGAGCGCATTGGCCACCGCGTACGCCAACACAATCATTGAGTCCGGTATCCAGTTTGACGTCTTGTTCGGACCAGCATACAAGGGAATCCCACTTGCCGCCATCACCGTGGTCAAGCTCGCTGAGATTGGCGGTGAAAAGTGGAGCAAGATTGAGTACGCCTTCAACCGAAAAGTATGTTCACATTTATTGCTATTCCAGAATGCTAACACTTTGAATAGGAGAAGAAGGATCATGGAGAAGGTGGAAACATTGTAGGCGCTTCTCTCGAGGGCAAGAAGTGTCTCGTGATTGACGATGTGATGACCGCCGGTACTGCGATCAATGAAGCGTTCGAGATCATCTCTGGCGCAAATGGCACCGTGGCTGGCGTCGTCATTGCTCTTGACCGACAAGAGAAGACCCCAGATTCGGACAAGAGTGCAGTGCAGGCAGTTTCGGAGCGATACAACGTCCCAGTGCTGAGCATCATTTCTTTGGAGTCCATTATCAGTCACTTGTCTGGCAAGCTTACTGCTGACCAGCTAAAGAGCATTGAAGACTACAAGCAGAAATATGCCCCGGTTGCTTAAGCTTTTGAAAGAGCAGCTTCGAGGACGTGAGGGAGGCGTTTTCTCTTGAATTTAAATGGCTCAATATGTACTACTAGATTACTAGATTAGAAGGAACCAATAAACTGATTTCAAATGGGAACGAAATAATTAAGGTCATCATCGTTAGAGATATTCATGTACAAACAAATAGGGGTAGATAAAAAACAAATTATCGTGCTCGCATTCGAACCTTCTTTACCTTCTGTTCGGGCATATTCATACCAGGGAACATTTTATCTTGCATGCTCTTCATCATTTCCTCATTCTCCTCACCACCGCTCAACACACGACTGTTGACAGGCACAATGCTGTTGATCTGCCATCCTTTAGGCACAGCCAGAGGCGATGCCTTTTCGGGGATGCCAAACCCGCTCGCTCTCATGTGCTGTACCAGCTGAGTCTGGTATGGCATGCGCTCAGTGGTAGGATGCGTACGCAGATACTCGCCCAAGATCTTGTACAAATGTCGCTTATTGTTAACTGGCACTGCTGTTGGAGCTCTGCCCTCTTCCTTCCTGATCAAAACTCGCACTCGGCCCGGATTCGACCAGTCCTTTGGATGTGTCTTCTGCGGCTCGAATATACAATGGATACCAATCTCCTTGCATGCGGCCATGATGTTTGTGGCTAGAGGGTTTTCGACAGCCAAATCAATTGGCACCCGTCGTCCCTCTGCGTGAGACTTGCTCTTATCGAAATAAACGGGGTATACGATTTGCCAGTGCTTGTATTTTTCCATCTCCTGTTCCGAAGTGAGCGTCGACCCTTGGGCACCAGCCTGGAATGGAGCTCTGGGCACTGAAGGAATGGATGGATGGCTCGTGCTTGAAGAAGCAGACGATGAAGCAGTTGCTGACGAGCTCTCTACTGGTTGAAGATTGGCCCCGCCGCCTGTGACTGGTGTGCTTTTAGCAAACGGGTTTCGAGGATCGAACTCGGCAGGATCGAAATCCATGTTGTCGATGTCATCGATATCGTCAATCTCCTCTAACGTTGGCATTTGTTCCTGTAAGTGCTAGTGTTGGAGAGGGTTGAATGCGCTTGACACGCCGCTCAAAGATTTTGAGTGACGTTTACCCGGCCTCAACTGTTCACCGCGCCGCACGCAATGCGGAGTTCAATCTTAAAAGAATAATGTCTTCGCTTACGAGCTAAAATATTATTCAATCGGTAAAGGATCTTCAAAAAAAATATTTGGACAATAATATTTTCCTCAGATATTGTTTAGTTGAAAACGCAGCGCGGCTTTTACAGGTTTCAACAAGTCATTGTCAGTCTGTTTTCCAACCTTCGATCAAAGGGACTTTTTCCTCGACATTTGATCACAGAGGGGAAAAAGGGGATATACTACCGCAACCCCCGACTAGAGCACACAGAAACGACATATAAAATCATCTCGAAGATGATACCTCCGACCCCTCATTTAGATGCTGAAGCCCTCAGTGGAATAGCAGGGTATGCTTAGAGTGGGAAAAAAAGGGAGACTAACCCGATTAGTTCGATCTCAATAGCATGCTGGATCATCGTATTCACACCCCAACTTTACGAAAATGTATGGAGACATGAGAATAGAAAAATGAAAGGCTAACTATTCCAGTTCCAACGACAGAGTGCAGAGGGTCTTTCGCTGACGTTTGTCAATCTATGGCTCGCCGGCGATGTGTTCAACGTCATCGGCGCCGTATTACAAGGAGTGCTCCCGACCATGACGATATTGGCGGTATATTACACGATAGCAGATATCATACTGCTTATACAGTGCCTCGTATACAACAACAGGAATGCGCGGGTGGTGGACCCGAAGCATTTGTCGCCGGCTACGCCTTTGCTTGACGACGAAGCATTAGAGTACGGCGCCACGACGGGCGACGACGAGGATGAAGATGGGGAGGAACATCATGCACGGATAGAAGAAGTGGCACCGCCTCGCTGGAAGAGAAATCTTTACAACACTTTGATCGTGATATCGGTCGTGTTGTCCGGAATAGTTGGATGGTATTTCTCGAAATCTGATGACAGTCCACAACAACCAGAAGAGCCACAGAAGATGAACTTCTGGGGTCAGATCTTTGGCTGGCTCTGTGCAGTGCTTTACTTGGGTTCTCGAGTACCCCAGCTCTTGCTCAACTACGAGAGAAAGTCCTGCGAGGGCATTTCTTTCCTCTTTTTCTTATTTGCATGCTTGGGGAACCTTGCCTACGTTGTGTCCATCTTGATCAAGGACATGTCGCCGCAGTACTTGCTTATCAACGCGTCCTGGCTAGCTGGATCGGTAGGCACGCTGTTCTTAGACTTTATCATTTTCTGTCAATTTTGGGTATATAATGCGGAGTAAATAATTAATGATATAAATAGTTGTCTATCTTTATTTTTCAAGTTCGCCACAGCCGCACCGCACCTTTTTTTCGAGACACAGCAGGAGGTAATGTCGAGCGAAGATGAAGAGTTCGGGTTTGGGGGCCATCCAGGTATGGCTATGGACTCTGAACTCATAGAAGAGGAGGATTTACAAGAGAATAAACGACTAGCGGGGGAGGAGTTGCGTGAGATACGGCAAGATGCAAAGAACTTGGTCCGGTCGATTGAACGAGAGCACGATCGCGACTTGTCGCGACACCTTTATGCCATCTATCTGAATCGGAAGAAGAGAGCTAAAGAGGGACTCAGATACTTTCCTCATGCAAGATACACACAGTGGCCTGTCAGCGCTCTGCGGGGCGAAATCCACGACTCAGTTATACCGGAAGACCTGGATCTCTCTCGAGATATCCACAAGGTGATCCCGCCGTTTGCAGAAATGTATACCCGAGTCGACGAGCCGCGGGAGGATATTTACTATGGACAGTGTGCTCCAGGCGATCCGGTTCACGATAGAACCTACGACGACTTTGACGAGGCAAAGGGGGTGCTCATGGCGGAGTCGAGTGCAATCTTCGAAGGTTTGATCAAAAGGCGCATACTAAGCGAAAAACGGTTCGTGCCTCCACCATCAGAGACGGGAGATGAAGAACACCATGAGAAAGAGGTGACTGATGGTTCTGCTGGTCCCGAGGGATATTGTAGACTTGAACCTATAATCGATATAGACGCGCCAATGCCCATGCAGTCAAGGATGAGGGTCATGAAGCTAGTGAACCGGATCTTGGATAATATTTGCCAGAAAGAGATTGATCCAGTCAGGGCAGTAATAAGGACATGCAATTGGAAAGATATTATACACAATGATATACGAGTGGGCGAAACTTTTGCGCGATGCAAGGAGCTCTTTCTCAGCGATCTACCTAACGACAGTAGTGTCCAAGTATCGCTCAATGACGCAAGGATCTTGAATCACATGGGACATTTGGAGACACCGCTGCCAGGTAACCATAAATCGAAAAAGGAGTTGCTGGCGACTGCGGCTCTCAAGCCCACCGCGCCAGTGATTGGCACAGACGAACTGCTTGAAAACATGCTTATTCGCAATGTACCAGACTGTCACGAGTTTAGTTATGTGACCAGAAGGCTTGCCAAGGCTAGCAAAAGAGTAGACCGGCGACGACGGGCAATGGCTGCATTGGTCAAGAAACAACGACTGGAAATCATAGACAAACGGCTCTATTCGCAAACACGCAAACGAGGATACTGGACCATGCCTGTTGAAATCCATGATGACGACGATTTCTACGTATAAGACCGTTGAACATCCCCTATTTATTTGTTGATCTGATACGATCCATCTTCAGACTGGTTGAATTTGAAGTTGTTGATATCCAGTCCAAACGATGAAAGCAGACCCGTGCCCATTTCTTTCAGCTTGCCAATCATCTTTTGCGTCTCTTCTTCTTGGCGAGACTTTAACTTGGGCAACGTCGTCGCCAGCCGTTTCTTCGTTGTGGCCACTAACTTGGGATCATTCGAATGGTCGACAATGTACTTCATGTCCTCGACCGCCTTCTCTAATGATTGCCAATCGTCGATCTTGACCCTTACATCTATTCGCCGAACACGTGCCTTGTCGTATCCTTCGTCTAGTTCTAGTGCTTTATCGCATGCTTCCAGACACTCGTCTGTATTGTTGCCGAGATGGAGCCAGCAAGCCGAAAGGTTGTTGTACAATGCAGCTTTGGTTTTCGGGTCTATAGCTTCCTCATGTAATTCACACTGTGCAATAGCATCGAGGTATTTCTCCTTTGCATCTTCGAAATTGCTGTTTTTGAAGAGCTCATTGCCTTCATTCTTCAGCGTCGAAACATCCTCCACAGCGCCACTCATCGATTTGTGAGGAACCAAAAATTCGGGTCGCGCCCTAAGAGCAATTTCCCCTGATTTTAATTGTTCACCATCATTATTTCCATTACTATTTGAATTTTTTTAACTAAATAAATTATTACAATTTAACCTTTGTATTAGGCGTAAAGTCCGTGTCAAACACATAATCCCAGAACCTCGAGGTGACGCCAAAGCCGACCTGGTAGTTCTTGTAGTGGTGGTCCAAGTGGTGCAACTTCAACTTCTTGAGGTATGCGGGAAGCTTGGTATGGTGCAGGAAGTAATGAGTGCAGTCATACATGATATAGCCCAAAAACGCTCCGGCAAACACCGTGAGTGCAATGTGGTATGGGAACAAGACATGGCACAGCTTGTAAAGTGGAGTTGCAATGACCAGCAGCAATGTGGGTGGCATCACGAGCCGCAACGGGTCCATCGGAAGGTAGTGATGAACGCCATGCAGCAAAAAGTGAATGGTGAATGCAATTTGGCTCTCGGGCAGCCAGTCGTCCAAATGGAACAAAAAGCGGTGCAGAATATACTCGACTAACGTCCAAAGGAACATGCCGAATATGTAAATGGGGATAAACTGGTACACAGGCAGACCTTCTAGTGCCTTTGTGATCACGTAGATATCGACAGGAATCCACAGAATTGGAATCACATACCATGGAGTCTTGGAAAGAGGCTCCAAAAAGTTGCCAAATAATGGTGCAGACCCATTACCATAGTGTCGTGGCTTGTGAACTTGCTCGAGATAAAACGCCCTGTCAAACTTGCCAAATAACATCTGCATGAGCAACGGCTTGTTGAGATCCAAAAACTTGTTCTTCTTCCAGTCCTTAGAGTAGTCTGTCTTTACCGAAAGTTCCGCCTCGGCGCTTTTCTGAATACCATGGAAGAACTCTCGATCTGGGTTGTTCTTCAACAGCTTAGCCTCTTCCTCTGGTGTCGCTAGCACAGCGATGAGATACTCCTCATCAAGCAACTCGTACGCGGCATCAGAGTGCTCGTGGCTCTGCAAATCCTTCATAATTTCGGTCACGTCCTGGCCAGCATAGTCGAGGATCAAATCGCCTCCACCGGGGTGTGCGTCGACAAATGCCGTGACATCGTACACCTTTCTGTGATCCACCGACACGTACACTTTGCTGACTTTTTCTCGAGCGGCCTTGAGCTCTGCCTCGGTGATAAGAGGAAGCTTGAGATCCATATTGTCTGACGGTGACGGCTCCTGCTCAGGAATCATGGTTGTGGTTAGGATACGAAAGGGTATTTATTGTGGCTAATGAAAAAAGGGGCGCTCACGAGGGTCGCAAAAAAAATCGCCCCATTCTTCTCCGGCCACAATTTTTTTTTTCAGACAATCGGTCCGCGCCTACAATACCAGGGAGATATATGGCCAGCAAGCATGTTTCATATATGATCTTTACGATATATACAGTTCAAGCTCAGAAAGTGAATTTTTACCCTTGGTAGTGGTCATCATCTTTTGGTTTCCGGATGCAGACTTTGGTGAAGAGCCGCACATGAAGAGAGTCGTAGATAGGCGCAGATTGCATCTCCAAATATTGACATCTGTTGAAGATGGAGAGATCGACTGGAGTAGATCGTTTACAGATTACGTTGTTGACATTTAAAGGCTAGTTGTTCTTCGACTCGGTGACAGCGAACTGGCATGTTCTACAGAGCTAGGGATTCATATGAAGATGTGGCGTGACAAATGAGACAAAACAACCCTTTAAACTTTTTATCAATCTGTACAAATATTCGCCATTCACCCTCGAAGCCTAATATGAAGCTTTGTAGGGCTTTGTTTACAGTACTGCTGTGGGTACTGAACACAGGGAAGCCGTGTTATCGCCCCCTGGATTAGGGCCTAAACGAGAACATATTGGTACATCGAGATACAGGTCGCTTTTTTACATTCTTGTCGGAAAGAAGTGATTTTCCGAATACAGAGTGGTCCGCCGTCTGCTCTGAGGCTGTCTAGAATGAATCCCACCGTGGTCTACATCAGATTTCCACGGCCGTTTCTCTAAAGCCGACCATACCGATATTCCAAATACACCGAAATGACCTGCAATAGCAAACACTCGGGAACCCACCCATATTATTCGAAAATACCGATCGCTTCTGTTACCGACGCCAGGTTGACGTATGCGACAACTGAAGATGGGGGCCGCCCAATGATGACCTCACCTCTATTCGTACCACCACCTCTCGCGTTTCTGGCCGCAAGATGCATAATATGGACTAAGACGTAGACTTGCATGACCAAGCGGGTGAAATATTGGAGATCATGATAAAATACACTCTTGGTCATGGGGGAGGGGAACTTGACCTTAATTCTCTTTCTGCCGGGGTCTATGATAACGATGAAATTATTGATCAGTAACAGCCATTACAGGGTTTGAAGATGATATGTCAGAAACAGCCCATCGGAGAAACCAGTTGAGAGTAAGCAGGTCTCTTCGTACGTATTGCTTCGACTTACTCAGGGGTACCGAGTAAACTTCGCATGAGCCCGTGATTGTCGAGTACGCTGAGAAAGAGCCGACGCCTCACGAGCCCTTCGAGGCTCGCTTGCTAGCAGAAGATGCAGAAAAGAGGCCGAAACATGTTACCTATTGCAGACTAAGATCTGGAGCGTCTAGGAAGTGGATCACATCCAAGTTAACGGCACCTGAGAACAAAAACGTTTGTTTGGAACATTCCGCCCACCTGTAATTGTACTGGTAGCAACAAGGCATGGATGGTACTGTGGTATCACTCAGTGCAATGACAAGCTACAATACAAGAAAGTATATTTGATAGTTTGACAGTCGATAATTTATATTATCGTTTGATGAAAGTACTAGGTTGAATACTGAGAGCCGACACTTTAGCAATGCGATCCCGTGTAAAGCCGAGGTACAGCGACACCATCCAGCACCCTCACACCTGCAGCCACACCAAGCACTTTGTGAGTAAAACACGACCTTGCAGGATGGCATGGGCAGGAAAAAATATTCAAAAAAAAAAGCTCGGGCTTGTGTACCGCATCGAACTGTACCGGTTGCTTGTGAAAGGCGTCGACTTAAAGTTACAGCCAAGCGAACGTTATCTCACTTCAACTCCACCGTATTAGATTGATGATACGAAAGCTTATATAGATGCCGACCGGTGTGTGAGGTTCTGTAGATCACGACTGATGAACAGAACTGCAGTGAGCACTGTAAAATGCAACGGTCTCACAACCTTTGGCTCCTCTCCAGGTACTCAGCGAGCATCTCTTGAGCTTCCCCATAATGATAGTCTTGTCTGTCTCGCTGATTCTATTATCAGCCCAGCCGTTCTTTGAACCCAAAATTCCAACTATCAAACACTACTATTTTCTCGAGACACGGCTCAAGAACGCCGAGAAGAACACACAATCTTCCACGGCACTTGAAAACGTCGCTTGGAGCTTTGTAGACACACATATACATGAAAATTCTACACTTCAATGCCGAAAAGAAAACCAATCAGGAGCCGTTCATCTTCGCGTGTGTCTGAGACTTCGGCCCCCGCACAGTTTGCCGATTGGACGTGCGTGCCATGTTCTGCTCTGTGGAAATTAAGCTTGGATCAATTTTTTTCTCTGCCCGTACGTCATAGTAGTTTTTTCTTGTGTCACGTTTTTTTTTCTTTCTTATTACGATTACCTTCTTCGGTTGCCAGTTCCTGAGCGCCGCAAAGAAAACTTTAACCTGTTGAAGAATGTTGTTTGGCCATATGTCAGAGTCCATTCGAGAAAGAAACAAAGCCAGACTTGTAGTAACAATCACAAGTATTCAAGTAAAGATGTAGCTGAGAATCATCATCTCGGATCTGAAAGCAAATAAAAATGAACCACCCTGTTAGAAACTTGCCAAGAACACGCACAGACGGCTGTGGGACCATTGGGCGGATTTGCTTTTTATGCCAGCCCAGATTGCCTATATATACGCGATGCCTGTTCCTGCGACCTGGAGAAATCTTTTCAGTTTCCTACTCGATAGATACTCTGGGGTGATACTGAAAAATGACGACAGAAGACACATTAGACAAGACGATGCTCAGCGATGGCACAAAGACGTCCTCGCCCACATTCAAGCAAAACGATGAATCTGGGCTCAGTGCCGGAGAAGATATCTACTACGCTCCCGAAAATGTCGAGCGAGGTGTTCTATTCGAGATGAAGGATGATGTTCTCACGAAAAAAATGGCACTGGTGAACGACGCCATCAACAAGATCGGATTCACTCCTTATCACTGGAAGCTGTTTTGCCTCAACGGTATGGGCTACGCCGTCGACTCGCTGTTGACGCTGCTGCACTCGGTGTGCCAAAACCAGATTGCGGCAGAATTCCTGCTTGCAGGCGAGTACAATGCTCTTGTTTCTGGTAACTATGTTGGTCTGCTTATGGGTGCCTTATTCTGGGGGTTCACTGCAGACATTATTGGGCGAAGAATCGCGTTTCACGTGACTTTGTTTCTGACCGCATTGTTCGCCATTGCTGGCGCCGGTGGGTTGAGCTATGTTGCCGTGTGTTCGCTCTCAGCCGTGAGCTATTTCTTTGCCGGTGGTAACTTGGTTTTGGACGCTGTCACTTTCCTCGAGTTTTTGCCATCCAGAAAGCAATGGATGTTGACTTTTATGGCTCTTTGGTGGGGTATTGGACAGATTGTCACCTGCGGCATTGCGTGGGGCTTTATTCCAAAGTTCAACTGCGGTCCTGCCCGAGCTACTGAGGAAGAGTTCAAGTCGAACCCATGCAAGCGAAGCGATAACATGGGCTGGCGATACACTTATATTTGCTGCGGTGTGTTTGTGCTATTGTGTGCGTTTGCGCGTATCACCATCATCCGAATGGTCGAGTCTCCAAAGTACGAACTTACAATGGGCAATGACGAGGCTGTGATTAAGATTCTGGATAGACTTGCAGAGTCTGGCAAGGTTGAAAACCCGCTCACTTTGGAAGAGCTGCAGGCTTGTGGTGTTGTGCAGAACGACAACTCTGACAAGACTTCGTTGGCCCAGAAGCTCCAGCCAAAGTTTTTGTTTGGATCTCTTGGAAGAAACCTCGCTGGGTTGTACGCTAACAAGAAGCTTGGTTGGAATACTTCGTTGACTTTCTTGTCGTGGACTCTGATTGGTTTGGCATACCCATTGTATACTGCCTTTTTGCCTTCTTACTTGCAATCTCGAGGTGCCAAGCTCGGCGACGGTTCGTTGAGCACTACTTACCGAAACAATTTCATCGTTACTGTATGCTCCATCTTTGGACCTGTCATTGCTGGTGCCATTTGTGATATCCCATACATTGGCCGACGAGGTACAATGTGCGTTGGTGGTGTTGTGACGATGATCTTCATGTTTGTGTACACAAAGATCACGACCAACGCAGAGAATTTGGGCATTAACTGTGCTATTAATGTCTTTGTCAACGTTTACTACGGTACACTTTATGCATTCACTCCCGAGACGCTACCGGCCATGAATCGAGCTACTGGTAACGGTATTGCTGCTGCATTGGCTCGTGTCATGGGTACAATTGCCCCAGTTATCGCATTCTACGGTGGTGTATCCACTGCTGCACCAGTATACGTGCTTGCTGCCTTGTTCGGTGTCATGGGCATTGTCGCTCTTCTATTCCCTTACGAAGTGCGAGGCAAGAACTCGATGTAAATATACCTGCATTCAAGGAGGGAAAAAAAGGCTGCATTTTTTCAACACAAGGTGCATTATTAAGCTTGAAGACTAACATTTATGATACTGTTTCTTTTTTTTTTGTATTTCAGTTTTGACGATAAAATATATGGACACGAATTATGACCGTGATTATTTGATTCTAAGTGTATTTCGCACTGGAAACCCCACAAATTCTTGACGTCGGTGAGCTCTGACATTGATCTTGAATGATTCTTATAGAAAAGCAAGAATAATTATCTACTGGCACTCAGATATCTCACATTGTGGTATTGAGGCTGGTATGCCTGTTGCCATGACAACAGGTGGTTGGTCCCGGTTCCAGTCGACACGCGCGTCCCGTCAACACATAACTTGTACCAGCCATTCCAGTACTTCCCCTTAGGTGCGAGATCCTGCTTCTCTTTCGCTTTTTCAACTGCCGTACTCCTTTTATTGCGACCGGCTTCTCTTATCCACTGGTTCTTGCTCTTTAGCTCCAGGACTCGTCTAATTGGTGGGCACTCTGCGCATTGAAAGGAAAAAAGCTACTGCCCACGGCTAGGCTCCACACACACATACACACACCTCCTCCAGCATGGCTGATGGAAACGGTACGTTCGATGTCTCCGACTTTGATATCACGGAACTAAATACACACGCTGGTCGAAAACCACCAGCGCATCACCATCATCCAATAACCTCCACTGCCAAAGTCAACAGGGCACGAGATGTACGCGACTTTGAGATCAGCGAAGATGCACACTCCAGGACGGCTACCCCGACGAAATTCGGCGACATTTTATCTCCACGCATATCAACCGCGGAGGTTAACAGACATTTCGCAGACTTTACACAGGCAGGTTATGATTCTGTACTGGATCAAAGTATTGAGCTAGGGCGCGGCAAGACGCGAAACCTAAGCTTCCCATACCGACGCGCGTCTGAAAGCTCAGAGAACCACGAACGAGCGCCCAAAGTGACCGACAAGAAACCAACGCCAAAGATTAACGATGGGAAGTTTGATTTTGTCATTCCGAGTGGGTATCGGGATGACGAGTCCTTTTTTGCCAATGTCAACGGAAAGCCGCAGAAGACAGAGGAGAGGAAATCCGAGAGCAAGATGAGACGTAAAGTCAAGGGCATGGTCGATGACATGAACATGCCTGATATCACGGGTCTTTCCTCCATATTCTCATCAGATGGCGGTGGTGGAGCATACAAGGCGGGGAATAGCCACAAGCAGATTGTGTCTGTACCACTGGACCCTGACGACCAGGCGTTGTTTTCGGCGTTTGGCAGCTTTCAGAAGAAAATCGATGCATTGGAAAAGGGCAAGTCTTTGCTTGAAACAGATAATCAACGGCTCAAGTCACGCGTCGAGAGTATGGAGCGTGACATGAAACATTTGAAGACAAGTTTGAACGAGGAGCTGGTGAGAAACGAGGGCCTTGAAGCAAGGGCGCGCAAGTATAAGACCATGGCTGCTGCTATGAAAGAGCAAATGGAGGGAGATAATGCAAACGGAGATTATTGGAAAGAGCAGTACCAAGATGCGCTTGCAAAGCTACGCCACGCGATGGATGGGAAGGATGTTCTTGAGCAAGACAAGTTGCGAGCAATAAATGAAAAAGATGATGCTTTGAGAAAGCTTGCAGAAGCTGAGAAGAGAATTCTTGAACTCGAAGCAATGCTTGCAGCGAGCAAGGCGATTCCTCAGTCACACACATATACGACTCAAGAAGCACCTCAGCCACAAAATGAGCATCAACGAGAATACAATTCAGCTCCAGTGAGCCCTCCAAGAGTGCAACCAATAGATTCTTTGCCTCATACACAGTCGGCTCCTCCAATTCATAGCCAGCCACCGCTTGCTACTTCGCAAGCACAAGCACCAAACGAGGACATTAAGGAAATCAAGGAGATTTTGAAAGCATTACTACACAATGTTGATCCAGAATCTGAGTTACACGATGAAGTACCCGAAGAAACTTTGGAGTCTGAACCCCAAGCACCTGTTTCAATCGGATCTAGTGCTGGCAACGAGTCTGTCATAGAGATGCTTCAAGATGTGGTGGAGAAGCTCCGAACTTCTAATATTTCTGAACCGCAACCCGCCACAAGGCCCACCTCAGCATCCAATAGATTGGGTGCCAAGCTAGGAAAGAAATCCAAGACCAGTGATCGAAAAGTACCTAGACTATTTGACCGCGTCATTGAGGCTCTGCCGCGAACGTGCGAAGTATGCTCAGCTCCAGGCCCGAAATCGCCATTGTGGTCTTCTGCAGGGTGTGATCACCATAGTCCTCAAACTTCTGCCACCACGAGCACCACCAAAACCAGCAACCGATTCTCATCACGGCAGGCTGCGTCAACCGCTGCGACGAGCTTGCCGACAATGTCTTCTCGGCCAACCACACACGACTGGGAGAATGAAGCTTCGATTCGACCCAGCAGCTCGGCCGAAGACGCGGTTAAGCTGATTTTGGACGGTATGGGTAAAGAGTTGGCCCAGTTGAAGGACCAGTACAATGATCTGACTAGTGAGTATACTGGTAAGAACCCAGCCAAGCATCGACGCAAGCGAGCAGAAGTGGCTGAGAGTCTGAGAGCACTGGTCGACGGGATTGAGGCCAAGAGCGACCAGATTTATGCGCTTTATGATGTGATGGCCGATCGAGATATTGCCGTTGACGACCCGCAATGGATGCGTGCTTTGGACGAGCAAGAGGAAGGTGAGTTGGGCGATGACGGGGATTACCTTGGCAAGCACGAATGGATTAAGACATGAAATAATTGATGTTATTGCTTTAATATTTATTTGTACTATTAACCTTATACTGATTCTTCTCTGTAACATTTTTTTTTCAACTCGAGAGGTCCTGAGAGGTAACTGAGGATAAGATCAATTGATACGTGAAATAACCCTGAGAGGTAGCTGTAGTAGATAAGACTAATAATACTTAGAATAGCAATTCAAAAAAAAAATTAATCGCAAACCATCAAATGCAAACTGACAATAATTGGAACAACAATCAAAAAAAATAGTGCATTTAGAAACTGCAAAAAGGAAATGCTTCGGGCCGGATTTGAACCGACGATCTCAGCATTACTAGTGCTGCGCCTTACCAACTTGGCCACCGAAGCTTGTTCTGATGTGAAAAATCGTTTTCTAGAAACAATAGACAGGTTTGACGACTGTGCGGCGGCGCCGCATTGCGTGCGGCTCATGGTAGTTGTGAGTGGTTTGGTCTAGTTGCCGACCTTCCGCGCTATACCAGTCTTCATTTTGAGCCAAAATAGGTGGATCCCAGTTTATAGTCAGTCTTGTTTGACTCAAGGACCGGCCAGAGGGCAACCACCTGTTTTTGAATTGCCAGAAGCAAGAGCGGTATATGGAGAGGTGCCCACTCGTATTCTGACTCTCAATGATTCAAAGGGTTCAAGGACCAAATTCTATGACCTCGAGTGGAGCTCTTCTGCGACTATACTGGCAGTTCACTCGAATTGTGGGAACCCAGAGAGACATAGTTTATTGGCCGTAACTACAGACACCAATCAGGCTCGTTTTATTACTTGGTTAACCGCTTGCGAAAAATGCAATTTATACAAGGTTTAACAACTAAATGGACGTGGGTTCTGGCACGTAATCCCCTTCAGTGTCGTTGAAAGTGCAGCCGATAGCATGGAAAGTGCATATCAAGCCGCGAGTTGATAAAAGAGGCCATTGAGGGATTCGATGGTAGACTGAGAAATGAGTCGGGCGGAGCTTACACTTACCAGCTCTGTAGAAAGAATACAAAGCAAGGAGTTTAAGTCCTACTAGGCGCATGTCGAGCATTGGTGCGCCAAAAAGCATAGGACTGTAAACTTTACTAGCTTTTTAAATAATCTCGATCAAGGAGTGCCAAAACTTGACCTGTATGTTCTCAGTCGCATCTGCCCCATATCGGGCATGGGGTGCAGTTGGTCCAAATAAAGTTCAGCCTTACGAGATTACATGCGAGCACAGGGGGCGGAGAGAGGAAGACAACGAAGGTAAGCGTGGGGTATTTTTTTTATTCGCTATATGGTATGTATGATATATCCTGGGTCCGTTGAGTATATGACATGTATTCAATGGAAACAAGAAGGTATCTAGCATACAGTGGGTGAACTGTACAAAACGGGGCAAAGTGGTTCACCACGAATCCAGGGGACAGTTTAATACTATATACTCTCAGATCTCCAGGAGACAGATATATAGAGAGAAAAACATGTAAAATGAGCACATCTTACTACTACAAGTTCTGACAACGCACCATCTCATCATCAACTTCTTTTCCAAAAATCTCACCCCCCAAAAATGCTGCATAATCTCGACTGGAGAATTGTGGTCGGCACTTCCATATGGGCCACGACGGCTGCCGCGATAGTTGCGCCACTTATCGACCAGCGGTCGACGTCGCCGCAGAATATCTTGCGGTACATGGGTTCGGACGGCCCGTACGTTGCTAGTCCAGGCTACGGGCTCGACACATGCTGGGCCGGCGGTCCATGCCCTGCTGCGCCAGACTGCGCTGTGGACCAGGTGCAGATGCTCATGAGGCATGGCGAGCGGTACCCAAAGAAGGGCATGATGCGTGAGTTTGAGGACACGCTTGTGCGGATCAAGCTGTCGAGTCCCCAGGGCGCACTCAAGTTTGTAGAGCACTACCAGCTGTTTATGAACGTGACTCTTGCCGGGAAGGAGACTTCCTCGGGCATGTACTCGGGTCTTGACGATGCCTACTTTCTGGGAATCAAGATGTTTGACCGGTACAGGGGTGTGTGGGACAATACCACGGATGTTAATGAACTGATTGAAGGCAACGCGCGGGTCAATTTCTATACTTCTTCAAGCAAGCGGGTCTACGATACGGCGTCCAACTTTGCGCAAGGCTTTTTGGAAGGGTTTGTCAATGGTACGGCTAATATTGTGGTCATGTCTGAGAATGCGCAGTTTGGCGCAAACAGCTTGACTCCGTACAAGTCGTGCCCGCCGTTCCTCAAGACGCAGAGCGCCGGCGAGCCCAATTTTGAAAAGTCGTTTTGGGCGCCGTTTGCTACCAAGGTCATTGAGCGGCTCAAGCTCGAGACTCCATCGTTGATGATTGGCACCGACGATGTCAAAAACTTGTTCCGGCTGTGCTCGTTTGAATTGAACGCCGTGGGTGATTCCGAGTTTTGCTCAATCTTTGAATCGTCTGAGTGGGCCCAGTATGGCCATTATAGGAATATTGTTGATTTTTACACCGTCGGCCCAGGCAACCCGGCGTCGGCAGCGGTCGGGTCTGTGTACACCAAGGCCGCGCTGGATGTGTTGAAACGAGACGATAGTGACCCGAAGAACCGACTCTTCTTCAGCTTTAGCCACCACCCCATGATCCAGTCGTTTTTGTCTTCGCTGGGTATTTTTGATATTAGTGACCACGAGCTCGACGTTTCTAAAGATGGTATCCCAGTTTCCAACCCTTGGCAAGTATCCAATCTTTGCCCCATGGGAGCTCATGTTGCGATTGAGCGACATAGCTGCCCTTCAGGCAAGTATGTCCGGTTGGTTGTCAATGATGCAATTCTGCCAATCCCGCACTGCCAATCTGGCCCTGGGTCTACTTGTCCGGTGGGTACTTTTACTGGCAGATTGCAAGGGATTGTACATGACTTTGAAGAAGTGTGCGACTTGGAGGAGAGCAAGGTGCCGAAACAATTGAGCGTATATAGCACCACCCAGCCGACTACCGAGATGCTCGAAGCTGATTGGAGCGACGATAGTGTTTTACAGTAATGTGATCTATAGCGGAGCGCAGCGACGCTTCTGTAGTTCTTTTTGAAGTTGTAGGATATTACAGAATACCAGGTAGACAAAAATCTTTGCGTGTCTCTTTCTAAGCTTTTTGGCCAAGCCTCTCTTGAGACCTGCGTCGAGGCGCATTTTCCAATACACCAAGACATCCAAGTGCCAAAATATCTAATCTACAGTACAGGTACCCGTACCAGCATTTCCGCCCGCGAAATGCATAGACAGATGCATTTTGTCTATCGTCACTGCGCGTCGTCGCATTTTACGAAAGTCAACCCAGTCTAACGTATCTTAACGTATCATAAGCCAGACCGTGCAACATTCTGAAAATATTACACATCACCTTCGTCTCATTAGAATTCAGGAATACTAGTACGTACTACCTCAGATTTAAGCTGCAGGCAGAGAGTTTCCGGTCTTCCAAAAAGTCATGCATGGCTAGCGCGCCAAACGCGGCAACTTCTCCTGGCGATCAGTCTCGCGTTGAGATGATCCCCTTTCCACCCGCGTCTCCCTTTAAGAATCCTCGCCCCGATGTGTGTACCTTTTCTATATAAAGCCTGAGCCATGGCCCGCATAAATTCCAATTCTGTCCGTAACTCACAAAAATCATGAAATTTGCATTGTCCACATTCACCGCATTCAGCCTAGCATGCCTCACAGCCGCCGCTCCTCCTCCATCGGCGCCGACGCAGATTCCGGGCTCCAGCAAGCTAGCCTACTTCACACTGGTCACAGCCCACTCCGGCAGCCAGTACCACTTGCTCCCGGTCAACGTGTTTGCCGACGGCACGTTGACGGTGTCCAGTAAGAACAATGCGAGCATGTTCCAGGCGCACCTCGATATCGGCTCCGGCACAGTACAACGCGCAAATACCACTTCGTCGTTTCTCAGCATTGCGAATGGTACTCAGCATTTACAGTTTGTCACAGTCGATCATTCGCAGGCGCTGGGCAACTGGTCGACGCACACTGACCTGTCGCTGAACGGCGCGCAGAACGCCATGGTGTGTCCAAACGACCTTTCGCGGATTATCTGGGCGAAGGGAAACGTCACTTGCGACGGCGGGGTCGGCGTCCAACTGGTCGTTAGCTCTGAAGCTTTCATGTAAGGTATAAAATATACTATAGACAACACCGTGGTGAAATCAATGCGTAGTTTACCCGTGGAAAAGATTAAATCCTTGAATAACTCAGATATTAAATTATAACCATCAAAAAACACAAACACGGGAAATAGCTTAGATATTTTATATAATAATAGTTTTTGCACATTTAGAGAATGAGCCACAAGCCTGCACCAATGAGAAGCACAACCACCAGCGCAGTGATGATACCGGCGCCGGCCTTGTCCTTAGTAGTGATATTCAGCGGCTCTGCAGTTCCAAGACCGCTCCTGCCACCGCTGCTTGGACCCGAATTGAATGAACCACTGGATGTACCGGCACCAGGATCGCCTTGCGAGGTACCGCCAGTCTTTGCAGTCAACGGAGGAGGAGCCTGGTGCTGCAACAAAGCATTCAACACACCTAGAGAGGAAATCTGTTCACCAAGACCATACATTCCATCCCACGACATCCCAAACCAATTCAGACCACAAGTGTGGCCGTCGGTACCACCAGAACACGACAGAGCGACAGCATTAGCAGTGGCTTGCAAATACTCCAAAATAACATCGTTCATGGTCGGAGCCATGATCATAGTCAGACCCAAAAATCTTGCAAAAATGCCCTTGAACGACCGCTGGTCATTGTTGCACCGACCCGACGGCTGGCATGCGGCTTCGTACATGATTTTCTGTCCATTGAAAAAGACCAAGGCTCGATTCCACAAATTGTTGACTCGGTCGAGCCACACCTGGTCCCCAGTCATATTGTACAGATAGGCGGCACCAGACATCATTAGACCAGTGTTATAAGTCCATTCCAATGGTCGAATGTCTGTGCAGTTGACTGCCATGTCTGCACCATCGTAAACGCTCAATGTCTCATTGTTCAAAGTGTAGTTCAAAAAGTGTACACCTTCCATCCAGTCCCACACTTTCTCAGACCAATCCAAATACGACGAATTGCCCGTGAATCGAGCAAGTCGCGCTCCAATGTGGAACAAGCAGCCGTTGCCCACAGAGTTTTTGTACGTCCAACCATTGTTCCATGGATAAATCTGCCATCGCAAGCCACCTCCACAGCTACCAGTCTCCCATCTCGCAGCCATAGTGTTGAATACGGCCTGGGCCAATGCTAGCCACTGTGGCTGGCCATCAGGAGGATTGGAAAAGTTCTGCTCGGCAGCCGCCATTACAGTCACACCCCAGAACCCTTGATCATCGTTACCTTCCGTGCTTGTTTGGTTAGGAGGCATATAGTCCCTGTTAGGGCCGACCTGAAACAGCAGGCCTTCTTTGATGGTATCGGCATAAGTGTTGTTGCCAGTGTAATAAGTATAATCGAGCATCGAGCCCCATGCTACGCCAGCTTCCCACCAGTAGTATGGAGGAACAAACATGCCCGGCGTTCCGCCATAACTGTCACCATTGTAGTAATCCATAAGACCCTGTGCGACGAGGGCCTGTGCCTGGTGAATGCTATCTATGCTTGACACGTCGAGTTGGATTGCCATTGCTGTCGAGGACAGCAGCCCAATCTTGGCAAGCTTCCCGAGTTGGACCATTATGAGTCTGAGTAGAGGGATGGAATTACAAGAGCTGAGATGAAGATGATTAGAAACGAATGCAAAGAAACGAGCGTTGTTAATAGGTTGTTAGTGTCGAGAATGAAAATATGAAAGAATCGGCTTGTTGGTGAAGAGCCTTGTGAGAAAGAGGAGAGAGGGGGACGCGGCGAGGGTTAAGAATTTAGAGTGTGCTGCGCTGCTATTTTTTTTAGTTATCGCTGTGTTGCGCGTGCGCCGCGTGTGGGCAAGACATTTTCGTAAAAACCCTGAAGCAGTGGAGGCACAATGTAGAATAAAATAAATAAAAGTATACTAATAATACATCTATCGAAGCATCCAGTACGCGGTTCCAAGAACCCATCCAAGAACTAAAAGAGTGAGAATTGCCGCGCCAGCACGGCCACCACCGCCAATATCGAGTTCATTCGACTTGAGCGGATTGGAACTGGACCTGGAGCCTGCGTTGGGGTTGCCTTTACTAGAGCCGCCGGTCTTGTTGGTGAACGGCATGGGGTGCTCCAGCACCATGTTGTTCTGAATCACTTCCAAAGCAGACATTTGCTCGCCCAGGCCGTAGACTCCGTCCCAGTTGTTGCCAAACCAGTTGAGCCCGCAAGTGTGGCCATCGCTTCCTCCCGAGCAGCTCAGCGCCGCTGCTTGGGCAGACGTCTTGAGGTTCTGCATGATATCGTCGGCGACTGAGGGCACGAGTCGGGCAGTCAACCCTAAAAATCGTGAGAAAATGCCCTTGAACGAACGTTGGTCATTGTTGCATCGACCCGAGGGCTGGCAAGCGGCTTCGTACATAACCCCGTTTTGGAAGAACACTCCGGATTGCTGCCAGAGCCCAGTGACACGGTCTAGCCACTTCTGCTCGCCCGTCATGTTGTACATAAACGCGCTGCCACTGATGAACAGCCCGTAGTTGTAGGTCCACTGGATTTCTGTATGGGTCGAGCAATTGCCCGCTATAACACCACCATCGTACAGTTTGTAGTCTGGCCGTAGATACTGCACCTCGCTCACCCAGTCAAACACCTTCTCTGCCCAGTCCGAGTAAGTCTGATTGCCGGTATACCGAGCAAGACGGGCAGCTAGATTAAACAAGCACCCGTTTGCAACAGTGTTCTTGTAGTCGTAGCCGTTGTTCCATGTGTAGATCTGCCATCTTAAGCCGCCGCCGCAGTGCTGCGTGTCCCACCGGGTGGTCATGGTATTGAAGACTGCCTGAGCCAGCGACAACCATTGTGGCTGATCTGGTTTAGGATTTGAAAAATTGCGCTCTGCCGCTGCCATGGCGGTGATGCCCCAGAACCCTTGGTCATCGTTGCCTTCGGTGGTGGTCTGGTTCGAGGGCATGTAATCTTGATTCTGGCCCGTTTGATAAATCAGCGACTCCTTGAGAATGTCATTGTAAGTTTCGTCTCCAGTATAGTACCAGTAGTCTAACATGGACCCCCAAGCGGCACCTGCTTCCCACCAGTAGTATGGCGGGACCATCATGCCTACAATGCCTCCATGCTGGGATCCCCAGTAGTAGTCCATAAGACCTTTTGCTATAAGCTGCAAGCCCTGCTTCATGGACGCGTCATCACCTATAGTCATGTCAATGGCGTGAGCTATTGACAGCAGCCATGTCGAAATGAGAGCAACATTAAAGATCTTCATTGTTTAGTTTTTTAAACAAACCGTCGAATAGCTTATTTTTGTATTCAAGTCGTCTAAACAACGTCTTCTTTTGAAATTTCTGTACTGCGATAAAGAAGGAAATTGAAAATAGAAATTGTGAGCAGGAGCAGAGACACAAGACAAATGAGACAAAAAGCCAAAAAGCGCAGCTGTCAAGAAGAGGTTAGTGCCAGACTTGCAAAGAGTGAATACTAAGGAGAAGAAGTTTTCTTCCCCTGGAGATGAACAGAAATCAATGAGAAATTTCGGAATTACTCGAAAGAACAACAAGAGATTCACACCTTTTTAAAGTAGGACGATCCTTCGAATTAGGGCTGCAGCATCGTCATCGCGCAGGGACACATCGAAATATGCGGGTGGCCTCTACGCGCGCTCACGAGCACACACAAAGAGAGTGAGAATATTTTTAGCGTCAAGAATGGCCCAGCCCCACCACACAGCTTTTCAACGGCGGCGTTCTAGAATAACAGATAGACATACGTATGCTATGCTATGCTATGCTACTGGCAGTAGGTACCGGTAAGATCTCCTAACGGGTATACCGGCTTTCTTATTCTGTAGGATAGGGATTCTATATCATAGACCACTGATCGTCATATCTACTCCTTGCAAGTCAAAAAACGCCAAGAGTTTTATGCTGATTGTGGCTATGCTCTGGGCATTTTTGTTGTCAATCAAGTACTATCCTAGGCTCTTTCTGTGTATTTTGAAACTTTTAATTTGTAGAAATATTAATTGTACTACTATTTACGTAGGTATTAAGTACCACTCTACGTCAATACAAAGTACCATCTGAGCCGCACTCTCTAGAGTTTTTAATTCCCAAGCCCCTAAACAGAGCGCGCGACACACAAAACCATAATAAACATTTGGTAGCCCCAAAGAAATTTCATTTTTCTGTGTGAAACGAGCGTCGAATTTGTACACGAACTTGATTATTTCAGAAACATGGGACTACTTCTACCAGAGTCTCACTCGCACGAGTCACGCACTGCTATCCTTTATAATATCTGGGCCGCGTGTGCCGTGGTGATCGCCGCCATCGTCTTCACGTCGCCAGTTCTCGCGTCGGACTACAACACCTCACGCGTCCTGCCGGACTGGCTCGAGACGGCATGGGACTATATTTTTGCAGCAGACTCCCACGACAAGTTGGGTTTGTTTAGATGGGTGCACGAGAACCTTTTCAGGCAGTGCTACGATACTAGTCGCGTCGTCGATAAAGTCGGGTGCGCATTGAGTGCCGGGGGCAGTGGAGTGCTTGGCGTTGCGAGCACGGTTGGCGTATTGACGGCCCTGGACGCGTGTGTGGAGTTTGTACGGGGACTTTTCAGTTAATCAAGCGCGTTATTTATAGGCTTGTGATCTCAAGCTGGAGGGTAGGCGAGAAGAAGGGAGAGAATAGAACTAAAGTGATACGCATAGGGCATCGTTTTATGCGACAATTACAAACTGTCGGATATATTTTCGACGTCCTACAGCATTACTTTGTTTATAGAAGGACCCATACTAACCGGAAATTATCGATAGAATATGTTGTTTGTTTCCATTACGATTTGTTTAATGTATTGGACTAGAGAAAAGAGAGAAAATCTTTTATTTGATCCATCGACTCTTTTAATTACCATCAGAGTAACTGGTTACAATAATCTCTTTTTGGTAATACAGGCAATATATTGGACATTGGTAGATGAATATTCGTGAATATTCCCGCCGCACCACGCCGCAGCGGTTAACATCCCAAGAGCGCGATTCGCCCAGAACTTTCCATTTCCGACCTCTTTAAATTTTTCAAAAGATCCCGCCTACTTCCCCACAGATCTCACATCACCTCTATCTTATACTTCCAAATGGTACGAATTGGCAGTACTTCGTTTCCGCTAACTCCCCTAGTCCGCCCTCAAGTCGTTCAAGAACATTGTGCCGCTTCTCGACCGAGTGCTCGTCCAGCGAGCCAAGGCCGAGGCCAAGACCGCCTCCGGCATCTACATTCCTGAAAAGAACGTCGAGAAGCTCAACGAGGCCGAGGTCTTGTCTGTCGGACCAGGTGCTTTGGACAAGCAGGGAAACCGAGTGCCTGTTTCCGTTCAGCCAGGTGACCGAGTGTTGATCCCACCATTCGGCGGCTCCACCATCAAGATTGGCGACAGCGACTACCTTCTGTTCCGTGACGCTGAGATTCTCGCCAAGGTCAGCCAGGAATAAATGGGTTTCTTACTAATTACTTTGTACATAATAAAAAATTCCTTCACATTCAGGGTTTCATGTTCCACCACCACTGGAGCGTGCTTCTAGCCAGTACGACTCGGCATTGTTGCGCCTCAGAAACTCCTTAGCGTCTTGTTCAGTTTCTGCATCTTTGAGTGTCCAGTTTTGGAATTTGGGAGCTTTAAGCTGGCCCTGCCATACTAAAGAGCACTTGTTGTTGCTCAAGTCGAGCTTATCGTAGATCCGGGCTGTTTCTTCGTCCTTCGGCGTAGACTTGACTGTCCACTGGATTCGCCCCAGTCGCTTGATATACTTTTTCACTTGAAGCGCACCGCCCTCCACCACAATCAGCGCAAACGTGGGCCCAAAAATGACAATTCCCGTAAACAAGTATTTTCTGGCCTCAGCATTGACAATAAACTTGTGGCTGGGGTCTTTAAGTGTCTCAATACGTAGTACAGCCGACACAATCCCGCGGTCCATATCGCGCTCAATCTTCTCTGCTTCTTTCGCCCATTTCTCATCCTTGGTCAGCTTTCTATCATTATTCTCCTGCTCATGCTTCTCGCGCCGTGCGTCAATCTGTTTTCGAACTTTCATCTCCAACGCGGTCGGGTCCTTGATCGCCTCATTTGTCAAGACTTGCGCCATGTTTTGTAGTCGGAGTTTTGGCTCAGGTGGTGCATCAAGTCCAAGCCTTACTCGGTCTTGCTCTTCTTTATGAATCTCCGCTCTTCTAAGCTTTCTCTTTCGTTTCATTTCTTTCTTGGTCATATGCATTGTGAGCTGGGTCGGCTGATGCTTCTCCCACGCCGGCCGTATGATAACTGGGTTCTGAATCAGGTCTGTAATTGCACCTGGATCATTTATAATTTCTTCATCCCACCACTCAACTTTCGGTGGCTGACTCGGTTTAAATGCAAGTTCGTCAGCTATAAGATCCATGCCTTGGTCGGTCAACTTTTGGCGGTACTCCTCCTCTGCCTTTTGCTTCTGTAGCTCTGCCTCTGCTTCCTTTCGAGCTTCCTCGCCGATTTCTTCAAACTTTCCGGGCTTGTTAAAGCGCAATCCCTTCCGCCTTCTTGCTTCCCAAGAATCGGTGGCAGTGGCGGCTGGATCTACATAAGGGTTCACTCTTCGCTTCCTCTTATCGACATCCTCAAGGTACTTGTTTTGCGAGCTGTATTTCAGATCCACGGGTAAAGGAGTAGAATGGCCTGGAGTTGCAGCAGGGCTGGCACTCAATGAGCTTGTACGAGGAGTCGACGAGCCTCCACTCTGCAATTGCTGCAGCATAGGATGCAGAGGAACGCTCAAACCCTTGCTGCTAGGCTCATTACTAGGCTTTTTGGCTTGATCCGACCCATTACTACTCGTCTTTACCTTCTCTTTACTGCTTCCTACCGCTGCTCGGCGGTCGTTATTGCCGGCCATTTTCGCTCGCAATGCAGCCTTCTCATCCTCTTCGTCCTGCTGTTGTCGAGCTGCTTTGGCTTTGGCCCTCTTTTCCGCCAAACTGCGCCGTAGTCTTTCCTTCCTTGCAGCTATGTCATCTGCATCTTTCTCTATACTCTGGCCATCTTCTCCCTTTTGTTTTTTGCGAGACTCGTCGTCATCTTGCCTCGTTCGTTTGCCTGACATAGGTATGTGGGAATGATTAAAGGCGCGCCAGAAGATGTGCGCGGCTGAACATTTATGAAATGCGAAAAGTCTCTGAAATTTATCCACATTGTGAAAACTTCTTAGATCACTACTTGGTACGCTTCGAGGCAAGCAAATACTGCTGCAGAGAAGTGTAGGCTTTATGGAACATAACCTAACATTCTATTTCAAACTACTGGTTCCTGGAGCGCTGATAATATTTTTATTCACTCTTCTGCATATCGGCATTCCACACTTTGCGTCACCATCAGCAAAAACCGAACCAACACGGCGACGTAAACGATACCAGAATCACAAGAAGAACAAGAAACGATCGGAGGAGCCTGTGGATCAAACGATGGCTGATCAAAAGGGACTGAGTTCAAACTGGCAGCGGCTGCAGAAGCAGCTAGGTATAAAGCCCATTAAAGTCACCAAACCCGAAAAAAACCTGAAGAAAAAGAGAAAACAAGTCGCGACATCAAGTACAACGGATGTATTTACTCAAGAAGTGAAAAAGACCCAGCGGCGGGGCGAGATCACCAAACTCACTCCCTCGACCCGTTCACTATCTGAAATTTTACTCAACGAGGACTCACACTTGGACAGCGTGTCTGGTATCCCACCAAAAGATACAGAACGGAAACAGGCGACGGGAAGGTACCTAGCCATCGACTGCGAGTTTGTAGGGTGTGGGCACGACGGGGCCAGGTCTGTCCTGGCGCGGGTATCCATCGTCAACTTTTACGGCCATGTAGTGCTGGACAAGTTTGTTAAGCCTACAGAGCGCGTCACTGACTGGAGAACGTGGGTTTCCGGTGTGACGCCTGCTTTAGTACGCAACGCTGAGTCGTTTGCCGCCGTTCAAGCAGAAGTGGCCGAGCTGATCAAGGACAAGATCCTGGTGGGCCACGCTATACACAACGATTTGAGCGCAATGATGCTAAGCCATCCCCGGTCAAGAATACGAGACACCTCTCTGCATAAACCATTTCGAAGCTTGACAAAAGGTGGTCCGCCGGCTTTGAAAATGCTGGCGTCGGAGGTACTCGGTGCGAGCATTCAAGGCGGCATGCACAGCTCTGTGGAAGATGCTCAGGCGACAATGCTCTTGTTTAGACTGCATAAGCACCAATTCGACGAGACGGCAAAGACCCGAGTTACAAACTAGCATAAAAGATCGATTCGCCAAATGGCATAACCTGATCCCTTGAATTTGTATTTATAACAAGCATTTACTGGAGTACTACTCTCTGTACTTCCAATTTTTATAGAAAAACTTGAATAAATTAAAAAAAAAATTTAATTACAAAAAATCATGAATAGAAAAAAATACAAATTGTAATGATTACCTCTCCTTCTCGAGCATCTTGTCTATCAGTGCGACGCAGCGGACTCTCCCCAGACTCCTGTCTTCCTCACTCATCGCTTGGCCAGACCCGCCAGGACCTTCAAATAACGTGCCTTCAAATCCGTTTCCAACCAAAAGACTCTGCAGCGTTCGGCGGTATATCGGAAGCTTGTTGAACAGTTGCACGTTTGCCAATACCCCACTCCCGACATTCATCACGGCCTCCAAAATCTTGCTGTTGCTGCCCTGCTCCACGACTCGAATCAACTTGTCGCGAATCATGGAATACACCATGGCCTTCTTCTCGACATTCTTCTCGCCAACCGCCCTCAGCGACTCCAAGAACCGCAAGTCCATGTGGTCGTACTCATTACACGATCTGAACAGCTGCGCTCCCAGGAACAAAGTGACAGTTGACCCGGCAGTATCGTCGCTGAGATATTCTCGCAATAGCGATGGCAGCTTGGGCGTGCCGTCTAACACAGTTGCAGCGTTGGGGTCAGAGTCCATATCAGGGTACCCGGCCACCCATAGCAGATCTTTCATATCTGCTTCACTTCTGCACCCCAAGTACAAAAAGTAAAGGTATGAAAGGTAAGCAGGGTATCGTCTTGATAATCGGTCAGCGACATTGTTTTTCGCAGACACCTCCAGCAACGTCTCAAAGCATTTCAAAGTACTTGCACGAGTGATGCTCTTTTCCAATCCCGCCACCAACGTTGAGCACATGCCGACCTCAAAGTGTTCCTCGCTTATTTGAATGTGAGAAAGCTCGTCAATCTGCTGCCACTCATCGTCAACAAAGTGGCGCGCAGAGATGAGGTATTCAGCTATAGGAGCTGTTTTGAAAACACCATTCTCATCAAGCACACGCACCGTGGCTTGCAGAAGCAAAGTTGCGTAACTGAACAGCGTCTGGGTTCCACCTCGCAAGATTGCCAGCGCGAGCCAGAACAATCGGGCATGGTACCGTGACGTGCCAGGCAGGCCATCGACCATTTTAGTGAGACAGAACAGAATGCATGCCGTATATTCTTCACTCAATGAAAGCATCTCAGAGGTCAATGCCTTGCGAAGCACACGCAGCACTTGAGCAACAACGACATCCTCGACTTCGACTCTAGCAAGGCAACCCAGAACTAAAAAGGACCGGCATTGCAACGCGGGGCAATCGATGAAACAGGCTCTCATCACAAACGAACTCCATCGGGCTCGCCAGATATTTGCCTCATCGGGCGTGCCCACTGTCGAAAGAACATCCATTAATAGGTTGCAACAGCTCTCAATGTGTTTCACAGCTGCAAGAACAAAGTAGTCGTAATTGGTAGGCCGCATTTCGTCGCTGAGTCCAAACAGCAGCTTGCCCTTGGCACTGGTCAAGTCGTGCCATACCGTCACCACATGCTCTTTTTGATCGGCATCAAGTCTGTCAGAACAGGAGAACGAGTGCACAACGTTGATAAGAAGAGAATGCAGTGATGCTCGGAAGGAATATGATCCTGTATACAAAAATGTAGTCACCAGCATGAAGATCTCAGGCAAAAACACCTCGGCAATGAGAATCGATTCGAACGAAAGATAGGATATCATCTTCAGCAAAACCACCAGCTCTGTCCAGTTTGGATGGTTCATGAGCGACCGTTCCGCAAACCCAAGAGGCTTGGCAAGTACGATTCTGATCCTCATCAAAATAGTTCCACAAATGGCAGTGGTAGGGAACGACGTTACAATCGCCAACGCATCTTCATAGTCGGTCATCCCACTTCCAACCACAAAGTCCACCACTTCCTCGACAAGTGTCTCCACTAGCGCTTCCTCCAGACAGAGAACCGGCCATACGTTCATCATCAAGCAATTGTAATCAACGTGGTTGCCAATGGTAATGTCCAAACACTGCCGTATCAACTTGGCAGTCTGTTCAGGACCGTGCTCCTCGTCGGCCAAAAAGACGTACTTGTAAATGTTCTTGATCCACGGCACCGCATACAGAATAGTGCTTTGTCGCGTCTCTACCGAAAAGTTCTTGTACGACATGAAAAACTCGGTCAAAAACTCTAGTGTCAAGTCTGGATGCGAAAGCGACACTGCTTCACTGAAAGATACCGCCATTGTGATTTCATTTTTGGGGATCGCAAGACCTTCACCGCCTCTGAGCTCGCGACCAAAGTTGATGTCGAACCGTGCTGGCAAAGTAGCCAGCAGATTGTACGCAGCCTGTTGCACCGGAGCACTCGTAGAGCATAGATTGGCCAGTCCCATATTAAGCAGCCGTCCCATGGCGTCGTCGACGCGCATAAGGCCATCCATCTTGGGCTTCTTGTTGATCTCCTTGATCAGCTTGCCCTTGCAGTTTTGAATAGCACGCATAATCTCGTAACGACGCGGATGCGTGAGGATGACCTTCTTCCCACTATGAAACTCAATTGTGAATTGCACTTCATTCGCGCCTGACATGTATATCTCTTTAATCTCCGACAAATGGTACGTGTCGTTTGTGAACCCCGGCGACTGTGGAATGTAAAGGAACGGCGTCTCGCCTCGAATCTGCAAATACTCGTTGCCGACCCGAATGCTGACCTTGATCCACTCGTCCTTTTCAGATACAAGCATTTGAATGTTTTCAGAGAATGTGTACCGAATGTCGCTGATCATCTCTACAGATCGATCATCGAGATTCAACTGTGGCACATCAAAGTAGTCTCCAATCGTCGCAGGAGTAAGGAATTTGTACTCGGTGCGCATTGGATTCAGATATAGGCCGTTTTGGTAGTGCCTGATCAACGCTTTGACTCGCGGAAGCTGTTCCGACGACACGTTGTAAAAGAAGAACCCAGCACAGTTGTGTGCCATTTCGTCTGGAACCATAAGCTCGGTAGCAGTTCGTGCAGTGTTAGGAAGGTTGTTTTCCGTCGAATAGCCCGTACCGTCATAAAACAGATAAAACTTTTCAGACCACATTTTACTCGCAACTTGGAAGAACCGGTACAGCACAAGCTCAGTATCTGTTTTATCCCTGCTGTAATTCCTTCCGCTCATGATCAATACAGGCGTGCCATCGGCACTGAAACCTTCGTGAACAATGCGCTTATCAATAACGGGCTCCAAATCTCTTAACGAATTCCTGGCCATGAACTCATACAACCGGTGGGGAGTATTGAATCGCAAACTCGTGGGTAATTGTCTAGAATAAGTCGAAGTTGGCCGTCCGAGTGACCGCACAATTGTGGTCAACTTCCTACTAGCCGCCAAATCCCCGGAATCAGTAAGCGCACTACTCAGTCGCCGGCTCTCAACGCCTGGAAGCACCGAATGCGACCTGGACGCAATGAGGCGGCGCATACGTTGATCCATCAAAATGCGATGATGCGCGTCTTCCCAATGCATGAATAGGAACCGGTGCAGTGCAACAGCATATGGACGTTCGAGAGAGTTGAGGTTGGGTCTCGCCGATTGCAGTTCGGCACCCCGCATGCCGTCTCCAATGACACAGATCTTGCGTAGAATGTTCAGTAGCACTGATGTCTTTGCCTCAATTTTGCTAATACGGTCGCTTACAACCGCCAAGCGAACGGGGTTTGTCGAGCCGTTTGCCATATTCTGTATAGTTTTCGCGAGTAATAGCAACGCCCTCCTCACATCTTTAGTCGGTGCCTTGTCAACCAAGCCCTCTCCATCTGGTGAAACCAACGCCGGGCAAATGAACCTCAAGAAGAAAAACGCACCGACAGCAGCTTCCTTGGCTTCTGGGAAAAGCGGTTCCACCGACGAGGCAATCGCGTGTGCAAGCTCCCGGAACTCAGATGGGATAGCGTCAACAGTCTGCTCAAGAGCGTTGATAATAGAACTTAGGCACTTGTCGAAATTATTCATATTATCCTTGAACTCTTGGTAATCCTTCAATTTATCTGGTTCGATTTCAAACACATAGGAGTCCGGTTCGGAGGTTATTGCGGATAAAAATGGGCCGAGTGTCAACTGCAAGTAGTGGAAGCCTTTACTCTTTGCAAATAATGAAAGCATCTTTGTCGCGACACAGTTTCTTCTCAACACATCACTCGCATTGTCTGATTTTTCGATTTCTCGTTGCACAACGTCCTTCACCAGCGCCAGGCATTGGTTGCGGGAATCAAACACATTCAAAAGTGCAACAGAAAACTCATCCACTTCCGACGGGGGACAAATCTCGCATAATATCAATGCTATTTGTCTGTTACTGACAACAGTCTGCCTCAAAGTTAGTACAATGTTGGTCAAAAATAGTAAAAACATACGTCAACCAATTCTTCGTATCGCTTGCTTTCATTATACTCGGCACTAAACTTGGTGCCTTGTGTTAAAATCGTCTTGAATATCTCCAAAAACGCCAATCGAAGGTTCAAATCATCGTGATAGCCCAAACTCAGCGCAATCTTTAGTCCAACGTCGACATTGGCGTTCAGCAAATTCGATAGGGCTACAATGACCTGGCTGCGAACAAACGGTACCTTGTCTCCAAGAATCAGCATACCCTCACTTCTCCCCTCTTCTTCATCTTTGACTCGATTCAAAACTCGCAAGAAGAGCGCAAAGAGGTTACTGAACACATTGCATTTCGCAGAAAGCGCTTCATGTTCATGTACCCCATCCGGAACATCAATCGGGAGCCCATCAAGAAGCTGAGCCAAAGCTTTTACCATTGCAACAGTCTTTTCTCTATTCAAACGATCCACTTCGTTGTAGAACCGACTCCCAGTTCCCCTGTCTGTGCTCCTATCTGAGGAAATCACTTTCATTGTACTCGAAGTTGTCTTCTCCAGCCATTCAGAGAGCACGAGTACAAACTCGTTTCGCACCCGAAGCTCATGTTTCATGTTGAGTGTATCCTTGTAAAACCCGACAACTTCTAAAAGCTGGCAGATTCTGATCTCAAGCTTGACTAGGTCAACATCCGATTCCACATTCTTCAAGAACCGCACAATCTTTATCGCGAGAGCCCCAATGTCCACCGAGAGATAAACCTCACCGTCGTACAACCGTTCGATCACTGAAGTAATCAACGAGGTGGTTTGAACCGCTAGGCGAATATCTTTAGGATCAAGTACCTTGTGCTGACCTATTAGGCGGTTATCGATCATATCGTTCAGGTGCTTGAACACATGGTGGAAAACAAGTGGGCTCGCGTCCCGTGCTAATACTTCTTTAACAGTCTCACGAACATATGCCGAGTCGGAAAGAAGCAGTTCTATAATCTCTTTAAGAAATTGGCGAGCCTTGAAGTGGGCATTGTCCGGAATGCGTACATGGCCATCCAAGTTGAGCAGCGGGCTGAGCAAACTGCACAGAAACCCAGAATATGACTTCCACTCTCGCTGTTTTTCTTGGTCAGTTCCAAAGCTAGTGACGCTTATCAAGATCCAACGGTCATATGTCAGAGCCCAAGCCTTGACCATTGCCGGTGAAGGGTCGTCGATGAGTTGGAGCCACTTGAATAGCCGTTTCTGCACCGCTATGGGCCCCGTGACAACATAGCTCGGGGATGCAATCTCGGAATATATGTTGTAATTTGGCATGACCGACCATTTAGATTCTGCAACTCTTTCGAAGTTCTCGATGGCGGCGCCTTCGCGCGTGAGCGCATAAAGATTTGACAAGGCCAGCTTGCTGTTCTTTATATTGTTAGAGCAAAGGCACACCAACATGCAAGTTTCTACCGTGCGACTGATTTTCAGTCTATCATCGAAATTCTCTAGCTTGGAGATATCCCCAGCCGCAACGTCGGAAAAGTTGTAGTTGTTTATGAGCTCTGTTCTAGTCTGCAGGCTGAGCCTCAAGAACCGCAGATCCGTCTCCAGTTTCTCATCGTTCAAATCCCGTTCGTACATGATGTTATGAGCAACTTCTTTGGCATTCAGCCCCAGCCCACGAAAGATATGGAAAGCAACGTGATTAGGATTCGACATGACCTTCTCAACATCAAACGACCAAAGCTGCTCAGCCTCGATGATATCAAAGCAGTAGCTCATTACCGTTTCACGAAGCGGCGCATAAGTGCTAGTCAATGCAATGTTGATAGCTTCGGTAAAACCTTGTGTGATCTTATGATAATTCTCTGAGACAAGCTGAGAGTAGTAAAGGACTGGCTGTGACATGAGCAGCATGAAAGAAAGCTTTTCCGTGTACACCAACAATTCGTAAATTGCAGTGTCGCTCTTCTGATGACCCATATCATATTCTTTGATCTTCTTAGTCATCATGGTTACCAACTCCATGATTGTCTCCTTGTGCACGCTCAGTATACCATGGAGAACCTCTGATCCAGCAGGTAATGTGTGCAAGTTCAAAAACCCACGCACAATATTTCTTTGAAATGTCACTGGAGCTGTTGGAGCCTTGAGCACAGGTATCAAATCAGCTTGTATATCCCCGTAACTCAGGTAACAAAACGCACTGACAAATTGTGACTGCAACAAGTCTAGGTTCGGATATATCATATGCCGATCTGCAGCTCCGAAAAAGGCATTTAGCATGTCGTTGTACAGGGTAGTTGTAAATCTCACCAGGTGGTTATCGGTATCGATTAGGTACACGGATGAGGCAGCCTTGCAAAGCGTGAGGTAACAAGTAGCAGCTATCGTTCTATCAAGAGGATTGGCAGACCGGAAGGCTTTGATCAACCCTTCTAGGAACATTTGCTTCTTGTTGACAAGTTTGGTTGCCGACTTGACATGTCGTATTTTGTCACTGCCCACATTGTGATTGGAATTGTCAATTGATGGTCCCGTGATGGATGAGAGGGATTCAGGCATCAATACAAGCAAAACTGTTAGGAAGACCCAAAGAGTATGGCTTTTCTTGTCTCCTTCACTACCCTTGTATAATTGATCGAACAGAGAATCCGCCACTACCGGGATATCGGAGCTGGCGTTCTGTGCAAATACCACATCGCTAGATCTTGCCATTATCCAGTACATAATGCTCTGGTCCAAAAAGTGTTTAACCACCAAGCGATGCATTGCACGTTTTGTGAGAGGATATATGACTTCAATGTCCCGTAGCACTTGAAGTAATCGATCGTGGTCGAGGTACAGTAGGCCCAAAATATCCAGCCCTGGAAGCGACTCCACATCCTCAGTAGATGTGGTCTTCAAAACCTTGAGTTTTTTCAACGCGTAGCTGTAAACCTCTTTCCAATTGGTGGCACTTAGAAAGAAGACTACATCTTCGCAGTATTTGTCGATTTCTGTCACATAACTCTCAATGTCCTTCAGCTGTTGCCTTTGCTGCTGGTAATGTAAACGACTATGATTTGGCGAGCGTTGATCCGAGGGTATTTCAAGTGCCAAAATATGGTGCACCGTGTAGTTCAGTTTAATTGATGACTTTATAGCCATGAGCAGTTCAAGACCTTGGGTAACGATTTCGGTATCCAGCTCTGGTGGAGGTATTGAGTACAGCTTCAACCGCCCGTCGTATAAGTAATCATTATCGTTTTCGGGTCCAATGTGAGGAACTCGAATTTGGACATCCTCAACTGCAGCATCCCATTCCGTTGCCGTCAGAAATGAAAGTAATCTCATAAACACTAGTATTGTCTGCAGATTCTCGTGCGAACGAGCCTCGAGGGAAACTGGCGAATCCTGTCCAATTAGCAACTCGCTTAACTTTTCAAGGTCAACATACTCCAATAATCTCGCTCAATGTCGTGATTAAGCCGTAAAATATGTCGCTGAATAGATCCTTTCCGCATAATGTCGTGAGAAAGTCTTTAGATGATTTGAATACTGTGGTATCTTCGATAGTGCCACTACTTGTGTCGGGGACCTAAAGGGTCAGTCAGTAAGATCTCTATGATTTCAACGTACCAGCTGCGAGAGCCTTTTGATGAGCAAAGGCACTATCGTTTTCGGAGTATACTTCACGCGTAGGACCATTGTGACATGACTTCTCCTTTAAGATTAGAAGGGTAGCTAGACCCGTTTACTTTTCTCAAAGTAAACTGAGATCCAAGTTAGATTGAGGTATAATACCGTTGGGCCCTCGTACAAGCTGCTGTTTAGGTTTATGGACGTGAGCTTGCTTGCCTATCCGAGTACGCGGCGGACTGTATGGCGAGGAAAGGTCGGGTGGTGGGGTGGGCACAAATCCCACTAATACCGTAGCTTGGAGTCCAACAGGCAAAACCACATTGCAATATAGATACTTTCTACGCCAAAATTTTCACGATTCACTAAAACAACACATACACGAGGATTTTACAAACTTCAACGAGAAACTGGTATGGAAAGCAGTACCCCTTTGTGCTTCTTAGAACCGGCCCACTCATCTCAGCAGCGGTTAGTGCGGCTCAGTAACTGCAAGTCGGCAAGACACAGACGAGTCTCAGTTCTGTTCGAGTGGGATCTAAGCCCAGCCGCTTGCAGTAATAATCTGTCTGATAACATCCAGTCAAATAAATAAATACAAAATCAAGTTTCCTCCTCTTCTTCTTCCTCCTTCTCCTTGTAAATGCTATTGAACAGTTCATCCCACGCTTCCTCTCTGGTACGGTACGTTAAAGGAGCAAGTTCAAGATACTGTCCTGCAGCATGCAATCTCTCTAAAGCCTTTTGACGCATCAATGCGATTTGCTCCCACCTCTTCGTTTCTCGCTGTTTTCCCTCTAGACGCTTACGTTCCACCTCGGCATTCTTCTGAATAGTTTCCTCACGCATTGCTTTGAGAGTTTCCATCTGCTCCCTTCTTTCTTCATTACTCTTGCTGAACTTGAAGAACCCTACTCCTCGATCACGCTTTTCCCAGTCCGCATCATAATGAGTGTCCTCGTCTTTTTCCTCTTGAAGTTGATGAACTTTGTCGTAGTCGAGCTGAAAGGCCCCTCGCTGAATGACATCACCGTAGATCAAGCGATCTGGAGCATTTGGACCTAGTTTTCCACGAGGAACCTTCCGAACCACTCCATCTGCGAATTCCACCTCTACAAAGTCATTCACTGCGGAGTCATTCTCGCTATCCGAGCCGGATGATGATGAATCATCCTGATCGGCGCTCGGTGCTAGAACGTCGTTTTTGAGTTTGCCACTTTTGACGGCTTCGTAATCTTTGACTTTTTGACTGAGTGCTTTAAAACTTTCGTCAAGTTCTGGTCTTGGTTTTTGCTTTGCCTGGCGGTGAGTTTTGGAGCTGTGATCTCGACGTCCTCCGCCGAACTGAAACTTGGCCTTCGCTAGCTCCAGCTCATTCTCCAAATTCAAGGCAGTTTCTTTTGGAACATTGATAAGCTTCTGCCTTTTGACAGGTTGTGGTAAGAGACTGTCGCCCCTCATGGTATCACGATTTCATCACTTCCAAGCCTGATGAGAATGTAGTGATGCACCATTGTGCATAGATTTGGAGGGGCACTAATGCGCAGATTGGGACTAAGTTAAGCACCATTCCGGGTGCCCTGACAATTGTTATATCTAATTTATTTTATAAGTTACAAAATTTATCGAAAGCGAATTTTCATTATTGAATTCAAATCATGATATTATGCAAATCCAAAGCCCTCACGACCCTCAGTAATTGCCATCAATAGGGAGCCTCGCAGAGTCTCGTAAGAATCGTATTCTGGCAGGTCGATCTGGTTGAAGCACGTGTGAGATGTCGGAAGTCGGTCTTTAGAGCCAAATCCTTTGTGTACGCTGAACTTTTGTATACCATTCATGCCCTCTAGTTCACCAAACCCGTTGAGTGGAACCTTGGATGTTCCGGTCGCGAATTGAAGCAACTTGGCCTTCTCCTCTTCGTCGAAAGATCGTACAGCCCGCCAGAACCACTTAATCTGGGGGGATGATGCAGTATAATTGTTGTAAGTGGTGTTGTTTCTCCAGTCATCGAGGTCAATATCTGGCATTCCCGAGATGAGCAGTTCCAACTCTTGTTCGTCGAAAATTGCCACAACCTCTTTCGGAATAATATCGTGGAAACCTATTATGTTAGCTTTTTTTCATCAGACATGACTGATACTTACCTTGCAAAAAATGATCCATCTGGTCTTTGATGCTTTCCAGCAGCCTGTACTCAACCACCAAGTTGACATACTCAAGCTTGTTCTCTTCCGTGACAGCAATCTTCCTTCCACCGGGCTTTAAGTCAATAATCTTCTCCTCACCATAATCTTTGGTTTCTATAGAGAAAGTCTCTGTTATGATGTCTGTGATATCGTTTTCCAGCATCCAAACCAAGGACTTGTAATAATCGAGATCAAGGGACTCCATATCTTTGATCGAAACCGTTTTGCCGAGAATTTTCTTATAAACCGCCCGACTGAAGTGACAATCGAGAACTCTGTAGTCGTAGATAGCTTTTCCAATGATTCGGCCGATAAACTTAAAGAAAGAGAGATGCTCCGGATTAACCCACGAAGTTCTGTTGGGATGGAACGTTGTATTGTCGGAAGCCACTGGAATAAAAAGTGCATAATCAGGATTGAACATTTGGCGGGATAGAACCTGGAACCATTCTCGGGTAACTCCACCGGCGTCAATGCCCTCTTCGCCTTGGAACTTCACGTTCAACCGTGATTTTTTGATCTCATCAGCTCCTTTGAAGTACATAGCTTTGTACGAATCCAGGAACACTTGATCTCGTCTCACGTTCAGATTGATGTTGTGCGACGCATGCTCGTTGGTCGGACAGATTCGCTTATAAAAGTATCGACGCTTGTTATCAAACTCCAATGCCTTCGAGTTCTTGACCAATATGGAGAACGATCCCGACATCAGCTTAGGATTGGTTCGCACAATCTGATTCAAAATCTTTCGATGCTCATCAGTAAAGGTGAAAAACAAGCTTTCGAGAGGTTCCTTAGAAAAGTCGTTCTCCCGATGTTCATACTTATCGCCACGAATTTGAACATCCTTCACACTAGAGTGCTTACAAATGACCATGAGACTCTCAATAAGTGGCAACAGCGCTGTGGCCACATGGATCATATCTTGACGGTCACGCACAAGGGTCAAACAGTCGCTGAGAGAACTCCATAGAGGTCCAAAAGTCATGCTCTCGTAGAGTGACTTCAAATATGCTGCACCTTCATCCTTCTTTTTACCCTTGCCTTTCTTCTCTCGACTCGAATCAAACAGATAATCAACTGCTGTCAAAACACGCAAAAGCTTCGCTTGGTCCGAACTTGCCGAAGAGAAATTAGCAAGAGAAGCCCCCTGAAGGTCCGAACCTTTGACAACAGATTTCACCTTCTCGACTAGTGCTTTGAGATCGCTTACAATGGCCGGACCCAAAGACATGGCTTGCTTCATTAATTCAGTGCCAAAAAGATCTTTAACACCTGGAATGCAAGACAGGTTCTGGATTACGCCCAATGCTTGCTGGAAACTCTTACCACTGCATTCCTTCGCCGTGAGAATCATGGCAACTCGCCTTAGGTTGTACTCGGGTATATAAGGAGCATCAATCAATTTCGATCGCTTCTTGGGTTTGCTCTGATCACCAGTAGCCACAGCATCGCCTCTCGAGGATTTTGCGATCGATCTCTCATCCTCAGCCCCAGTTTGAGACTTTTCAGCCGCTGGCCGTTTCTGCTTATCGCCAGTGTCACGCAGTATAGAACTCAAGTTTCTCGTTATTTCGTATATCAGAACTGTGAGCATTTCGAGTGTGACATTGTTCTCACGAACGGACTTTCGATCGAGCATGTTGATCAACATATTGATTGGATAGTTCCATTCTCTCGGAACTTCTTTCTCTTTCTCTTTTCCTTTTTTATTCTTGGGCTTGCGGAAGCACACAGGGTTCTCATGCTCAATCATGAAAAAGTACTTTATCTGAGTTTGGTTCGTCACAAGGTGCTCCAACGACTCTAAAGCCTGTTGCATTACCGTTGCAGGAGAAATTTCTGTGCTCAGCAAAACATTGGCAATTGAAAGCTTAGAACCCTTTGGTGTGGTGGTCTTTGCTGGAGTAGCAACTTGTCTTGCTCGGTTCGAAGTCTGAACAAATCCCTTCTCGAGCGAGTGTCTGTCCCCGGAGCCATCCTGTAGTACGTGCAAAATAAGATTCAAGATGTCAAGTCTTGTTTGACGATTAGCACAGAGGTGATGCAACAATTCATTGAAGGTATTCCTCTGATTGACCCCTTGCGGAAGATACAAGAGCCTGATAAGCGCAGCAACTCCAGACCTGTCTACCAGGTGAAGAGCTGCAGCAGATATTACCTTCTGGCGACTCTTCTCTTCCGTGTTCTTCGCATCATCACCATCGCCTGCTTCGGAGTCTCTTAAATGAAGTTCTCTGCGGCTATTTTCCTCGTCGTCGCCAGTGTGATATATACGTCGAATCCGGAATTCATTACCACGAACATCCGCTCCCAGGTCATCAACAACCGCATCTTGAGCGGGGAAATGCGCAACAGTTCTATTACGGAGACCGCGCGCCTCTTCGGCAACTTCAGGTGGAAATGTTGCGAGGGACAGATCATCTTGTTCGAGAAGTAATTGCTGGCGTAAGTGAGGGTCTAATGTTGCCAAGAAACTAGATACATCCATTTCAACGGCTTCCCCAGTCTCTGCAGCCCTGGCTTGCAAACGCTGCTGCAATTGATCCTCTTGAATGAGCTCATCTCGAATATTTTCAGGCAATGCATCAAGAAAGTCTTGATCAATTTCTCGAGTGATGCCCCCAGAAGCTTCAGTTCCCGCCGAAGAGTCGTTTCGATGAGCTCTGACATCACGAATGTGCTGTGCCAGAACCTCTTCACGCATTTCGACAGGAAGGGCTTCCAAGAACTCGGGATCGATGCCCATACCAGTGATATCAACATCTTGACCACTGATTTGAACAATGACACGATTCTCCGAGGGTCCACCAGTAGCCGAGCTCTCCTCAACTGCAGAGCTGGTAGCGCTTTCCATAACCACGTCTTCGTCCTCCGGAATGCCTTCATTTGAATGCTCCTTTTCCAGTGCTGCTTGTTCTTCCAACCGCTTCCTCTCATCTTCTTCCCGTGCCTTACGATCTTCAAGCTCTTTTTCTTCCTGTTCTTTCCGAAGCTTCTCTTCTTTGAAATTTGTGAACTTGGTCTGAGCTTCGTTCAATCCCTCCTTCACTTTCTGAAGTCGACCGTCAAGCTCAATGGAGACTTCGGCTATACGATTAAAGATCTCATTGATCACTCTGTAACTGTTTTCAGGACGTGTGTAAACGCAAAACATATGGCAGGCTTCCTGCCATCGCTGACTTGTACTTAATGGAGAATTTCGCTGAAATGTGGATAATATTGGATTTTGCCTGCTTCGAGTGGACCAAGAAAACCTAGGATCTTCTCCAAATGGATCCAAATCATATGCTTCGCCCATATCTCGACGATCTTGCATAGAAAACATGCTTGCAACTTGACCAATCATATCGCTCAGTTGCATGTGATGAGATCTTCCGATATCATTATCAGCGCCATCGACCATTTGACTTATAGCATTCAAGCCATCTGCCGCCCTATCGTAATTCCTTACGAAAGTAGGCCTTGCAACCGCACTACCACGAGGATGGGCCAAGAGAGGATTTACCACGGCATCCGCTGGAAGAGCTGTACCACCGTCACGTTCCCATCGATTACCTAATTTTGTTAGCTAAAATCCGAGTTGATAAAACATACCATGCATCTCCAAAATTGTTTCCATATCCGCGTCGCTGTCAATTTCGTCGTTTTCGTCGCTGCTGTATGCCTCCGCAAGGTCGGCGACTTGACTTCTATTACGGGAGAATGCAACATCGTCTTCAGCGTCGTCAAAGAGCTGATTCAAACGACTCATACTGGCAGCAAGTATGTCGGCGCCTCCGTGCATTATGGTGCCGGGGCCGCCTCCATTCAGCACGTCAGCAGCTCCCAAACCTGCAGGGTGAGCAATGTCGTTCGCATCACTTTCATCTTCGTCGTCATCATCTTCTTCTTCTTCAGCGCCATCTTCGTCGTCTTCTTCACCATTCGAATTGCCATCATCAGCCCCGTCCTCTCCCCAAGGTATATCGATTTCTATAATGCCATCATCGTCTTCGTCATAAGATTCCCAATCACTACTTTCTTCGTCCATGTCATCATCGTCTTCCATCTCATCATCTTCATCGCTTCCCACAACAAGCTCAATCTAAATGTTAGTGACATGAAACTCGCGATTTAACTTACATCCATATCGTCTGCATCATCCATTTCACTGTCTTCAGATTCTTCATCATCCTCTATATCATCGAATTCCAGCGTTTCGTCTATGCGAGATGTATCTTGTTCAACATCTGATAGCGCCTCATCGTGATCCTCAAAGTCCTCAAGCTCTTCGTCGTCTTCCATTTCGTCGTAGACCTCATCTTCCGCATCTTCTTCATCAAAATCTTCGCCAATCTCAAACATACCAAGAGTAGAGTTTCGGAATAGATCTGGCGTGTCATCTCCATATGCTTCTTCATTATCTTCACTGTCACTTGGAAACTCGTCTTCTTCCTCTTCACGATCTTGTACAAGTTCTGTGGACTGATCGAGAGCTAAGCGAGACAATTTGTTCAAGAAGCGAACGCTGACTTTGGCAAGCTTCTTGACATTTGGATAGTTCAAATCGATCTCCGCCAGATTATCGGTGAATATGCTCGCAAACTTCTTATCATACATAATTGTGGCAATTGCAGCCGCATCAGTTTGATCGTTGTTGCCAGACGTAGGAGCCAAGGAGAGTGTACTCGTCGACCTGCTGGATAGCATCTTATAGCATAGTTCCGACAAAGTCGAAAGAGCACTATAACGGTAATCCACATGCTCATTGGACATATGAATCTCTTTCAAAGTCTTCGCAAAAGCATCCAAAGTAAATTTCCGCACAAATACAAGCACTGGATCTGCTTGTATCTGCTCTGTTTGTCGGTGATTCTCCCGCAGCCTGCCTTTCTCTTGCGTAGCTGTGAGTAAACTTGTGAGAACTTGGCCGGCCAAACTGGAGATGGTCTGCCACTGTTGCAAAACCAAATGAACAGAATCATCTAGGCTACCGATTGGAAGAAGCTCATGCAAAAAGTAGTTCAGAGCGAAGGACCGAGGCTTAGAAAGTGGTCCACCATGTCCGGCCATGCTAACAGATTTCCGACTGAAGTTGAGAAATTCCAATTTGCACTGATTGTAGGATCCCAGCAACTCTGCCAACAATAATAATAGCGAGCAGAAGTAAACAAAGTCTTTGTGGTCAATAGGCTTGAACTCTGGTCTTTCTTTCTTCGACATTTCTTCCTGCAAAGCACGTTCCGTCTTCTCAGGACGAATGAAGATATCAGACCGTTTAAACTTGAGAAGTTCCGTCAGTATCAGTTGAATAATTCCAGAGGGGTCTTCAACAACAGGGAATTGTGGCGCAGGGACATCAGAGGTTATATCTTCCATCTTTTCATCAGCGTTGGATGCCATTGGGGCAGAAGGCACGGCCAAAGATTCACCTTCTACAGCCGGAGGATCAGGGAGTTCCGAATCAGTGTTACCCTTTGGCTCAAGCATTGTCATTGCCTTTGCTAGCATCTCGTGAAGGCGGTCCAGCTCGGTAGTACTTCGCTTGATTCGATTTTCGAATGTTTCCCTCAGGCAAACATGAGGGCCATTCAAATTGCCCTCTTGAAAAGCTAGAATATCACTAGCAACGTCAACGAAAAGAGTGGGTGAACGGCAAACATCACGGGCCAAATACTTCACTAGCGCTCCAATGTCAACTACCCTGTTGCTCATGAAATAGGATTTGATATCAACAGTAATGATTTGCTTGATCGTCTCATCAGATTCAACACAATGCCGCAAGATAATGCAGATAGCGACCTGAAATTTATCAAAGTTGGGACTGCCAGCGAATAGCTGCAGGCATCGCATTATCCTTACTATCGCCCCACGCTTGAATAGTTCCACAGAGTACTCGTGTCGTTTCGAAAAATGGACCATCAGACGTACTATGGCCAGTGCAGACTTTTCAGAACCCATATCTTCCAAGTTTGACACGCTGTTGAATATGCTGTCTATCAACTCTTGGTTAACCGCAGGCACTTTGCTCGTCGTTGGCTGAGGAAATTTGAAGTCATATTCGCGGTCGGCGATTTTAGGAACGTCTATCGATGTGACGATACGCTCGACAGTAAGCAGGATATTTGGGAACCATTCTCTTTTGGCAGCATCAGGAAGTCTCAGCATTCCAATAAACACATCCAATGAATCGGTCACATCCTGAATGGAATTAGCAAAGAACATTGGGTCCTGCATAATGACTCCAAGCATGTGTGCAATAGCAGCGATACTCTCCGCCTCAGATTCTGCTAGCAAGTCGTACGAAGCAAGAGTATGCAAGATCTTCCTCACAATGGTTTTCTGGCTGGCTGCAAAAGCCTCCCGCTGTCTATCGGATCGTCCACTGTTACTTGTGGCGGAGTAAGCTTTTATGATAAGGCTTGCCACAGAAAATACATTTTCTGGGCTGCATTGAACCAAGCTGATTGCACGGTCGATCAAGCTCCTCTTGATATTTTCCCTCATAGAGCTTAGATCCTCCACGGTTACAAGCAATTCTCCTTGGCTGTCCCGTGGTGCGAAGCCGTAGACCACCGGAAAACTCAATTCCAGTTCCTCGACTTCTTCTCGCACCATTCCTAGGCTGGTCAGCGCCACTATAATGTCATCATCCGCTTTTGACAGCTCATTACGGGCTTGCTCCTCTGTGTATCCTAGAGACTGGATATACGACACTTTATCTTCAGAAGGGCAGACATATTTCCATGATAGTTCACGCGGCAACTTCGATTTATCTTTGACAACTTCGCTTGAATCCTCCCCATTAGGAGACAAGAGCTTCGTCATCATTTCAACAAAAATATTCGTAACAGAGTGATGTTTCTTCTCTAGCTCTTCGGATTGCCATAGGTCTTGAACAGCATGCATCGCTTGTAACCTACATTCGACATAAAATTGTGGCAGACTGAAGTTCTCACGCTCTGAGGTTGCGCTCTCACGAGAGAAGAGACTACCAGCCCTAGGGATGTCGACAATTGACTTGCTGAAAACCATCTGGACCATTAACGAGAGGGCCACTTTTTGAGCGCTTACAAGAAGAGAAGATTCAGCATCTTCAACGCCTTCTTCAACAGGCTGTACCCAGAGTGCCGAAATGAGCCGGCCGACAAGCTCAATACCCCGCCTCTGTTTGAAGCAGATGAAGACTCCTAGATTTGCTGCCAGCGAAGCTGAGCTCTTCCAAGACTTGAAAATAGTGCGTTGTATGGCGGTGACAAGATTCACAACAGTTTGAAACTTTGCATTGTGAAAAGTGGGATCGTTAATTGCTGCGACTGGACCATAGCTGAGGTGTTCAGTCAACGCAGATGCAATTAAATCCGCCATGTGAAGACCCATCTTTTTCCGCGAAGTCATTGCTCGTTCGTTGGTACATATGGTAGCGAATTCATAACAAAACTTCCCTACCAATATGGAATCAGCATGAGCGAGAAAGCGAAATACCTTCAGTTGCTTGAAAAAGTCTGTTTTGCTCTCTTCAAAATTTTCTTGCGCTTCGACCACCTTTCTTGCCGCTTCTTTTTCATACAAACTTCGCCACGATCGCGGCGCACAATCAATGGGGACCGGCTTCGAAACTTCAATAAATTGCTTAGTCAACCCATCCAGAGACCTGGCATCTTGCCAGACACACCATCTCTGAACGCTGCAAAGGCGATGGAAAATGTTATCGTGGTACTTGATAATTTTCTCCAAAACAAACAAAATTCGATATCCTGTACCTGGATTAACAAAAACTGTATGGTAAAACGCAAAGACTTGACTGTTTAACTGGCCCAGTGCTCTTAGAATAGGATCGAGCGTGCTTTCTTCCAGTTTAACGACTTGGCAATCAGGGGACACAGGAACGATCAGCTGCTCCACTGTACCTATCGCCTGTGATAAGTAGTTCAGCATTTCATTCTGGATGTAGTCTGTGTCAATATCAAGATCAAAGAGAGAACGTAGCACCGAACTCAGTATATATGCTGGGTGGGAGAATGCAAAATCATAAGGAAGATTCTCAGCCTTGAACAGGTCCAGCAGGCATGCCACACCCTTCTGTTTGATGAACTCAACTCGGGTTAGATGATTTTTGAAAAATCCTTCGAAAAAGCCCAAAGCATTGGTTAATATCATCATCACGTCATCTGAAGGAAGCATTCGCGCGCTGGTACTCTCTGACTCGTAGAAAAATCTCTTTGGTGGGGCCTGAAGCTTCTCCATTAGTGTTTTAAGAAGCTTGATGACTTCGCTTATTATAAGCGATCGGAGGTCAGGATGATCGCTAGTTAGTACGTCAAAAGTACTACCCAAGCTTTTGAGGCTCTCATTGTTTGCAATGTCTTTGGACAAAGCTAGGAAATACTTGTTGAGTAAATCCTTCTCCTTGACAAGTTTCTGGCCCTGTTCGTTGTGGCACAGTGCGCTGATGAATTTAGCGATCGAGGTGAAGTATAGCGTTGACGTTTCTAGTAGAGAGGGAATAGCTTCTACTATAAGATCTGTAACATTTGCCTCATGCATGATAGCAAATGATGACGACTCTGTCTCGAGCATGTTTGCCAAAATGTTAAGATCCAGCGACACCACTTTATATCCGAATCGCTTTGAATTTTTAACGATCGTTTTGGAAAGCTGCAGCAGAGAGGAGTCGGCGAGATTGTTTATCCTTTCAGCTGTACGAGTATGCTGAAGCACGTTGGAGACTAGCGACAGCAGGCACCTAAGAAGTTGAGTTCTGAAATAGCTCATCTCATAATCCACGATGCATAAAGTGGGACCGTCCTCATTCAAATCTGGCTGGGCAGCGAAGTCAACCTCTCTTTTAACAAGCTCGATGCATTTGTCGATGTATTTGTTTTCTTGGAATAGATTAAACGACGTCGTAGAGTCCATCAACAAATGTTCCAATAACTCTGCGAGAAATGACTTTGTCCTTGTATACTTAGAATCCTCTTCCATCATGCTCATTACAGCCGGCATCAATTCGTTTGTGATTGACAGACCGACTTGGTGGGCAGCACCTGTGATTACCACCACCATTTGCAAGAGACCGACCGATCTATTTTCGTCCAGCTCAGCTCCTGATTGGAGATCATGAAGGAGATCTCTCATCAGTGTCATAAGGATGCCATGTCCCACATTTGCCGACAGACCCGCGACGACTTCTGAGAGTCTGTCATTATGATTGCAAGCACATTCCAAAGTTTGCATAGCCGTCACAGCCAGGTTTACCGGAACCACGGGCATATGATCTGGACTGACGATGTCGCAAACCTGCTTGATTAGTGTTGGACATTTTGATATGAGCCGTGAATCCACAGAGCTTTCCGAATATAGACACAGCGCAAAACAAGTCGCCAAACACTGTATCCTGCATAGTTCTTGACGAAGCAAGAGACCTTGCTCAGTGTTAGTGAATGCTTTTGCGACTCTAATTTTGTTGAGAGCTGGAAACCAATATTCTCTAGGCAGTATAGCGTATACTTTCTCTAGGAGCTTCTCTGAGCTGGTTTCTTGTACCTCCTTGGGCGGAATGAATAGCGGCGTGAGTCCTTCAGATACGCTTGCCTCATGAACTACACTTTTGCCTTGTGACTTTGGTGTTGGCGTAGCAGGTGCAGCCTTCGGACTTCGGGAGTAGTATTGGAATTTAAATGCCGCCCAAGTGTCAGACCAGACTCTGTCTGGGTCAATGAAATCGAACAATGTGATGTCGTGTTTTTCCACCTTTTCGTAATGCGATATTGGTAGAAATGTTGCCAATTGAAAGATCTTCTCCGAGTCTATTGCACGCACTTGATCCCTACCGGTTTTAGTTTGCATCAGTCGATTACCGATTTGAACGCACACAGACAATGCAGATGCTACTATGGTCGCCGAAATACAATTCAGAAGCAAGCTGACATTCCTCAAGCTGCTGTATATGTTCCTATTAGAACATTTCTCCAGCAATACAGCTGTGAACCTAAGAATTGAGTTCAAAAGCTGTTCATCGAATGGATCCATTGGACGTGGCTGAGGAACATCATCTTCAAGTCCATACTTCGCAATAATCCGTTCGAGAATATCATCTATTCGATCCAGGATCGGAATGAAAAAGCATAAGTCTCCTCTAGGTCTATTCCAAACGCCAATGAACCCATCGACTATCTGTATCAGTTCTGGCTCAGTCGCATCAACCAGAGACTGTACAAACTCTCGCACTACTTGTGGCTAATCTGTTAGCTTCTCCTTATCCATAGTTTTATCACTTACACATCCTGCTTCTCTAGATCGTATAGTTGGGGTCTTCTTGACATGCATTATCGATACTATAGATGGGCCACCTTATTCTGTTAGTGAGGTCCGTAAACCAGTGGGCTATCATACAAAGACAATATCCGAAAAATCGAGCTGAGCACTAATTACTCCCTTCTCTTTTGTCGTTGAGAGTGCACTGTACACCGTACAGCTATATCGAAACCTTCGCTTACTTCTTCAATTCGCGCCGAAAATTAGAAAAACGGGACCACTTGTAAGCAAAAAAACGCACACCCCAAGGATATCAAATATGATGCTTGAATACACTGTGGGATTTTTAATAGAGAATGACCCGTACTTTGACGCCACAGGTTATGTGAGATTGATTTTGAGGGTGTTCGTGATCCGCAATAATGAAGTTTGGGAGGTAGCGTGCCTACGCTCGATAATTACCATGTCGCCGGCCTTACCCTTACCGCAAGAACTCATTTTAATTACGACCCAACGAAGCATTTGTGAAATAAAGTAGCCTTGCTAGAAGTCAATGTAGTATTGTATTTCCGTGGTGTCGTCAGAAGCAACAACTGGAAAGAGTGCCACGATATGGTTCCGCGTTCCAGAGAATGCTTCTTGTCTACATCGAGTATTACGAGTATTACTTACATTATTGCTTCCCAAGCCTCAACTTTTAACTAAGAATATGATGCTATTCAAGGCTGTGTTATATGAGTTCTATCGTCCATCCAGGGTCGTAACACTTCGGGAATCGTAATGCGATTTAGCGCCTTGTCGTAGTTATTTTCAATGATTGCGATAAGCAGTCGAGGAACCGCTATAGCTGTGCCATTCAATGTGTGTGCAAAGTCTGTAGTGCCGTCACCAACAGTGTACTTAGTCAGAAGACGTCTTGACTGATAATCAAGGCAGTTGGAAGCAGATGAAATCTCTCCCCAATGGCCCCTTCCTGGCATCCATGCCTCTATGTCATATTTTTTGTACGCTGGAGCGCCCAAGTCATTCTCAGGCATGTTTAAGACCCTGGCACATAATCCGAGCTCCTCTACCATCTCCATTTGCAAGTCCAGGAGCCGATCAAGCATATTTCCCGATTCCTCCGCTGAGTTTCTGGTCCAGCAGAACAGCTCTACTTTTGAAAATTCATGTACTCTGTAGAGACCTTTGGTGTCCTTTCCGCCCGCTCCAGCTTCTGCACGATAGCTTCGACTAACACCGACCCTCTTCAGTGGTCCGCCAGAGAGGTCTAGCGTCTTTTGAGCCGCCCATCCAGCAAGAGGAATCTCGGCTGTTCCTGTCAGACATAGGTCACTACCTTCGAGCATATAAACTTGCTGCTCATTATTTTGATCTCGCGGCTTAAAGCCACATCTAAAGCTCGCTTCCTGGCGAACGACTGACGGCGGAGTAATCATCAGAAATCCATGCTGTCGTGCCTTTTTCAGACCGTATTGAATGAGTGCTTGTTCCAGCAAAGCTCCGTCGTTGAGTAAATAATAAAATGAGGACCCGGAAACCAATGCTGCAGAGCCCATGTCCAAGAGACCCAGCTTCAATGCGATATTGAGGTGATCTCTACTTTCGTCGACCTCAATCTTCTTTTGCGAGTGAATAACTTTCAAAACCTCCTCTTTGTCGGTGACTTCGGGTGCGATTTCATTCGGAATTGCTTCGATAGCAGCAAGGACTGTCGGCTCTAGCAGATCAATGTCCTTTTCCAGCTGCTGAATTTCCAGTTTCAAAGTTTTGAGCTGCTCAAACAAATCTCTAGATTTGCTTTCCCTAGCTTGAGCCTCAATTGTTTTTCGCTGATGCTTCAAATCATTCTGTGACTGCCGAAGGCTGGCCAACGTACGGTAGCTGGACACTATATCATCAATGGTTTGGCCATGGGGTAGCCTCACACCTCTGCGATCCACATGCTGCTGTATAATACTTGAATGATTTTTCAGCCGAGAGTAATCGTATTGTGGCCTTTTAAAACTCGAGCTTGTAGTAGAAGCGCGGCGTTGAAAACTCCGTATGCACACTCTTCTAATAATCATGTTTCGCAGAAAAAATTCCCGACAGTACGGTGGAGGTGAAGAATTTGCACTACATGAACGAAAACTCGACGTTTGTCAATTTTGACCCGAAAGTTTATTAAACATAAATACAGAGGACTTTTGGATATACACTTTTAAATCATTGGGATGTCATATCAATGCGTAAAAAAACTTTTTTAGTGCGTTGTTAGACACTTAGAATCGCAACTTGGTGAAGAACCACTGGTTCTTGCCGGCCTGATGTCGCTCCTCGAAAGCCTTCTTGATGGTCTTCTTGGCCTCCTCTCGCTGAGTTGGCTCCTTGAATGTGGTAGTGCTGACAACATCCTTCAACTCCTCAAGTTCAAGGCTGTATCGGGTTGGCATAAGGTGGTTGTAGTTGACGACCTTGATGAATGGCTTGATCTTAGTTCGCTTGGCGACCTTCTTCTCGTCGTGCTTTCGAGTGACCTTCAATGGGTATCGCTCAATACCGGCAACGATGGCGTGACCGAATGGGTGCGACTTGGAACCGTCATCGTGTGGCTTGATGATGACGACCTTCTTACCGGCGTATCGACCTCGGGTGATGATAGCTATGATTGGTTAGCAAAACAAACGTCCATAACGCAGCATGACATTTCTAGATGAGAGAATAAGAGAGATTTGAGTATCAAAACGATCCACTTCAATGCTTCCGAAATGTTCAAAGCTGATGGCTATCAAAGTTCTCGAGACGAACCTTTCACGAACTGGCCAACGAGATTCTTGATAGAATCTGCACCAAATTCAGTTCTTCCTCGAGACCAATTAAAGCTCTTGTACCATGTCGTCGCCGACATTTACATACCAACTTTTCCAGACTTCAAAAACTTGGCCGCCATTTCTTTGTCGTGTGAATTGCGAATAGTTCAAACGGGTATGCAGATGTGTGGGACACCATGCAAAATAATGTTTGGCGCAATTCTTGCTGTGTATATTTCAGCATGCATGTAATTGTGACCTGCTTTTACTGCGGTTGGGACAATGCCCTAATCAAGATTGGCAACTGATGGTGCGGCTGAACATTTACTTGCGTGCGCACACAATGCTCGCTATTGTTAAATGTCAAAGATCAGTTATTATCAAATATTGAGAACATGTCAATTTCGTGTAGACAATGTATTTAATTAACAAAATCAGTTTTAGACTATTATAGAAGCCAGACGCACGGTTGCGAGGTAAAAATTTATATCACTATTTGCAAAGTTTACTCATGTTCATTCGAGTTGAAACTTATCTAGATTCTCTAATGTCACTTCGTTCGAGGCTGAAGGAAAGCATCCTTATATCGGATGGTGCCATGGGCACATTCCTCGATAAAAATTTGACTGCTTCATCTCTGTGGAGCGCTGAGTGTGTTGCGTCACACCCGGGTGCTCTAGAGGAAGTGCATACCAAGTACTTCAAGGCAGGTGCCATGATTGCCACAACTGCTACCTATCAAGCCTCGACAAAGGGGTATATAGAGGCAGGAATTTGTGAAAATGAGGTTGAAGCTAAGGAACTCTTTAAGCGTGCTGCACAGATTGCAAGTAACGCCAAACTTAGCGATGACCAGCTTGTTGGTGGCTCAATTGGCCCTTATGGAGCCTACATGGCCGATGGCCAGGAATATACAGGACAATATGGAGACTTTACACTCGAGGATCTTCGAGAATTTCATAAAGACAGAATAGCAGCACTTGAGGGCGTTTGCGATTTTCTGGCGGTCGAAACTATCCCTAATATCTTGGAGCTGGAAGTCTTGGTTGAACTCATTCAGAAAGAATGTTGGATCGCGTTCTCTATGAAAGATCAAGATCATCTCGCAGACGGGACCCCTATAAGTCGTGCCCTGCAGCTTATCCAGCAATCTGAATTTGTGGCAGCAGTGGGCGTCAACTGTTGTCCTCTACATGATGCTACCATGTTTCTTCGTTCGCTAAAACGCTACACCAATCTTCCGCTGGTTGTCTATCCTAATTCGGGAGAACTCTGGAGTGAAAGCGAACATGCATATACCGAGGCTCCGACGGATTCAACGCTCGCATCGGAGGCAAAGGCATGGATTGAACAAGGTGCACGCATAATAGGAGGGTGCTGTAAGACAACTCCGAGGGATATCGAAAATCTCTCCAACGCTGTTAAAAATCTCTAAATTTAATAAATTGATGCTAATTTTCTATATCGCTTCTACTCGCCAAGAACTGATCGGGAGAGCTTGTAATCTCGTCATAATCCTTCTTATCAGCCCAAAGAATAGGCACAGCCCGATTATAATACAAAGAATGCTCATCACGTAGTAGCCGTCCTGATCTATTGTGCAGGTTCCATCCATGCTTTTGCATTTATTCTTCGACTGTTCGGTAGAACAACTGAATGGCTCGAACGCACCGTCACTAGGCGGCGAGCAGTGAGCTTGAGTGAAATAATCCACCCCAGCAAGCACAATGAATCTTGGCCATTGACCGCCCAAGTTACTGATCGTGTTCAAGGTCGTCATATAAGTTCCGCCAATCTGAGGGTCGGCAATCTGAGTGTGGAATGCATTGATGGACACAAACTGTACCGTGGACATGAATGAACCAATGACATGTACGAAAATGACCACCAAAAGATAGCCAAATCCGTATGTGCCACTTTTGGGGAACATCATTACTGAGAGCATCGACAGGAAAGCGAAAAATAGTCTACCCAAGAATCCCAACATCCATGGTCTCAATGGCGCATCTCCGGTGGACCATTTTGCAGCGTAGTATCCAAACACGATTTCGAAAGGAAAGTCTATAAGGACGGTCAAAGCGAGGTCTTCTTTGCTAAACCCGCGCTCCATGAGTTTCAGATTGGTTACTGCTTCGTTGGCCTGGAACGCAAATTTAGCGATGCAATGCACAAAGATCAACAGTTGTATATTCTTCAGCTTCATCACTTTATACATGGATTTGTAAACATGAACGATACCTTCTTCCACTTTTGTCCTCTCTTCATGCTTGAAGAGTCCAACTATTATTGTCGTAACCAAGTACACCAAGCCCCAAAACGTCAAATACTGATTCAGTGTTATCAGTGGGATGTCACTCGGAACTGAACGAAAGTACTTGTTAGCAAATTCGTGGGAATTGAATGCGAGAAATACCGTGAAAGACATGAAATACCCGGAATTCAGCCCGATTGTTTGCGCTGTCGATGCGTAAGATAGACTTGAGTGCGAAAGAAGAGTCAATGCCCATCCATCCACAGCTATATCTTGGGTTGCTGCAAGAAAGACTAATATGAAGAAGCAGAATGTGATCTCGCCTAGCTTCTCTTCTGCATGTTCCATAATCTGGCCAATGTTGCGTCCCATCCACAAGAGGACAAATGAACTCATGAATTGAATCGGTATAATCCATGACTTTCGCCGTCCGAATGAACGGTTATATATCGCGTCAACAATAGGGCTCCATAGTAGTTTCAAACTGTACGGATACGACGCAAATGTGAAAAGACCAATCTGTCCATAGCTTAATTGACTTTTGAGAAGAAATGGGATCGATCCGAAAGCAAGCCCTACAGGGATACCCTGCAGAAGGTATAGGCCGACTAGAATAAAAAAGTTGCGCTGATCTGATGGTGGTAGCTCTCTAAGACTGAGTGTAGTGGCCTCCCTTCCTTCGGATTGTTTCTCCAAGAACCGGTCCTGTTCTTCGGCTTCTATGGTACTGAAGGGCAGTGAAGGTGAGCCCACAGTTGCCTTTTTGCGGTGAGAGAGCTCAACGGCGTTGTCCATAGTGATACCCGATGATACGCGACAGTCGTGAAAGCTGCACACTGAACAAACACCGTAGAACGTGGACCTCAAGCTGCACGGCTCAAGCACCGCCAAAATGTCAAAACCGTCGTGTAGGAACGTGGAGAATTCCCGGGAGCGCGCGCTCTCCAGAAGAGCTGCAAGACGCGTGTGGCGGAGATTCAGTTTGTTTACCCTCCTTCACGCAAACAACAATATGAGCCAGCTCGATAACGACATAATCCGCCGCGAAAGTAAGAATATATGCCTGCAAATTGGTGCTGACAAGTAGTTGCTGAACTTCGGACGAAGGTAAAAAGCCTTGGTCGAAAGTACGCCGAGTCAATGACTGTCGGCCAAATGACACTCAGCAAACATACCCCAACCGCAACTGGCAAGAGTTATACCGACGACCGAACACTGGAAATCAATGCACTACACCAAGAGAATCTTCATAGAATGGTTGGAATCACGTCATTTCAAGTGGCCGACTTGAATGGGTTCGGTATACGGTTCGAGTCATTCGATGGCCATACGTTCAAAGCACCACATTATATCATATTGAAGTACAATCACAAGGGCCAGCTGAGCCTGTATCGCCATACAATTCCTGCATACATTCCACTCAAGGCATATTCAAAGCATTTAAACACAGACTTGCGATATTTTTCAAAGCTGGTCCGCCGAGATTTGATGGCTGTGGAGGGACGGAGAAAATCCATAGCCGTGCGTTCACACGGAATTAGGCGCATTACCGCAGATGAAGCAGTCAGACTGATAAAAGTACAATTATCCGACGATAGGACATATCACATGCTTTGTGATAAGCAAAATATCAGCAAAATCTACAGTGACAGAAGCATTGACAAAAGGACAGAGGAGTTGTTGCTCGGCCCATTGGACTCGTTAGGTGACCGGATTAGTATGCTAGAGAGTATATAAAAGGTAATTATTGCAATCATGGCTTTCCAAAGACTGCATTCAGTGCAGGAAATTTGCGGCGATATACGTATACAATGAAAATTAGCGTCATTCCCCAAAGCAAACCTGCAAGCTTTTCTAGAAACGAGTGGAAATAGACTGATGTCATCAACAGCATCCACCACCACAACGCAATGAGTGCAAGGTTGAGCTTCGTGGACAGAGAAAGAGCACCGGCTTCTAATTCCTTGTTCAGCGTCGGCAGGATTTCGAACCATAGAAAAAGGCTCGAATGAACCATCAAGAAGGCATGGCCGCTCGGATCATAGCCACCGACCCAACTTCCACCATGTGCACGACAAGCCGAGGAAGACACACCTCGCATCAGCGAAGGCTCCAGTCCTACTGAGCCCTCGCAGAATCCCCCAGTTAATAAGAATACTTTGTCCATCAATGGTGGTCCGAAGCACCACTGGGCAAATAATATCCACCACAGAGTAGCCAGGGAATACCTCACCAACTGCTGTCGTGCGACAATGTGTTTGCGAGTGGAGCTTGACTTGTATGTTGCGTAGCTGTGAATCGCAAAAGCTAATGTCGTCCAAAGCCAACCTTGGCGCACAAATATTACATTTAGCGCATTTCGTTTGTTGCTGAAATATGATGGCTCCACGTCGGCGAGTGAAAGCACATGGCCCAAAGCCAACGTTCCTGGATAGAGCATCAAGATCCAAGCTTCCTGATAGCTCACAAAGTCTCCGATGAATTTCTTTGACTCTGTTGCACTAGATTCTATTGCATTGGGTCCATCTTCCCCTTCGATATTCGCATTTCTCCGCAGAGGTTCCGTGCTCATTCTCTAAATGCGTATTGTGCTTTGTTCTATAAGAGGTCAGAAGGCAAGGATGGTTGTTTAGTCTTGTAGAGGGTCAATGTTCTAAAACGCCGCGCACCCGTCCGTTGGTTCGCCACACGACAACACAGAGCGAATGGCATGAATCACGAAGAGACGCCTGCATTAGAGAACTATGAACCTCCAACGCGATGGGAGCTAGAGCTCGAGGTATGTTCTTTTATTTAGTTGCGTGTTGTTGGATTATTGCTAACACTGGGCAGTTTGTTCAAAGCTTGGCAAATCCTCAGTATTTGAACTTTCTAGCACAAAACAAAATGCTTGAATCTGCAGAGTTTCTGAAATACCTTGAATATCTCGAATATTGGAGGTTGCCTGAGAATTCCCAGTATATTATTTATCCTAATTGTTTGCACATTCTGTCTCTACTGAGACGTCCTGCCTTCCGACAAGATATCGCCAGTGCAGACGTCGCGAAATTAGTGATGGACGATTATTACATGAAATGGCTCAATGCCAACGAGAATGGCCACAAGGACGGTGCTAATGAACAAAAAAGAACGAATGGAGAGGTTGATGCTTCTGCAGGCGCTCTTGATCAGACTGCCGATGGTGCTAAAGCGCCCGTTGTGAACGGAGTAAAATAGCCCCCTCACAATCGGTTGTGGCCGCTGTAGAACGACCAAGGCAACGCCTGCGTTTTGCTGCACGGTATCTTCCGAGGACTTCTGGCGGTCTGGCTTGCACTTGTTACTTGTGTGTGCTGCTCACATTTTTGAGCATTAGGCCTGGACTTTCGGCCATACTAAACTTCACTGGCAGATAAGCTCGTATGGTTAGACTGTCAACAATTTGATCTAGCTATCCTCTGTATTTTGTAGATTCTTGTTATAGTATGAACATGATTTGTAGTACCATTCATTCCCCTCCCCCACTAGCCACAGCTGCATGATCCTGATTCAGCCACAAAATTGTGGCAAGTCACGTGTCACCGTCTTGCTTTACCAGTCATTTCGCTGCATGTCCGCACTTTTCAGATTACATAAAGTCCATTAACTTTTCTAAAAACTCCATTTAGCAGGCTGAAATGCTTCGACAACTTGGATGGATCGCCCGTGTTCATCGTGTACGCCCCTGTACGTTTGTCCGCGGAATCGGTCATTGTGGGGAGGCAGCCAAGCCGTCAAACCCCCAAATGGCATTTCCCTGTCTTGATAAGCTGGAGAGTCGCACAAAATCCTTCGAATCAGGACCGGAACCCTCATATTCATTTGTGTCTTCAGGCTATAGCGTATTTCACTCAGCGGAACCTTTGAGGCTAGACCATGGCGGAGTTTTGCCGAAATTCGATATTGCTTACGAAACTTGGGGAGAGCTCAATAGCGACAGATCAAATGCGATTCTATTACACACTGGGCTCTCAGCATCTTCACACGCCAAGTCGCATACTGCTAACCAGAAGCCGGGCTGGTGGGAAAAATTCATAGGCCCTGGACTTAGTCTCGATACTAACAAGTTCTTCGTCATCTGTACAAATGTCATTGGCGGTTGCTACGGCTCTACTGGGCCCTCAAGCATTGATCCTGCTGACGGCGAAAGATATGCAACACGATTTCCAATCATTTCAATAAATGATATGACTCGAGCACAACAGAGATTGATCAAAGACCATTTTAAGATCCAGAAATTGCATGCATCGGTTGGGTCTTCGATGGGTGGCATGCAGAGTCTAGCCTTTGCAACCGAGTTTCCAGAAGATGTGGACCGTATTGTATCTATATCAGGTTGTGCCAGATCGCATCCTTCATCAGTCGCTATGCGGTTTGTTCAACGTCAGGCACTAATGGCGGATCCTAATTGGCAAAGAGGATATTACTATGACAAGGTGCCTCCACATATCGGGATGAAACTGGCAAGAGAAATCGCAACTATCACATATAGGTCTGGTCCGGAGTGGGAGCAGAGATTTGGCAGACAGAGAGCGGATCCTGCACGTTCACCAGCACTGTGTGCTGACTTTTTAATAGAAACATACCTCGACCACCAGGGTGAAAAGTTCTGTTTGGAGTACGACCCCAATTCTCTTCTATATGTCTCCAAAGCCATGGATCTATTTGATCTAGGTCTCAAGTCTCAAATAGATGCAAAGAAACGACGAACTGCGCAAGCATTAGCTGGTGCTGCCTTGCCAGACGATGTCATCGTCGAGCAACCCAGAGACGAAAGCAAAGAAGACTCAGATTCATTAAAACAAGATCTGGTTGCCGGATTGAAGCCTATCGCAAATCATTCAACTCTTGTACTCGGTGTGGAGTCAGATATCCTGTTTCCTATATGGCAACAGCGCGAGATACACGCCGTGCTCAAGGACACCTCTAACGGCTCTAATGCCCATCAGTACGTCGAGCTTGGCCAGGACATTTCACTCTTTGGACACGATACGTTCCTTCTTGACGTTGAGCACGTCGGTGGTCCGGTGAAACGATTCCTTGAAGCATAGTGTTATTATGCACTTTTATATATAGTGTGTATATGTACAAAAGAATTATGGCTTACATGTTGTTATTTCAAGAATCGCTTAGCCTTCTTCCTCATCTTATCTAGTCGTCGCTCCTCTGCCTTCTCCTTGTGGTTCAACTTCAACGGAAGAGTTCTATCGCCGAAGAATCGGACCTTGGCGAAGTAGGATCTCGAGAGATGAAATTCGTTAGTTACAGCTTCGTCTGTCAATCCGAGCTTCTCAATCGCCCAGAAATATCGCTCTGGCTCTTTCCTCTTCAAATACTTTAACAGTCGCTGTCTACCTTGGACCATCATCTCTAGTTTTCGTAGACTTGGGTAGTTCTTCTTATTGTCTTTCAAGTGAGCGACGAGATAGTGTATTCTGATGGTCGAGACTGCAGCTTGCACTTCGGGACTGCCAGTATCACCAGGAAACCTCGAGAACTCGTCGACGGCGTATTTCACAGCCAGTTGTTTCGATTCGCTCTGTGATGCATTTTGAAGGCTGATTATTCTATTGATGACTTCACGCTTTTTGGCCTCCGCCGCGAGTTTAGTCGACCGTTCCCTGCCATTGACATTTACTAGCGCTGCTTGTTCGGCGCCGTACAACAGTCTGCTCGTATTGATACCATCCAGCTGTTCAATTTGATTATTAGACTCGGCGACTCTGAGCTTTACTCGGTTCATGAAGGGGATGTGTTTTTTGCCCAGCACTGGATCGATTTCTGTGGTCTGCTGCTTCTGCATCATCCGCGCAAAATGCTTCTGGACCCGTTCGACAGAGCGCAGGTATCTTTGTTTAACCTCAACATGAGCAGTAGTGTGGAATCCTGAGGAAATAGATATAGATCCCAGTCTCACGAATGGTGCTGTGAGGCGTGTTGGCCGGAACATAATGAGCACCACTGCACAAATTCGTACACTGAAAAATTTGGCTCGGGTGGAGATCGTTCGTGTCGCTTGGTGCGCGCAGAAAACTTGAGCCCCATCTCGCGGGGCTAAATATATCAGTAACCACTGAAACTTGCAATTCAAACCATGAGAACTTATCAAAATACGTATTCGGATATATTTGTTTTAGAATAAATTACTTTGTGACAACAAAAAAATATGCGTTGCTATAGATGAGGTGATCTCTTCTATTAATTAGTGGCTGCAGTTTTCTTCAACACCAAGAAACCTTCACTTAGGCGAGCAACCTTGCCCACAATCTTCTGAAGTCGATTTCGATTGATGTCTGGATGCTGTCGTAACTTCGGGTTGAGTACCTTGAGAAGACCCTTAACATCTACCCTTTGATCTCGAATGACAGAAATGACATCAGACTCAGTCAAAAGACCCTCACCTTCTGGTAGCGGAGACGGAGAGCTGCTCTTGCTCTTGAGTCTCTCCGTCTTGAGCTTCTTGGACGATGGAGCAGGCTGGATATCTTCCTCTCTAGGACGCTTGGCATTTGGATTCCAGACCCCCTGTTGAAACTTTCCTAGGAACTGCGGGTGAAGTTGAAGTATAGCAAACCCAGGAGGAAGATTGTTGTAAACCTTCTTCTCCCGTCGCACAAGAGGTGCCACTGGGGATTCCTCTTTCTTGATTTTGCTTGGGCTTTCCGGCTCTTTCTTGTCTTCCGGAGCATTGAACAAATCATCGTCTGAGTCCGAATCTTCATCAGATGCATATGGATTTGCATCTTCGTCGTCTGATGAATAATTTGTATTCTTCTCAAGGCTCCGCAAGTACTTTCTCAACTTTCGACCTGCTTTGTCCATCTTTGACGACTTTTTTTCCTCTTCTTCAACTTCTGCCTCATTTTTGAGGCCCAAAGAATTCGCGCTCAAATGCTCTTTCTTAATTCGATCCTCGACCTCCTTCACTTCGTCGTCAGCTCCTTCCATGATGGGTGCTTCCTCATCGTCTGCAAACTCCTCTTCATAGTCAATCTCACGGTCTGCCTCTGCCTCCTGGGCCGCACTTCTTTGAACTGAAACGAATCGTTTCCTTCTAGAGTTGGAAGCACTTTCTTCTTGCTCCTTGGCGATCTGCTTCATGACCCATCGATTGGGTTGTTTCTTCTTCTCCATTTTTTGTTCCGCTTCTTCCGCTGTAAGAGTAGGATACTTATTTCTAGGAGTCATCTTGTACCACTTTTCTGCCGGAACCATTTTGAAGCCATTGCTGTCGAAAACAAACAGCACGAAGCAATCACTCTGAGCAGCTTCGTAATTGCCTACCCAGGTATTCTTACCTTCAAAATCTTCCATGACCCACGGATAGTATTCCTCATACCTCAATTTTCGTTCTCGTTCATCTATCGTGTGAATCTGACGCGTCTTCTTCTTGAACGGTTGGGCACGTTTGGCATTTCCGTCAGGAGCTACGACACTCATGTCAGGTTTATTTTTTTGCTCTTCCTCCGCGATCCTTTTAGCCTCTTCTACTCGTTCTTGTTTTACTGCTTCATGGTCCACTCGTCTATCTTGTTGCTCCTGGAGCGTCAACTGGTATTGAAGGTTTCGTGGGTCCTTTCGGTGAAATCGTACAGGCTCGGTGAATTGCTCCATAGGTACCACAGGTGCCTTGGAGTGAAACTTCAAAATATGATGTCTGACGTCCTGCACATCACTTGCGCTGCAACTCTTAAGGGTATATTCTTTGTATTGTCCTTGACTTTTGAACGAATCAGTGGCGGCATTGTTTGAGGTTCTGCCAGCAGCGCCACCACCCAGCCGGCTAGCACTATAACCTCCTAATGCTGGATCTCGTTTTATAGTCGGCGCACCGTGTCTACGCAATGGCGAATTTGCAGGTGGCGGCCGTCTTGCTGGACGCAGCGGGTTCGACATGTTGTAGCAGTGATTGTTTGGAAGCGTGCGGAGCTGAGACCACATTTGCTTTGGCGAGGACCTTTTCAGTTTTCGGCGGCGGCAGCGAAGGTTATTTCGACATCACGCAAGGGACAATGAGCGATCACAATCCGTTTTCGATATCGAACACTCGGAAGGTAAATAGAGGATGGGCAGTGATTACTTTCGTCGCTTTATCGACGATAGCGGCGTCCAAGTTCTATTTGAACTCTCGAAAGCCAGATGCACAAGCCCTGGAAGAGAGTAGACAAGCTCATCCGGGAGCGTTTATTGGAGAAAGCACGGTGCAAAGAAAGAGTCCTTATGAAGGTGCTGGGAACAGTTTCATGGTAAGTCAAAAGTGAGGGGGTTCATTACTGATTCTTGTAGGGCCGTAAAGGTGGTGACCGCTTTTCATGAGCTCAAGGGTGGTAGTCCTCCACTAGAAGCTCAGCATAACAACATTGAGAGTCATGGTATAGTCTAATATTGGAGTCGCTTTCTATGATATCCGGGGCTGCTATATCTCCGGGATAGCGATCTTGGACTCGAGGTCGCGGACGTCTGTGTACGGATACCTAGTAACATAAGAGATATTAGAACTAATTTACATATTTTTCAGCATAATTCCTCTTGTCGCGCTTGAGATGAGCGAGAAAAGAAGTAGATCGCTTATGAGTTCTAGTGTCAGGGAATATCAATACATACCTCCGATAGTTACCGGCGGCACTATAGCAAACGTATCACTTAAAATTCCCGTAACCAAAACTGCAACATTGTTAAACAGAATGCTAGCCAAATAATGCAGCTTCCAGTGGTTGTGGACTCTGCGTTAGAGAAGTAAATGTCTTGAAGATTCAGGCTACAGAGCAGCACAGTACACACATCCAGATATAGGAAGTGCATTGAAAAGTGTCCATATAGAATCTGCCGGACCCCATCAATATTGTTTAATACCCGTGATCCGGATCTTCTAACTTTGGAAGAGGGAAGATGGATGGTTTGCGTATTGCTACAGATGACACTAGTAACTATCATGGTGCCTGGTTTCCCTAGCGCCAATGTAAAATTCAAGTGGCAGCATCGCAGCAGTCCTAAACACGTTGTGTTGATGATTTCTTGGTTATTCAAGCCCTCTATCAGGCGAATATTCAGTGAAGCTACTTTGGCAGCTTCGGAGGTTGGTCGACAGAAGTATATGTGAGCAGTAAGCGAGAAGCGACCAAAAGTCACCAATCTAGTTCAGATCACGGTATAATCATTTTTGACCTTCAATTCAATCAATTAATCTGATAAAATATATTTCAACAGGAAAATATCAATAATAATGTAAAACTCATAGGGCTACTGTTCTAACAGCTTAATGGAAGCTCTATGACCATGTAAGAAATTCAAAGCTTGATCACCGTCATCAAACCATCAGTTTGTCCATTTACATACAAATAATAGATTACATAGCTGTACTTTCTCGGGAAGTAGATTTTCAGACAATTTTGAGCCACGACAATCACGCCCTGAGAATCCAAACAGGGCCGCATCGGACAAATATGCCTTACGGCGACGTATAAATAAAAAATCTCAAGCCAATATAAGAAGATTGGTTATTATTTAGTTGCTATGGCGTTGAGAACTTAGCCCTCATCTGGTTCCTTCATTTGCGAATACAGCCAATCAAGCAAGTAGACAGCAGCACCTGACATATTATTATCAAGTACCAGACAATAAACCAGTCCCATGTATCACATTACTATTGCTTCTCAGGCACGGTGTGCCAATATGTAGTTCTCCCGGACGTACCACACATATGAATCGAAACGATCATACATGGCAGGGATAGAACTCTGACAAAAGTTGACCTGCCAATAATAACTTGGTCTGAAGAAGATAGAAAGTAAAGAGGACATATACCAGTTAGAATCCCAAATTATGCTTGAATCTATAATACAGCTACACTATCTAAGACTAGCTCAACAGTCTTTTACCTTTAGAAAACAGACTCTTGGCCTTCCTTGTCGTTTTCTCTCCGACATCATGGACCACTCCACTTGATACCACGTGCTTGGCGGGCCTAATGAATGTCGAGCTCATAGTCCTTTGTGGAGCAGCGAGCTGCTTTTCGTTCAGCGTTGGGGGAGGCGGCTTACCTGACGTGTATACTCCAGCACCGTGATGAACGGTCGATGCGTCAGCTAGCCATGCACTCAGCCCAGTATCGTATGCCAGCTCTTGTTCCCGAGCTGCGTCGAACGCCGCTTTCCTGTCCTCCGATCTACCTTTAGAAAGTATGGCTAGGGAATCAAACTTTGGAGGCTTCTGTATTGACCTCATCGGAGGCAGCGTCCGAGGGGCGGCTGCAGATTGCGATGCTGCCAATACAGATGTCCCGCTTTTTTGGATCTCATTATTCACATCCGCCGGTATCATGCTTTTGTACTTCATAGCGGATTCATTGGATACTGCAGGGCTGATATCACTGTTCGCGATCGTAGATGTGTTCAGGTCTTCGTCTCGGTGCGAGCTCGGTTCGAGGTTGCGAGTATCCTCGTCATCCATCTGAGCACCATATTGAGATATATTTATTGTGTTGTCGCCTTCGTCATTTTCGTGCTCAGAAAGTGCATCATGTTCCTCATCACTTTCGGAAACGCCATGTTCATCAGCCGCATCAACTTCAGCATTTCTCTCAGAGTCTATTTGAGCATTATTCGATAAGGCTGAATCGTGTGATTTGGTAACGGTCAACGGTTGGACGGAATCATCAAAAGCACTCTGTTTCTGCTCCAAATAAGTAGTAGCATTGCTATAGAGTTCGAGCATTTCAGGGTCGACATTTCCTTGTGAATCCATCGAGTTTCGATGACTCGCATGTGTGCTTTGGGAAGCTCCTTGAGAACGTGGGACCTGAAGATTATCATGACGTTCTTCAGCGAATGAACTCATAATATCTTTCTCTAATCGGTCGTTCAAAGGGGTTTCCACGTCTTTCTCCGACCGGTCGTTCGAGGGGGCTTCCACATTGGTAATGGTGGCGTCCGGTAACGGCTTCCAGCGACCTTGAACTCTCTTTGGAGCTTGATCCTCCAAACTATCATGTACTGACACCGCATCATCGTTCAGGTTGGTTTCATCCTCTACCTCTTTGCCCTTCTGCGCCGCAGACGACTCATCCCCGTCTACCTTGACGATCAAAGGTGGGGTAGCCTTTTCACCAGATACAGCCACTTGCTGGGCAACAGCTGGCTCAGGGGATAACTCATGGTCGGAAGCGTAATAATCAAAGATGTCATCGATATCTGACTGACCAGAGGCCCGGTCTAGCTCCTCGTTGTCGCTCGACTCATGACCCGGGTAATCGCCCTCCACTGGAGCAGTCGGAACGTTGTCTACCAAATCATCTGCAGGATTGGCGACCTGTAAAACGTGAGTGTCTACTGGGTCAGGTAGATTGGATGAAGGTTCTATGGTTGTGTCATGTTCATCGTAATCTACCGTATCGCCTTCACGGACGGGACTATGCTCCTTACTGGAAGCACCCCATGATCTTGATGAAAGTGATGTCGATCTACTTCTTGTATCTGTGGTGCGCTCCTTCTCGTCGCCATCTTGAAGCGCGTATTTGACTACACCGCTTTCTATGATTCTTTTCGAAGACGTTGAGGCGTTGCTTTTCTTGGCCTGTAGTTTCTCTTGCTCACCACTGGTACCCAATTTTAAAGGCTCGTCTATTTCGGCGTCCTGTGATTCTTTGAACTGGTCAGGGATTGGAGGCAAATCTGGCACATTGGGCTCATCATCGTCGTAATCATACTCATCTCCCCTACGCTTGTTAGTCACCGGGCGCATTGATATATACGGTACCATTCGTCTCCGTCGTAGCTGGGATTGGATGCCTGGACCCACCGCTTCGACTTCATACGGCCGACAACGGGCGCATATGACTTGAAATTGTCGTCGTTATTTGCCATTGCTTCGACTTTCGGTATAATGAAGCTGTTATGTGGGGTACCTGGAAACATTGGGAGACCGGGAATGATGTGTGTGACCGCCGCCGCAGCAATCCAAAAAAGTATTTCGAATAATAATATTAGTGTATAAACAGTTATGATATTACACAAGTCAAGCTACTCTTGCTTGATTAGTCGATGCTTGCAGTGGTCTCTAACATGTGAGTTCATTATATCTCGAATTGTATGGCATCCGTTGACTACTAGAGCGAGAACTGCCTCAATGCGATCAAGAGCCAGTCGGTTTTCGAGTAGAAGCAGCGAGATTTTGTTGGATTTTCCTATCACGCCCACGGTCATGAATGCGAGGTCGCTCTCTTCAATGTTGTTTGGGTCTAATAGGACGGTGGTGTCGTATAGAGCCGCCGAGCAGGCGCTCACGTAGTCATACATGGGAATGCCGGCGTCAATCAAAGCTAATGTCGTGGCATTTATACAGCTTGAAAACAATCCACCGTCTTGTGCTAATACGTGAATTGATATAGTGATTTCTGTTCGAGGATGAAGATGCCCCAGCACTGCTTCTTGAAAAGTTCGTTGTATATTCATTGCCATCTCCTGCACACGTCTATCATTTTTCAGCCTTCTCTTACGATCCACGGTTGAGAAAGCAGGTACATTGAGATTCACTGTCAAAGTGGCCGTTTCTGCAGATGTTTTCGATCGACTTTCAGGCTCGTGAGGGCCATCGATTATGCAGACGACTTTCGTACCACCGAATTCGACGTATGAGGAGCCATCTGACCCAGGATGTGTATTGATTTTGCATGTGAACTGCCTGAGTTCATTGTATCTCCGTCCGTCAAGTCTCAGGCCCTCCGGCGAATATAATTCATATCGAGACATGGTGTAGTTTGTCTATGTGCGGCGTTACAAAATTTTGTATGTGGTTGAGAACGCCGGTTGATCGATGTCCCAGTAACAGGACCGCCAGATCTCTCTCACTTTTCTCTCGTCCACCACTTTGCTGCTATCATGACGTCTATTACTTATTGTGGAGTATGCTCGTTTCCTCCAGAGTATTGCGAATTTGGAGGAGCATTTAAACGATGCAAGGAATGGCTCGAAAAGAACGATACGAGCCTGTACAATAGGCTTTACAATGAAACATCGCTCGAGGCCCAAACATCTAGTCTGTCATTAGAGAAGCAAGAAGAATTGGATAGGAAAATCCAGAAGGCGCAGGCAAAGGAGGAAAGGAAAGCTGAGAGCGAATTGCAGAAGAAGATGTCTTCAAAGGTTATGATTAAGAGAATTGAGCGATCTAAGCGAAAACATGTTATTGCCATCTTGGGTCTGGAAGTGTTTGGAGTAGATCTCAAAAAGCAAGCGAAGACTTTTGCCTCGAAATTCGCGACGGGCGCATCCGTGACAAAAGCCGCTGATGGCAACGATGAAATAGTCATCCAAGGTGATGTTGGTGATGAAGTAGAGGCGTATGTGCTCGAGTTGTTGGAGCAGCAGGGACTCACAGACATCAAGGTCGAGCAGACGGAGGAAAAGCCAAGCAAGAAGAAGAAATAATGCATTCATAAGTTATTTATCTATAATAATTTCATTAACGTGTCATATGTCAGAAAGATGATCCCAGATGATGGGGCACTTCGACAAACGGTTACACCACACCCGCGATACAGTGCTTTGATGCCTCCGTTGCGTACAATCAACCTGCCTGTCTCTATAAATCCGCGACGTGCGGCCTCAGGATCAGTCTGTACACGAGATTTGATGGTATCTGCAGGGAACAATGAGAGGTTATACGAAATGCCAGAGACTGCACCCGCTAGCATACTTTCAACTGCCGTTTTGTCCCGCTCGCCCTTAGTGATCACCCTCGTTACATAGTCATTAGCGCCAAACCATGCAGCAGACCCTCCACTTTCTCTGAGCAATGTTCCTGTTTGACCTCGCCAAAACCCAGCGACACCGTTTTCTTTCAGGATTTGCGAACATACTGCCGCAAACCCCCGTCGTTCCAGGCCTAATGAACCTTGTACTTGCATCATACACTTGACTAGCTCTATTGGCGTCAAAACAAACGAAGTGATGGCACCACTGACGCTGCCACATATAAGAGCATTCCAATGACCCCCTGTGTGCTCTCCAATAGCTCGCTTCGTCCAGTTGAATGTTACAAACAGAGATGCTGTTTCGGCGGCGGCGCCAAAAACCGGGGCTGCAACTCCTCGATAAAGACCTTTGATACCCCCGGCACTTACGCTTTTCCTAAAGCAATCTATGGGTCCGTTGTAGAGCAATGGCTGCATTTCTGGCTGACTTTGAAGTCTGACTTTGATGGTATCAAATGGATATTCGAACAACTTGCCGCAGCCGCCAGCCACGGATCCATATACGATATCTTTGACGGAGCTCGAGCTCACAATCTCTAGCGAGGGGCTAGCAGCTGTGAGCTCTGCCTTTTCAGATAGCAAAGAGTCCATACTTCATTCCGTGCGATTCAAGAGCAGATTGGTTGGATTTTATGAGAGAAAAAATGTCGCCCTGACGGGGAGCGTGCTCACATCATTAAAAAGCCCGCAGTGCTGAAAGTACTCAGAATTATGAGATATTTTCACGCTTCTCTTGCATGTATGCAGCCATCTGTGGCTCAGAGTGCGTGAATTGAACGTCAATAGCGAATTGCACAATCATGTGCAACAATAATAGCGCAGCTATTAGGTTTAGTACTACGCGGGTTTATGAGTAGACACTAAGACACTAATGAGTAGACACTAATTCGCAGCATTAGCTGCTGATGAGCGCTTTACTAGAATACTAAAGAATTAAATCTCGAAAAATAAAAATATTCATTCCATCACTTCGTATAAAATTTGCTATCTAAGCCCAGGGATCCTAAGCTAGTGCGCCCAATGGATCCCACCGTGGAAGAACGGTATACTCCTTGGACTTCCAGATATCAGTAAACTCCTTGGCAACATACTTTGGATGAGTGACAACTTGGAATACATATTCATCAAACCACTTGTCGGACATGATAAAGTAACCCTTCTTGCCCACAGATTCACCCCAAGAGTTCTCGACTCGCCACTTTGTGGGTTTGCCGTCCACAATGTTCACAGCCGTCAAGACCATAGCGTGGGTCATTGCGCTCTCGTGAACTCTTAGTCGGTCAGCCTTTGTAAGTCCAAGAGACGTGCCAAAGCCCAATTCAAAGTCCCAAATCTCGGCGTCGAGGATACCGTCGTCACGATCAGAGAACTTGCCAACATCAGATCCGAAGAACACGGGCTCATTGTTCTTAATCGCTTTGATAGCAGCGTTCTTCAACACGCTGATTTCTGCGTTGACATACTCGATAGGCTTGCCCTCTGCAATGTTGCCCAATCTATCGACTGTATAAAGCTTGTTATAAGCATTTCGAGGGTCGTGAATCAAAGAGTAGCGGTCGCCAACTACGTACGGCAGTTCTTTTGCCAAAGCGAGAGGAGTGGTTTCGACTCGATTGTACTTACCAGTCTTGTCGTAGAATTCCCAAACGAATTTCTCATCTGGCTTAGGAGCCTGGCCGAAGGCAAGAGTCAATAGACCGTGAATCTCTTGTACGAACTTCGTTTTGAGAGCCAGTACCTTTTCTCGGGAAAGCTCAGAGGCTGCCTCACGTAGAACCAAACCGTACTCTCGAAGCTTGTGCACAACAAGATAGTTGATCGGGCCAGAGTTGGAGGCATTCCAGGCGTCAGGATACGCCGTTTGTGGCACCAAACCATATTTGTCCACCAAATTGACAATCATATCCCATTGGCCTCCATCCGAAGCTGGGTCGGCAAACAGAGTCTGTACCAGTCGCGAGTCCAATGGCTCGTCTGCAGTCTCGATGATCTGCTGGAAGAAGAAGTTACTTTTCTCAAGCTTATCATAGAAAAACAGATATGCTTGAGAGAACTGGAAGTCCTCCACGTTGTACTTCTTCTGCAAGTATGTTCTCAAGACGTTTGTGCTTGCAAAAATCCAGCATCTGCCAGTACTGTTCTGCGACGTAATTGGACTACCTTCTTGATCAATCTTATCGCTGAAAACATGAACTTGATCTTCAACAATTGCAGCCCGGTTTCGCACAATCTTTCGCACATCTCCATTAGTGAACGTAGAGAGGGCCAATCGGTTCTTGGGGTCTGCCAAAAGCTCTCGCTCCCAGTCCTTCACGCTGCTGCTGCTCACAGGATTGATTTCAGCAGCCTCTGTGCCGTCCAGAGCAAGATATTTCGTCAAGCGGTCAACAAGCTCCGCTTCTACTTTCTCATTGTAAGCATTTGCTGGCGTAGGTTTAGATCCGGATGCTCCCATAGTGAATCCTGCAATGCACATACCACGGGGCAGCGAGCGGCAGATGCCCAAGCTTTTATAGGCCCGCGAAACATCAGACAACCCGGCTGGTTACTAAGATTCACAGATAACGCTTCAATTGTTACTCACCGCCGTCACCGGGGTCCGTGGGGCTCGTACAAAAAATGTCCAGCGCCGTGCATAGGGATTCGTACCTTGAAATGATGCAATAATAAGCTGTGATAAGCTGTTCAGGGTGAACACCCCACCCCAGTCCCCACCATTCATGTTAATTCCGTGCTGTAGACAAGCCATGGCACCATATCTACGATCTGTATAATAAATATAAAATTCAACGGATTCAGGTTACTGTCCGTTGCAGAGATACAATCATCGCGCTTTCAATGTCTGTTGACCCGGTGGCATGAGAGAGCCATGGCCGTGGCAGTTCACCCGCCTTCCCCGCTGCGTAAGCGGGTGCCGTGGCAACCAACAAGGTCACAGGGATGAATATGAATATGAATTATTCTTCCGTGACATTTCTGACCATTGAACATTTTGGTGAATCAGTTTTACAACGGTTTTCTCTCAATTGGTTTTGTGATTTTATTTGGGAAAAAAACATATTTCTCATTCATTCTTTTTGATTATTATTACACAGAAACATTATCTTTCACATATTTTATAGGATTAATTGATCAAATTAAGAGTAAAAAAAAAAACCCCCCATCTGATGGAATATTAAATAAGTAAAGTATTTACAAACTATTTCTTCTCGCCCTTGCTCTTGAATGCTTTGGATCGTTTGGTAATTCTTGGCTTCTTAGCCCGCTTTCTGTTGATCCCTTGAATGGTATCGCCAGCTTTAGCTCTCGAGCCCTCAATCACACTATTGATCTGGGCCTTGGATGCTTTTCCAACAACGTTTTTCGCTCTGCCGAGTTTTGTTCTCTCGTCATTGGAAAGCGTCTTGACCTTCTTCACATTGCCTCGCTCGTCCGTTCTCTTCTTCTTGATATTCTTGGCTCTGGTCACTCGCAGCTTTCGACCCTTACCTTCAATCTTCTTATCATTTAGCAAAAGTGCCTTGGATACTGAAACCGAGTCCTTGAACTGTACATAACCAAACCCTTTGCCGACATTGGTCTTCGAGTCTCGCACGAGCCGCACGTACTCGATATCGCCGCATGACCCGAAATGCTTCCAAAAAGGCTCTTCTTCTTGCTCAGTATCCACATTGCCAATGAAAATGCATCGTTTAGGATCTTGCGCTGCTGGGTGTGTTACGCTATCAACACGCCAGTGTGTACCCAGCATGACCTTGCCGTTGAGCTCGAGTGCCTTCTTCAATGAGTCCTTGGACGCATAAACAACATATGCATTGACGGCAGAACGACTGGCATGTAGTTTTTGTTTAATGAAAGCTGCTTTTCTGGGAAGAATTTCAGAAAACGCAATGGATCGAAAGCGAATAGACTGAACATCGCCGTATTGAGCTAGCAGCTTTTTGAATTGCCTATACACCAGTTTCTCAGTGATAACCTTGGAAGTAATATTTCCCACGAATATCGTCTTCTCGGCCTTTTCTATCTCTTGGGTTTCGGTGTTACCGAGAAGGTTGTCTGACGCCTGGCTCTTGGAATTCTCCTCCTCGGCTGCCTCTTTCTGTTCATCTGCATCCTCTTCATCACTGAGATCTTCAGCTAGCTTTTGAAGATACATATCCTCAGCTTTTGTGTCCTCGTCTCTTCTCTTTCGCTTCAGATTTGGCTTCGAGGTCGAGTCAAGCTCCACAGTTTCAGCTGGCTCATCTGCACTCTCATCTTCCGATTCATCAGACTTTTCTTCAGCATCTTCTGCATACCGATCTAGAAACTGCATCACGCCTTGTTCGTCCTCATCATCAAAGTCTTCCTCAGCTTCAGAGATTTGCTCGTCGTCCTCCTCTTCTACCTCATCACTCGGATCCTCTTTTTCCTCGCGCGACGGCCGTTGTCGTGGCCCTGAACTATTTGCGAAAAGCGCCTTGACGCTGGAGTCGACCTTTTTAGAACTTAGTTTAAACAAGCCCATAATTCGTATGCTTGATGCCGATGAAGATAGGTGAGCAGAAAAATTGTCTCAAGAGAATTTTTTGATGCGGCTTATCGCATTGGGACTGCGACTGCCGCGTACCGGTACCCGAAATCAAGTTTCGTGACATTTTAGGTGACCCGTATTTTTTAGCGTATATTTTCAGTCAATCGAGCTATCTAAAGGGATTTTGTGATTAGAGCCGTAATATTAAAAAAACGACGTCATTGGGCCTATGCATTCTTGGCCCTGATCATCGGTGATCAAGCACAAGTGGTGGGTTTACAGCATTCTGTAGCAACTCTGCATGAAGTTAAAACAAATTATTCTCGAATTTCATTGTGTTTTGAAACTGACCGCAATTGCAAGTTGGTTAGATAGAAACAACGCGATTCTGTCCTAGAGCCGCACTGTATGGGGCGCATAACGTAGATGCGTGACCAAATCTGTTCGAGTCGCAGATGTTTCAAGTTGTGTTGTATACAAGAATAGTTACTATCATTCTGTTCTATATCGCAGTCATACATTTAAGGATCTCTAGAGAAGCGAGATTGCGAAAAAAACAATGGATGTGCTGAGTATGATAGTGTAGAACTCGAGCAGCTTAATGCTCAGAGTCACTTATCTAAAGAAATTAAATATGCGAATTGAATACTGCAAACTATGTTGATGAAGTTTTAGATGAAAAACTGTCGCCGCAGAGCATCAATAGAAGGCTGTCATTTCCTTACCGGAACAACCTACATAACTTATAGAGTACTGATCAACGTTAGTACAGCCATCAAGGATCTATCGATTCAGCCGCTGAATGCTTCACATTAATGCTAAAATCGAACCGTATGATCAATGCCGTAGATGGTAAGTGCATCGAAGGTTTCACACGAATTGTGCGACCGCTCACAGAACCTACGCTAGACCTCAGGTAGACTGATTCAGCCGCTGCCCCTATTTACATGGATATTCCATATGTAGAATTTGAAGAACTTCACAGACTGTACTTGTCAAAGGGTAAAAGCGACCTATCAATCACTTTAGCTATACAAGGACGAAGACCCTTTAGGCATACAATGCTTGTATATATTGTAGAAATACTGATTATACAGCACAAGAGAACCTCTGGTAATAATGACGACAATCTTGTTGACAATCGTACCCTGGAAAGAGTTTTTGAAGCCTGTTGTAAAATGGGCACTTTGGGGTGCAAGCAAGACCTTAGACCACACCGACTGACTTGCAATGTAGAAATGAAAACATGAATAGAAAATTGAAAGAAATGACAATCCGAAAAGGTCATTCCTGAAAGCACAACTAGAAAAAAGCATAAACTTTTCAGTAGAAGTCTTCTGTCAGCCGCACCCCACTGTCCATCGACACTTGTACGGCGTGCGCCGACCAACATTCCACCTTGGCGACAACAATATGACTGAGTACGAACGTGCAGTGGAAGCCGTAGAGGCCATCAGACGTGTATTGCCTTCTGAATTGCAGACCCCGCGAGTTGCGGTGATCTGTGGAACTGGTTTGGGTGGCCTTTCTGCTAGTGTGAAAAACGCAGTAGTGGTCAATTACGCCTCCATTCCGCACTTCAAACAATCCACGGTAGTCGGCCATGCAGGCAAGTTGGTGATCGGAAATCTTGGTACGAACAATGTCCCGGTAGTGGTAATGGCCGGTAGACTGCATTCGTACGAGGGCCATGATATCACCGACACTGTGTTCCCAGTACGGGTGTTCAAGTTGCTAGGTGCCCAAGTGGTCATCGCTACCAACGCTGCTGGCGGCCTTAATCAACGTTACAGGGTAGGAGATATCATGCTGCTGGATGATCATATCAATTTCCCCGGACTGGCCGGCCTTCATCCATTGAAGGGCCCCAACGATGAAAGATTTGGTCCAAGATTCCCGCCATTGAGTGATGCGTACGATCTCGAATTGAGAAGAGAGTTTATACGGGTAGCCGAAGAAGAGCTGGGTTTAACAAGACCAATTCACGAAGGTGTTTACGCCTTTGTCAGCGGCCCGACATATGAGACTCGTGCAGAATGCAGATTGCTCATTGGGATGGGCGCTGATGCTGTGGGCATGTCCACGGTTTCCGAGGTCTGTACTGCCAGGCATTGCGGTCTCAAAGTTCTTGCGTTAAGCTTGATCACTAACGAAGCCAATATTGAAAAAACACCCAGTGCACGAGACAAGGTTGATACCGGTGCTATGGACGACAAGAAAGCGAATCATGAGGAAGTTATAGCTGCTGGTGCAGAGGCCGCAGCTGATATCCAGAAAGTGGTTGAGGGACTAATCAACCGACTGTGAACAGTTAACATAACTCAGTGTATTATATAGTTAAAAACAATATTGCAATAATAGATTTTTGATTCTATTCATCAATAGTACCCGCAGATTCCCACTCTCCATTGATATTTTCCTTCCAAAGAGTAACCTTGTTGTCGCCTCCACTTACCGCCAAAACGTTGCCACTAAGGGACCAAGAAACTCGCCACACAACATCAGGGAACTTCTCACTCGTGAGAAGCTTCTTCTGCCAAGGGCCGTTGCCCTCCTGTGTCCAAATGAGGACGGTTTTATCTTGAGACGCCGATGCAATGTACGATTTCGAAAGCACACTTGGTGACCAGGCAACGTCACGGACCCAGTCGGTGTGGCCCTCTAGAGATGCTTCCAAAACATATCGACTGGTGGAAGCGTCGTATTTCCAGATCTTGACACTGTTGTCGCATCCTCCAGAGACGAATCTACGAGCTGCTGATGACTGCGATGATGACGCACCCGCTTGAACTAATGATCCCGTAACGGTCGAAGGAGCCCATGAGGCAGCATTGGCACCAATTTGATGAGCTGGGAAACAGATGGCATCTGGATCTCCGCCTTGGTCCTTGAATTCTATGATTGAGACCTGTCCATCTGAGGACGCGCACAGGAGAAGCGCACCATATTCTTGTGGTGCCCACTGAATTGAGTTGACAGAACCTGTATGAACTGCATGCTTTGCAATATTCGACCAGTTACCATTGTCCTCTCGCCAAATAAGGGCCTTGCCGTCGTAGGAACCCGAGGCAAGGATGACGCCAAACTTTGGGTGAGCCCAGGAGACCTGCCACACTGGACCTTCATGGCTGAATTTTATTAGCTGCATGCTCAAATATAGAGAACTTACCCAGTCAAAGTCGTTATGAGCTTCTGATTTTCGCCTTCAATTTCGAAGATTTTGATCGTCTTGTCGGAGGAGCAGGTTGCAAGACGCCTTCCGTAGAAGTCAAGCACCGCATCGTGCTGTCAGAGTTAGTATACGACCAGTGTGGCGGAGTACATACAATCAGATCGTTATGAGCATTCGTGATTGACACCTAGCAGTTAGTATAAATCCCGTTGACCCATCTCTTACCATCTCTGCGCTTTTAGGACGTGAGCGTGCTTAAATTTCAGAGGTTTGACGTGTTCATGTCTTGTCTTGGCCCTCTACGCGAACCACAACTCCCAACCTTCTTGCGAAGGCCGCAGCCGCACTTTCGTTTCACTCGATGCCAAACTAGACACGATGGCAGTCAATGCCCATTTGGAGGCTTTGCCTGAGCAGGTTCTCAAACGACTATATCAGAGTCCGGCGACATGTTTAGCCATATTTCGACTGTTGCCCTCTATGGCCAAATGGCTGATAATGTCGGCTCTCTTCACAGATCAGCCCTTAAATGTCGCGGATGTGGATTACTCTGTAAAGGTAGGTTCCAAAAGACTAGAAGTGGAGGCTTTAAAAAAACTCAAAGGTCTTCATTTAATGACCGAACGTCGTGCGCATCAAAATCTAAAACTGAATCCGGTGTTCCGCAAATCGTTGCGGGATGCGATTACTGCAGCCAACACAGAGGCGAACAGTTCATTTGGTGTCCCCTGCGAAACTGAAGATAAGCACAAAGTTGACATACGATTTCTCGACAATCATGCTAAAAAGAAATGGGAGGATATACTCCATTATATGGTAGGAACGCCAGGTGCAGTACGGCCCAGCGACGGCGTACTCAAACTTCTCGACGGAGGAGGTCTTTTGGTTCAGACCAGAGATGGCCCCAGCATCACAAACGAGGGGTTTCAATTTTTATTGCAAGATATTAATACCCAGATTTGGACTCTTTTACTCCAATATCTGGACATGTCACCCAGTCTGAAGATGGACCCTGTTGATGTTCTCAACTTTATATTTATGTTAGGATCTTTGGAGCTCGGCAAAGATTATTCGCTTTCTGCTCTTTCGCAGACCCAAGTTTACATGCTGGAAGATCTTCGAGATTACGGCCTCGTCTATCAACGAAAGAGTTCCTCTAGGAGATTCTACCCTACGAGACTGGCAACGACCCTCACTTCGGACTCTGCTGGTCAATTGCGTACTGCTTCTTCGGCAATGGACGAGGCTACTGGATCAGCTGCGCAGACAGGATTTATTATTCTCGAAACAAATTATCGATTATATGCATACACGGATTCTCCGCTGCAGATTGCTGTTTTGAACTTGTTTGTCAGCCTCAAAACTAGATTTGCGAACATGGTCACTGGGAAAATCACTCGACAGAGCATTAGACGTGCATTGATGAACGGTATTCACGCAGAGCAGATTTTGACTTATTTGACGGTACATGCCCACTCGCAGATGAAGAAAGAAGAGCCAATTTTGCCTCCAACTGTGGTCGATCAGATCAGACTTTGGCAGCTCGAACTGGACCGGCTGAAAGCTACGGAGGGTTATCTGTTTAAGGATTTCAGAGATCAGAAGGAATACAAAGCAGTGGCAGATTATGCCGAAGAGCTGGGTGTGCTCACGTGGCAGAATGCGCTAAAACGCCGCTTCTTTGTCACCACAGAAGGGTCGAAGCAAGTCGTTGAGTTTGTAAATGGAAGGTCCAAAGCCGAATAATTTATCATTCCATAATTTATCTCTCCAACCTGAAGAACATAGTTGAGTTGGTGATTAGAAGATTCAAATTTGATCAATTTGATTTCGTAACCCCGTCGAATGTTTGTATAGAAGCTGTACTGGGCACCAAAATTCAAGAGAAAAAACAAATAATCACAAAATGGGTATTTAGCAGTTGTTTCCCATTTTGAATTCTTTGATCGTTTTGGCTTCAATATTCCCAGGTAACCTTGATAGCTGAGCAGATGCAAGTCCTTGCTGAAAAAAAGGACTCGAGTCGAAGCAAGTCATTGAGATCACACTACTCGAGAGCATTTGTAATGCGTGTGTACAAAATATATGCGAAACAGTTTATGCTATATTTCAGACTGGCCATGCTATGCACGGCGGTTGAGGAATTTGATCATCAGATCTTGGAAAAAATGCAAAAAGTTAAGCTATTTAACAAATCAATTATTAAGTCCATCAACATCTCCATTGTTGTCCTCAGCATCATGCTGTGCCCGTGCTTGCACGTCCACCGGCTGATGGATAATAACTGGCGGATTGACAGGCGCAGGTACTACCCGCACTCGTTGTTGTTCTACAGCCTGTCGTCTTCGCCACCACGCAGCTGCGGCACAAACTCCAATCAAGACCGCAACAACTATTACAGTTTCCAAGATATCTTCGTCATCCAGACCCTCTGAGGAGTCGTGCGAGTCTTCGATTGCGTCATCAGCATCGTAATCTCCAAAATCCTCGGCCAGCACCTCAGCATATCGCTCCAAGAAGCGTTTCCAGAAGCTAGGAGAGAAAAATTTCATCTTGGAGTCATTAGTAAGAATGCTTTTGGCCGTACCGCCCGTCCACCTGTTCCACAGACTTTTGGCATGCAGTTTTAACAGCGCAAGCTTGACAGGCAGCATGGCTTCGGGCCCAGTCTCAAGAGCCAGATCATAGTATCTTTTAGCCAGATGATAGTCAAGCTCAGTCCCTTTTCCGTGTTCATACATCCATCCTACCATCCAGCGTGCGATACCGAGTCCATCATTCTTGTCGGCAACGGCATTGTAAGCCGCGAAAGCACGCTCTTCGTCGGGCTCGCAGCCCAAGCCTCTTAGATATGAATCTCCGACTTTGACCATTGCATCATAATCACCCTGTTTCCCTGCTCGGGAATAGTAAACCAGAGCAGTTTCGGGTGAATGTGCTGGCTGACTGTCATGCTTCAAGTTGATGATGCCCGGAGTTTCATCTATGAGAAAAGCCAAGTTTGTTTGCGCAGTTCGGAAACCCTGCTCTGCTCCTACTAAGAAGCCCATGACTGCTGCGACGTTATCGCCTGCTCTGAAACGACCCATCGCCCAACCTAAAGGACTGTGGAACATATCGAGCTCTTCAGAAAGAAATTTGAAGTTCATGGCCGCCACTTCAAAGTTCCGCAGCCTGTAATTGTGTAATGAATATTCGTATACTGCCTCGGTGACTCCATGTAAAGCGGCTTGTTGGAATAGTGTTTGCTTCGCTTGATTGTATTTATAAAATATCTTGCCTTCTTCGTCACGCACAAAGACATTGTCTGGGGCGTCATCCATGGTCAACGCTCTATACCAACGCGCTTGCATTGGTGATTGTAGCGAATCTACTTTCAGAACACTATCCAGCAAATCAGTTGCCTCTTCCACAGAACCTTCAACATTACCAAGCTTAAAGTACATCATGGCTCCAAGTTCCGATGTACAATGCAAATCTCCCGCATTGCTGCCCCGTCTTAACCAGCGAGCAGCCTCATCCATATCTTGCTCAGGCACACCCTCACCATACATGTATCTGCTTGCTAAAATCCAAGCACATTGACCAGCAATCAGTTTGGTTTCTTGACTTACGTGCTTCAATCTGTCCTTTCCCCCGGCTGGCCACACGTATTTCACGCATTCTTGAGCATGATATACACTTTTATTGAAATCTGGTCTCATAATCTTACCACCGGAATAGTATAGCGATGAGAGTTGATAATGAGACAGAATGTTATCTTCTTCCTCAAGAGAGTAGAGATGATCTTCGATTGCCTGCTCGATAGACTTTAGAGAAAGAGCAGCATTGAGGCCGGAGGAGTACCGACTTGCTCCCTTGCCATACAGTCCTCCTTGCAATTTATTCGGAAGGCTCCATGCGCCACGCATCAAGTGCCGCGTTCCGATGAAAGGAACATTGCAGTCCTTGAACCATTGGTCACTGGCACTCGCCACTTTTTCATACCAGTATGCGGATCTGGTATAGTTTTGCGGCATTGCAATGCCTTGTGCGTAACGATAGCCCAAAGCCATTTGTGCTCGTAAATCACCACCTTCTGCTGCAAATGTATAATATAAAGTAGCTTTCGCTTGATCAACAGGGAAGTTCGAAAAAACTCCCGTTGAATGAAACAATCCCACCATGAACTGTGCGGAGCTGTTGCCGAAATCCGCTAGTTGACGGTAATACTTGAGAGACTTCTCGAGATCCTGTGGTGTGTCGTAGTAGGTATAGAAATGCATGTCACCTAACAGCATCATAGCGTCTTGATTGCCCATTGATGCACTTTCCTCCAGCAAACCTATAGCATGGTCCAACGTGCGCTGCCGTACGTTTAGGTCCAAGCCGTGTGTTTCTCCACTTACTGCAGCCATGGAATTTTGTCCACTGACCCAGTCTTTGACCGAAATGATACCGTTCAGCTCATCGCTCAGATAATCCAGTAATTGTTGCGGGGCCGAGTCACTTTTGAGCGGATGCTTCTTACGGAGGACATCCAGGCTAGGAATCTCATGTAAGATGCTCGTTGCGCGAGAATACAAGCTTTCCGAATCAGTTTGAAGACCTAGCACTTCCTGACTCGCCGCACCGTTACTATCGACAAGTGCCAGTGCCCCCGAAGCGCACAATAGCGCTGGCACTACCCACTTCATAGCTAAGGGACGACTAGAACATGAGTACGTGTAGGTCGCTACTACGCGGCTTTAAGCGTGCGCGAGTGGCGTGCGGCTTTCAATCTGCAAAGCTATTGAATCGGAAAAATGATAATAAGCGAAATTTATTTAGAGATAATATATTTAATTTTGAATCACTGTCAAGAAAAACGAGCGAGTATACATGCTGTACCAATTATTGCAATTTATTGTGCTAGTAAGCTGCTGCGTCCCAATCAAGTGGGCAACTTGTCAACACACATTTAACACATCCCGATCACAATCGCGCTTCCGAGATACCCATTTAACGAATGCCCTTGATCCGGTATTTATGTCCGTGTCAAGATAATGAATCAACCGATATCTTAGATGTATTGTGGAATCCGGTGGCCTTGCATTGTTTGGAAGAACTCTACTACTGTGATGTCTGTGAAGCGATCCGGTGCGACAGGTGTGTAGACGACGAGGTTGTCTGTCGGTATTGCCCTTCTTGTTTGTTTGAGGTTACAACCGCTGCTGCGAAAACGGATAACAGCCAGTGCATGAGGAGCTGCTTCCAATGTCCACTCTGTATGTGTGCTTTGAGTGTTAAGACCTCTCAAGTCGACCAAGTGGCCCAATATACCTTACATTGCACATATTGCCAATACGTATCGGCTTTGAAATTCGACAAGTCGATGGCACTGGCGCGACAATTGAATCGGGAAAAACGCCAAAAAGTCCATTTACGGTACTCGGAATTACAGGCATATTATCGTGAACAGGCTGTGAACGATTTGACTCACAAGCAAGCGTCGTCAAGAGATTACCAGAGCCTGATAAATGAAAGATCACCAAAGATTCTATCGGCAATACCTAGGGAAAAGTCCGAAAAGGACGTCTTATACCCGATCCCGCGACAACTAATAGGAAAGAGTGCGAAGCGATGCAGGAACTGCCGAACGACTATAATCAAGCCCGAACCTAAGCCTGCGTCAATCAAGTTTAAAACAAAGCTTTTAGCTATAAATTACATTGTACAATTCTGCCTATCACCACACTCTCCGACGACCTTTGAAAAAATGAAGACCAATGAAACATATATATTTCGACTGACCATAACAAATCCCCTCGACCATTCAATCAAAATTCGCCTCGCAACGAAATCGAAACACCGAGTTACTCTCATAACGCCCACATTCGAGCTGGGGCCGGCGCCTGAGCTCTGGGATGAAGTCTCGCTTATAAGAAGTGTCCCTAGTGATCAGATTGCTCGCCAAACCCCTGCTTCCAACAAAGTTCTTATGGAGGGCATGCGAGAGAAGAACATCTCAGGGTTTTATGAGCGAGGTCAAAATTGGGCAACCGTGCTGATGGAAATCGTGTCTACTGGCGAATCAGATATGTGTGTCGGCTTGTTCACACACGTTTCGTACGAATTGATGGTTGAAGATGAGGCGAAGAAAAGGGGAACAGCATTTTGGACGTTACTTGATATGAGAGAGCTTTCTTAAAAGTCAAGTAGTAAGAGCCCAGCTATTTTTCGCAAATGAGCCTCCTCCAGCTGTGAGCTCTTCTCTAGTTCCCGTGTATGATTTGCCCGATGAATAGCTTCGCGAGTGAACACTCGCAAATATTCAGAGCTGGTTGCCAACGTACCTTTCTTGATACGTGTATCTGCCTCTGTGAACGCGCCAGTGCGAAATATTTTGCCTACTGTTTCTGGATTGAATGTGCTCATAATGATGATGATTCAGGAAGCTACCGGTACGCGTTCGTGATCCAAAAACCCGACGTTTGGGACCAGTTGCTATCTGAGACAAAAACATCCAGTTTAAGGCCCTAGGGACCTTAGTTCCGGCTACACCACTGATATCTCGTGAGGAAAGTTCTATTTCAACGTCCATTATCGTCATCAGTGTGCTGATTCATCATAAGTCATTTGGTTACAATAGAGACGACAAGACACAGCCGTGCGCAGCAACAATCTATATGTACACAGTCCGAAGCGGACTTTTCTCCTTGAAAGAGGTAATTAAAACATGCTATCATCCAAAATAAATGCCGTGCGTATAATTTGAAGTTTGGCAGTTCATTGGACGGGTCATTCTGTTTGCATCATTTGCTTTTAATCGTGTTTGTTAGAGTCAAGAGACGTGACGCGCTCAGTCTGGTACTTATTCCACTCGTCCATGGTCGTCAAAGCTCTGGACCACTGAGCCCGCATTTCTTCAAGCTGCTCTTTCAAGTCCCGTACCTCATCATCCTTCTTATTCAACTCAGTTATAGTAACGAAATTGGGCGAGCGAAGCACTTCGCTAACCGCTGCAATTGTATCTGAAATCTCACGCTCAAGTTCCGCTGAGTCTGCCGACCTTTGTATTACACCTGCTCTATCTTCCCTTGACTCTTTGATACCAGCATCGAGCATGACATTCTGGATACGTTCGTTTAGGCCACGGAGCAATTCGAATAGGTCATTGTTCTCGGAGACCAGAATAGCGTTTGTCCGCAATATTTCGCCAGACAGTTCGTTTTGATGGGTATCTTCGCGCTTGAGAGTAGTGGAATAGGAATTGAAGCCTTTGCTTAATGTTCCATTTAAGCCCACCAGAGTCTTGGTCCTCCTAGTATCTTGAAGCCGTTCTTTCAGCCGGGCAATTTGGAGGTCACGCTTCCTAAGCTCAGCCGCAAATTGCTGCCTACTTTGCTTCAGAGTAGTACTTAGTTTCGCTGCTGAGCTGCGATGCTTAGAAGCTTCCGTCTCGGAAGCTCTCAGTGAGGTCTCTAGTCCAGCGCACACTTGTGTAATCGATCTTATCTTTTGTTCCAGCTCTGCGTACCTTGATCTCAGTTTAGCAAGCTGCTGCTGCTCCTTCGCCAGATCTTGCTTGGCTACAGTCGAGTTAACAACGCTATGTTCGCTTACCGATGTGCCCATATCGATAGTTGTTAGCAGTTGGTATATAACGTTGATGGTTCGCGTCTCATTGAGTGTAGCATCCCTAGGCTCTGCATCACCATCCTTTGATTCGACAGATGCAAAAACCAGCCTCTCATTGTCTTTCAAGAACCCCTTCGATACGAGTGCATTGTTTATGTATAGAGCTGCCGATTCGACGTCTCGAAAGTCTGTGGTCATCCTGGATAATGGTGCCGAGAATCTCGCGCGCGGTTTCAGCGTAAGTGCTAAAACGCGACATCTAAAACGCACCTGACTCCATTTAGAGCCTGACTCTGTTCTATTTAACAGGTCCAAAGGCAAAGCCTTTCAATTACATCATCAATCATTAAATATCATTAAATATGTACGTGGTAGACCACCGCGGGATTTTCTCAGTGAGGACTAACGCTACTGGAGTACGACTCCGGGACAAATGGTGAATAACTAGACGGAAATGTTGTAGAGGGACTGACGACCGCTTGAGCAGCAGCTGGTCCAAGAACCGCAACCAACGGTGTAGCAGGTGGAAGTGTGCCGACATTGGCACTTTGAGAAGCACCCGACGAGGAGGCATGCTGAAGAGCGGCGAACTGGTCGGACTGTAACATTGCCTTATAAGAAGAATATTCCAGCATGATTGGAACTTCTTTGGCCAGCTTTGCAAGCTTCACCAGATTTGGCGTCACATCATCCAGCATTGGTAAATCTGGCATTGCGCTCTTGCTGGATGCCAAGATACCAATCACAGCTTTCAAGAATGCATTCAACTCATCCCAAAACTTTTTCCTATCAATAGTACTGCCACCCAATTCTTTAATCGACTCCAATCTGCTCATGAGTCGGCGTGTCACGTTAACACCAGTCAATGACGTTTGCATAAGATCCCTCACTTTGGATGCTACTACTGCACTGACGCCTCCTTCCTTGTCTTGTGCTAAAGAAGTCGCTACTGCAGCACTTTTGGATATCGCCTCGGTCAACTTTCCAAGAACAGTCTGTGCTGTTGTTGCTGCGAGCAGAATCTTTTCGTAAAGCTGATCATCTGCTGCAGATAGGCCCTCACCATTGCGTAGCACATCGTCGATTATGGGGGATGATATCGCATCTTTTTTGCGATATGCATCATGCGTAGTCAGTTGTCTTCGAGAAGAGTTCCGCGACGGATATAACAGATGCCATGCGTTGAAAAGTTCGCTAAAGGCCTGGTATATAGCCATGACCAAAGAACGCAAGTATTTGATATCCACATAGGACGAGAAAACCTGCGTATTAGCACGTACAAAATTTGTAAGATTCCGAAACAGTGCTAACGCTCTGATAGAAGCGTTGAGTAAAGAGTTGGTATATTCACTCTCAGCAGAGTCAACTTCAAGGAGTTCTAGTACCGAGACGATCCCGGGAAAAGAGCTCCTGGATGCATTCAACAAGCTCAATAACTTTGCATTGAGTTGTTTATCTTCACAGAAACTTGCACAGCGCCTAAACACGGTATGCAGCTCATTCAGCGCGAACAAAACTTTTTGAGAGCTCTCGATGATCTTGTCTTGAAGCTCGAATTCTTCGGAAGGTGGTTTGCTATCCGAGGGCCGCGATAAGTCTTTGAGCGTTGAGAGTCGTCTGAAGTATGCCCCGGAGACGCTGTCCATAACAGGAGAAGGCTCAGCTATAATTTGTGTGCTTGGCACCAACAGTGTACTGCCTTCACTTTGCTGGGAATGAATGAGTACTGTGGATTCTGCAAGAGAATCATGACTTCGTGATCGCGAATGTGACTGTTCGTTCAGTTCCTCTGACTCTGGCGCTTCCTCGGCACTTCTCATTCCATCTTTCGATGACTTTGTCTTTTTAACTACAAATCCCATTCTTTTGGCGGCACGTGAAGCAGCGTTCGATTCGCTGTTGCTTCTCAATCGTTCTACATTCGCATTTGCTGCTGCAAATGTAGAGCTATCGAATTGCTCGACGCCACCAGCCGGGACTTGAGTTTCTGATGCAGATCTGCTAGCGGACGTTGTTGTCATACCTCTTTGTCTATTCTTTATAGGTGGAGGGGGCGGCTGTAATTGGAATCCTTCGCCGGTATCTAAATTTGAGGTCACTTGCGAAGATTTCCAAGTATTGGTGTTCTCTTCGTTATGCTTGATTAGTGCGTAGAGATTATCCTCATTATCCTCCAAGTATTGTCTTATTTCCTTGATCCATTCATCTTGTTCATGTAAAGCAGCTGGTTTCATCTCCAGCATACTCCTAGGTGGCAATACCATGGGATTGTTTTCAATTTCCAAGACCTGCAGATCTGTCATTCCTCCAATGCACGGTGGTAACACCTCAAACTGATTGTTGGATAAACTTAAGCACTGAAGTTGGAAAAGATATCGAACGTCCCTGGGCATTGTCGAGATCATATTCGAGCTTATGTCCAGGATTTTGAGGCTAGGACATTCACACAATACAGCTGGAAACTCTTTGAGCTTGTTGTGGCTCACGTCAAGGTAAACCAGTTCCGACATGTATTTGAATTGAGTGGGTAGTGATTCGAGCCAGTTGTGTTTGATGCTGAGATTCCGGACTTGATCTTTATATAAATCCACGAGCTCTGCAGGCAAGGAGGATATGTTCAACCCCTCAAGCTGAATTCGAACGGCAGCAGCTTCATCATACGAGCTACTGGCGTCGGTTTCATCGTCAGTATCATCGTCGTCATCATCATCTTCCTCATCCTCATCATCAGCTCTCTCATGTTCCTCCAAGCGATTGAAACTTTTGTTGAGTTCATCCCTGGCAATTTGTAAAAGACGCTGACGAGATATAGCAGGTTCTAGTGGGGTCACCGGAAATGATGGCGAGGTCGACGACTTCAATCCCCTGACCGATGCCGTAGCTACTTGATGTTCGGTCATGGCATCCAGTAGCACAGGCAGTGCAAAAGTATCGGACTCTCCACTTTGGATGTTCGGTAAACGTGGAATTCTGCTGGTGTTGCCTGCGTCTTGAACTGGAAGTAAGGGAGTGAGTACGCTCTCAGTTTGTCCCTAGAATCCCCGTAGCGCGCCAGGGCGTACTTGCCGCATCAACTAACCCTTCCCTCGCCCGTAGGATTTTTCAGCTATAGACAAACGTCAGATTGATAGAGGCAGTTAATGGAACATTTAAAAGAAATAAATGTTTAAACTAAACTACATAACTACTAATAGGTGAAAAAAAATAGGCAATTCGCTTTTAACCACGTGAGTGGGAAAGTTGCGTGTCGATATCGACAGAAATCTAATGCAAAATCAGAGGTTTACAAGTCAGCATCATCCTCATCTGGCAATGGCAAAGCAGCAGCATCCTCCATCTCCTTCTGGTATTGAGTCATCAAGGCAGCATCTACCTGGACTTCTGGTGGAGCAAGGGCAGGGGCGGCGACAAACTCGAGGTTTGGATTGCCGGTGAGTTTTCGTGCCAACCACAAGAATGGCTTCTCGAAGTTGTAGTTGGACTTTGCTGAAATATCGTAGTACTGCAAGTTCTTCTTTCGGTGGAAAGTGATGGACTTGGCCTTGACCTTTCGCTCCTTGACGTCGACCTTGTTACCGCAGAGGACAACAGGAATGTTCTCACACACTCGGACCAAGTCACGGTGCCAGTTTGGAACATTTCGGTAGGTGATTCGGGAAGTGACGTCGAACATGATCACACCGCACTGGCCATTGATGTAGTAACCATCTCGCAAGCCGCCGAACTTCTCCTGGCCAGCAGTGTCCCAGCACTCGAACTTGATCTCGCCGAAGTTCGTGGTGAAACCCAATGGGTGGACTTCGACACCCTGAGTGGCGTTGTACTTCTTCTCGAATTCACCGGTCAAATGTCGCTTGACAAATGTGGTCTAGGCATGTGTTAGTTCACTGCATCTATTCAAGGCAAATGGACCTAATTGACAGCTGAAATGTTTGTTCAAAAGGGAGATACTAGATGAAATTTTCGCTCCCAGCGTACGATCCATTCCAGCCGTTCAATTGAGACCCTTGAGAGAAACTCAGAGGCTTGATACATACCTTACCGGTACCACCGTCACCGATCAACACCAGCTTAAATGTAGGCACGTTCTGGTCGCTCATTGTCGTTATTGTCTTTCAAAACCGTGGAAACAGACACGAGAGGTTGCGAAGTAGAGGAGTTTGGTGTGTTTTGCAAAGTTTTGATTCCATCTTGCGCGCGCACGCCCGAGTCGTGCTTGTTTTTTTCCTTCTAAAAATTTCGCCAGCTTACGTTATCATCGTTGCTACGCGCGAAAATTACTATAGACACCATTGATGTTCGTATTAGTGAAGATGGCGACAAGGTAGGTCTGTTATTCAACGGGTGAAGAGAACCCAGATTTCTTGATAGATATAAATATAATTCAGTTTATGGAGTTATAGATCCATAGCGTGCCATGGCCATGTTCGCTTATGCTCTCGTATAGAACGAGCCTGGTGGCTTTGGCATGTATGACAAGTGCGCCGGCGTTGGCAACTCCTTCACCGTCACACTATCTAACTGAACTTCGGTGACATTGCGTCTTGGTGCCAAACCTGGAATTCCCTCAAAGGCAGATTGCAATGCATTGGTTTGATCACTGGTCGCGAGAGCTGCCCTTATCGTACCTGCAGATGTCGACGGATCTGTACTCGAAGGTAGGTCTTCTGGCAAGAATCCCTCTTCTTTAGCAGCATCTATATGTTAGTTCCGAGCTGTGTAAGAAAACACATACTTTCATAGTAATCTATTACGAATTTGATGTGATGTTTTCCGACGACATGAGATTTGCGTACCGAAACGGAGTCGTGTGTGAGCGTTACTAGATTCAAGTTAGTATATTCCTTTTATACCTGAGACGAGAATATCATACCATCGCAGTAATCGCAGTGATAGTACCTGACTAGTTAGTATTGTGGAGAGAAGGGTTAGAACATATCTTAGGCATGTCGCTTCTGAAATCAAAGTGATGTGCGGAGAATTGTGTGAACGGCGCTAGCACTCACTATGGACCACAACTCGTTGCAAGAGCAGCTTCAACGTTTCGAGTATAAGCCTGGTGTTCAGCCACAAGAGCGTGCAACAACAATTCTAAATCAGTCGCCAAAAGATGGCCGTGTTGTGAAAACGAATACAAAAATACTCAACAAGAGCAAAAAGCGCCGCAAGCGAACATATGCTGACCCAGACAAGTACGCCCATCTTAAGCCATTAACGCCACTATTACAGGAAGGTCTGAGGTGTGTATTTATTGGATTCAATCCTGGAACTACAACAGCACTCCGTGGTCATTACTACGCGCATCATTCGAATTCATTCTGGAAGCTAATGTATCAGTCTGGCATAGTTGACAGAGAGGTGACATACAACGATGATGTTCTTCTACCTGACGAGTACAAGATAGGATTCACTGATCTTGTATCGAGACCGACAACTGGAATCGATGAATTGTCTAAGGAAGAAATGCTTCAAGGTGTTCCGGAACTAGAGGAAAAGATATCCAGGTTTAAGCCGCAGACCGTTTGTATTGTCGGCAAAGGGATATGGGACGTAATCTACCGTTGTCAGAAAGGCAAAGCACAGAGGCGCAGCGAATTCGAATGGGGTCTTCAAATTGATCAAAACTTTGGTGGCTGTCAAGCTATCTTTGTTTTACCTTCAACTTCGGGATTGGTAGCAGGTGTGCCCAATGCACGAAAATTGGAAGTATGGCAAAGTGTAGCTGATTATCTTCACAGGAACGTTCCTCTTGTAAAGAAAGAAGCCTGATTGTTCTATCGAATGCTAAGGGGGAACATTGTTTATTATGAGATACACATCTAACCCGAAACACTCTGCGGTGGTACTTTACAAGCGATATTGCTCAATCTTCCTTCGTTCTTGTTCAACCATTTTTTCAAAATTCGATTGTATTGCTTCAGTTATGGGTCCATTCGGCACATGTTCGGAATATATGTCATCAACTGAGTTTTGGATACTATGGCGCTGCTGATCATTCAGCGCCTTGTTGTAGCCCAGGACTTGTAGAGCTGCAGTTTGAAGATCAACACACTTCATTTGTTGTCGACGATATGACTGACACATATTTAGCCGTTCCCAGTATGTACCATGTAATGCGCAATCGGCTAGTAAAGCTTCGTATTCCACGCAGTTATTTCGAGCAGCCTGGGCTAGCGGCAAACCATTAGCGACCTCCGATTCGCTTAAGGGATGTAGTGCCTTATCGTCATCACCCGGTCGTTTAACCGCTTCTTTGCGGCTCTTTACGTTGGCCTCCTCTTCACTAAACTGTTGTTGAACATCCTTAGGTGCCAATTCTATGGGCGTTGGAGGCAGATTCGCGTCGTAAAACTCTTTCAGATCGGGAGGTAAAAAGTCTAGGTTGTTTTCATTTGTCGGTTGTACTGATTCTGGCTTTTTTGGTTGTTCTTTGGATTTCCATAACCAGTCTAGCATTGTGAAGGGAAGTAGCCCAGTGTGATGGCAAAGTTAAGTTGAAGCGGAAAAGTTGCGAAGGTCGGTAAATAGATACTTCTTATGATCTTGCAATGCAAGTTAATGTACGATGACCGGCTGATTTGTCACCAGGAAACGAAGATTTAGTGGAATTCGGATTATGTTTCAAACCGTAGCGAAATTTGTTCTCCCCGGGTCGCGGAGGTCGTCAATGATAATGTCTCATATCACCGGCTGTTCCCAATATCTGAACGCATTGAATGAGAGAAGCCTACTTCGAAAGCCAGTGGACCAGACGCAGATCTTAATATGCAAAGTATGTTCTAGTAGGCATATGTTACTAATTAAAATTTCAAGAAGGCGAATTGACGCGACAGCAAGAGCGACTTGAAGCGCGGAGACGGGGTGCAGGGTAAGAGAGCACAGGACGCGACAAGACCTCTAACATCTAGTAATCGGCGCGTTTTAGCAACGGAATTCAAGATCATTCCAGCTGCCACAGATCATGGAGGAAACTCGAGTAATTCGGATGTTGTTCCGGGAGTTAAAGTTACGCCTGCAGGGAAGCGTAGGCGGCTAGACAGCTATCCCATGAATACTGAAGGTTCATTATCGAATGTGGTTCCATCAGCGGAACCTTCTAGTAATGATGGCGGTAAAGATCTCAACGATGATAAAGAAAACAGTATCCTGCCAAAGAGTTTGGAGAACTCACCTGAAGAGGTTGAGCTTAGCAACCATAAGAATGTGAAGAAGCCTGGCTGGACACCGGGAGGAATCAAGATGCCCCAAAGCGTCAGAAGGACGAATCAAATAGACGAAGACCGCGGATTTTCGAATTCGCACGATCAAACAGGTTTCTTTGACGAAGGATCTCCAATAAAAAGAGCTCTGCTTTTTCCCGCGACTGCCACCGAGGTTGAAACTAGTAGCGACAATAACTTCATCGAACCAGACCAGATGTCCGTAAGGTCAGCCGAAAATCACACTTCGCCCGAAGACGATCAAGGATTAGCTTTGTCTGATAAACAAGTCACTGAGGATTCGTTGCCACTGAATGACGAGCAAGGAGCAGACAAACGAGATACACCTACGCCGCAGAGTCCAAGCAGGGATGGCCTAAGTGAAGGCAACTCACAGTTGCACAGCGAAGAGGAACATCCAGCCCTTGATATGACCAGTGATACACAAACTTCGCCAGCTCCTGGGTCTCCTGAGGAGCCAGACAATACCAATACACATGAGCAAGAGAGCAGCAGTGTTGATGCAGTTGAGCACAGCATAGCCAGTGCTACTGAGTCCACTGAGGATAACAAGCCTAAGCGCACTAAATCCACTAAATCCAAAGTCCGTGCTCCTCCTAGGTCCAAAGTACGTGTTAAAGAAGCAGAATCTGATGAAGAATTAGTGGCGCTTAAATTACAGAAAGTACCACTACGCGCGGGTGGAACGAATAGAGTGAATGCTATGGATGTGATATCTCAAGTATGCTTGGAGCTATCTGAAAACTACGCATCGCAACTGGAGACTAAATGGACCAAAAATGCATTGATGCAGTACTGCCAGGTACTGTCACAGAGATTCTCTAGAATTATCGATATGATCGACGTGAACAATTCGATAATGCAGGCAATGAGGCGCATTCAGGTCCGCCGCAACTCTCTTCGTGAGCAGCTGCTTGAGCTTCGAGGTCAGCGCATCGAAGCTAATCACAAAATCGAGGCAGTAAGAGAAGGCTACCAGAAAAGGCGGCAAGAGCGGTTGAAGCTCACTGATATAGGCTCTTTTGCCGACGATATCAAGGCACTCCGCGAGCTGCGGTCATCTTCACCATCTTCAAGTAAGACAAGAGCTGATTTGGTAACTTCAGAAGGGAATCTAGAAGCTGCTCCTATTCTTCCTCTAATCAATGCGCAATGGGGTAGTTACGCCCGGCTCAATACACTAGCAAATCTTCTGACTCGGTTGGATCATGGACTCTCATAACAATGCACAATTTGTAGCTACTAAATTATTTATATCTTTTGAATATTGATGAGAGCACTAAAAAGAAAGTGCTGGTTTCATATTTCGTATCTTCGTAAACTTTTAACATCTTTGTGCTACAGTTTTATTCGTCGTCCCGCACCAAAGCTGCAATCATAGAGTACAAATAGAAGAAAAAGACCACGAGATGAAATCCAAGCTTAGCAAACGACTCCCGCTTGTGCTTTCCCAGCGTTCGAAATATTTCAGTGGCGTCCAAGAGATGCGTGTTAGTTCTAAACCGATTAATGTTGAATGCCAAGAGGGGCACATTGATAAGGAAAGAAAACCAGTATCCGTTGATCAAAAAGAGAAATGTCAAAAAGGCGTGAACAGCAGCCTCAGGAAGGATGTACTTTTGCACTCGTTAGTATACCGATATCGATAGCGATAAACATACATTGTTCAATCGGTTGCAAAGGTCGATTGGATTGATATAATCAACTTCCAGGTCGCTGTACATGATCGAGAAGAAAACCTGCAAGAAGAGGTTTACAGCGTTCACAAGCACCGCAAGCAAAAAGAGCCTTCATGTTAGTTAAGGTGTCGTAGCCCCAAACCTATGCATACCAAGATTCACCAGACATTTCTATACCGTATTGTCAGTAAGAAGACCCGAGAAAATCGCCTCCATTTGCTGGATTGGGAGGGTCGCCGCCGCGCCGCCTCGCTAAGCCGTGCGCAACTATAAGCTAGCAGCTTTCGTCACCAGTCTAATGATATACACTATTAACAAGTATATGATTTCATTATGTGGATAAATAGTCATTATAATTTTTCTCCTCAAAATCAAATCTCAAGAAGCGGGGAATCATTGTGTTCTATAACAGCCCATGTAATGCCATTTATCTCCAACACTTGCCCTACCACGACTTGGCTAAATCCTCCACTTGGAATCACATCTGTTTGGCCAAGATCCACAGTCTTGCTCCATTGACCATCTATACTAACGGCCCGAACACATGCTAGTCTCTCGGTTCCTGTAGCAAACTCGGCGATTGCCTGGTACCAGTTGCCAACTCTAACGAGTCGACCGTTAACAGCTTGACCATCCACTGTGGCCATCACACACACGGGAAGTCCTTTTACAAAATCGGGCAGCTTGGCATCAGGTTTCGTTACTCGGTCGCTAGATTGAGGGTTTAATGGTCTCCATATTTCGACAAACCGTTCTTTTCTCTGTTTTGCCGGATTCCACATCGTTCCCGTTTCTCGCTCGTCTCCATTTTCCAAGACTGTTGTGTAGCCGATATCCTGTTCTTTAGATGCCGTACCTTCGATATCTCGTGAATCTATATCATGCGTGTATCGGCATTTCCCATTGGAGCCATAAACCATTCGTCCACAGAATGCCCAATCGAGCAATGGCTTCTTGCCGGCTTCGGAGCTTTTCAGCACCCGCACATCCACAAAATGATTTTCTGGCGACGTTATTACAATAGTGTCAGTGGGCTCTGAGCAAGGTCGTTCGGCCCATTGTATCGATACTCGAGTTGTTAAACTCATAATCCTGGTGACGCGGTATGTATATATATATATATGCGTAAATGTAACTTGAGATGATCCTTTCCCAATGACACCACCATGTCGTTCGAGAAGGAGCGGTCAGATCCCAGCGAGAATGAGCAGCCCGAACAACCAGCTGCTGATGGAGCAGCTAACTCTTCATTGTCAGAAAAACAGCAAGACCGTCTAAAAGTGTTCTGGGACGAGGAGCTTCAAAGCATATCACGGAACTTTCTGCGCGGGATCTCGACATCGGACCAGGGATATCGTTCTATGGACCCATTGTTGCGCGATCTAAGTAAGGTGATTGATTTGATTTGGTACTCCATAGTTAACAGTGGTGAATTGTTCGGGCAAACATTCTATCTTCTCCGCATTGCAGACGAGTTGGTGGATTACATCTCTGCGCCGAACCTCTCGTTGGCCGCTGACTTGGTGATCCAGGTTACACAAACGTTGGACAATCACTTTTCGAAGTTAGTCAATGGCTTCGACCAGATTAAGCTTGCTCAGACAGAGGTGATCAGGCTGGAAAGTATAGCAGAACGGACTAGGCTGGCCGTAGTCGAGTCCTTTGAAGAAGCACATGCAGATGGGTACGAATTGGAAATCGGCAATGTTTACACCAAGGTATTTGACGCCATTTCTTATTAGCATCTATACAAACCCCGTCAGAGTTTCATAATTTCTCTTTCAAATAGTGTAGCATATGGGTAGCTCATAACAACAGTCAGGAACGTATGCACAGAGAGCTGGCCTCTATAAACTGCTACTCCTAATGATTATTTCCAGGAACATGTGAATTCTAAAATAACTTAATAAATTAATAAATTCTATTGTAAAATCTCTCCAGTTAGTCTATTCAAGGGGTTTCGTTCAATCATAGCGGGGTTGGAACTCATCGTCATGTTATGCGCGGGGTGGTGGTCCTCCAAGTCCAAAGATGTATCGAAGTTCATCTCTTCCGAGTCGCGATGTTCGCTTAAGCTCTCCTTCATCCAGAGCTGCGTCGATTACCTCTCTTTTATCCATCTGCAAGTTCAGAATCCGATCCTCCACCGTATTCGATACGACTAGCTTAGATACCTGCACTTCCCTTCGCTGTCCGATTCTGTAAGCGCGATCCACAGCTTGATCCTCGACGTACGGGTTCCAGAACGGATCCATCACCACGACATGATTGGCAGCAGTAAGTGTCAATCCCACATTGCCAGCTTTCAAAGAAATGAGCATTATTCTATTCTCCGGTTCAGTCATGAACTCACGAACAGTGAGCGATCGAAGATTCGAGTTCATGCTGCCGTCATAACGGAGATGTTCAAGTCCTTCTTTGAACAGCGGTACTGAGAGTAAATCAAGTAACGATGTGAACTGCGAGAAAATTATGATTTTCTCATCAGGCGTCTCATTTATTACCTTCTTTATGATCTCCATGCATTTATCAACTTTGCTAGAAGAGATCCAACCTCGCGGTTCAGGAAACAGGTCAAGCATACCCAATTGTTGCACTATTTTCACGTTCTCTTCATTATACTCATCATCCTTCTCCTTTTCCTCGTCCGTCTCAACATCCGGCTCGATGGGACTTTTTCCCTCAAACTCGTCCATATCTTTGAACAACTCATCGTTCAATTCCCTTTGCTGCCGTTCTTCACGCATCTTTTGCATAAGCCGTCGTCGCTCCACTTCCTTCTTCCGCAGCGAAGCCCTTTCCCGCTTACGCTCTCTCTCAACGGCTTCTTCAGTGTAACCCTTTGCAACCAACTTGAATAGCCCCAGGTCTATATATTTTTCGTAGTTTACACTGTTTTGACATGTAACACATCGCGGCTGAAGAGTTGAGTTTGACATTTGCGCGAGGTAATCAGCAGCACAAGATTCGCAAAGATGATGTGCACACGGAGAGAGTAAAACCACATTATCACTTTCAATAGGCTCCATGCAAATAGGGCATTCAAAAGACTCATCTTCTTCAAGCTGTCGATTCACTCTATCGAAGCTCTCTTTCGGTAGATTCTTGCACAGCTTGAATGCATTAGTATCCGAGCCATCTCGCAGCAGTGACCCAGTTTTCATAGTGCTCTTCTCCACTAATATCGGATGACAGCATGCCTGTCTGAGGCGCAGTAACCATGTCAGAACGTTGGTATAATCATGAGGCCCACGGTCATTTTTCGGTCGGTTTAGATATTTATTGACTTCAACCTGAGCTTTAGTCTCCAAGCCTCGGTAATACTCAGCTTGAGCAGTGTCAAAGGCTGATTCAACTTTATGAATAAATTTCTCCGGTAATTCCAAGATGGGGTGGCCGTCTACCTCGCTCTTTTTTGTTCTTCTGAGAAGCGTCTTATTCAATAGAGCCCTGAGTAGTTGCATGCTCTTCTCATTTGATACATAGCTTCTGTTTTCTGATTGCCCGTTCGGCCGTTTCGATTTAAACCCAGCTGATATTTTTGATGAGAAATATTTCAAATCATCGTAAGGGTTGACCTGCAAGAATTTCATAAACGGATAGTACTCGTCAACATTGTTTTGCATCGGAGTGCCTGATAGACACCACCTATGCTCTGCCGCCAACAGACAGACCGCTTTGGATCTATTCGAATTTCGATTTTTGATGAGCTGAGCTTCGTCCAATACAATTCGGAACCATTTTCCTTCGAACAACGGCGACGAATCCAAAGAATTGGGCCCGGAATCGTTCAAACCTCCCTTATAAACACATTCTCTTGCAATATAGTCGTAAGTGGTGATAACCACATCGAATTTTCTCAGTTGTGCCCAAGAATCTAGCATCTTGGGATTTGTATCTCTGTGATGAATGTAGACGTTCAACCTTGCGTCGCGCTTTACATGCCTTGCAATTTCCGAAGCCCATTGCTGCAGTAACGCTACAGGCGCCACTATCAAAGTAGTCTTGCAATCCGGGTCCGTGGGTTTGTTTGCACATAATAATGCTCTGAAAATGTTAGCGCTTGTCCCTCTCAGTTTAAACATACATGATTTGAACAGTCTTACCAAGTCCCATGTCGTCTGCTAATACACCTCCTATTTTCTCTTTCTCTTGTTTCAGCAACCAAGTGAGCCCGATTTTTTGATGCTCTAAGAGAGTTGACTGCATATCTGCAGGCGTCGAGGCTCGTTCATCAGTAGGCATATCCTGGTCAAAACCTGCGCCGATAAGACGTTCAATCGCCTGATGCTCCGTATCTGACCCCGGTGTAACGGCCGTGAACAGACGGCCATAATGATCTATTCCACCGGCGGATATACCGCTGGTGGTCATTGGTGTATCATACCCTGGTACTGTATAATTTTCTGCCATTGCGCTAGTCATGCTGATTGCATGCTGTTGAGCAATGTTTTCAATATGTCGAAGTTGCATCGCTCGGTCCCGTTCAGCTTCTGAAGCATTTCGAAGGATCATGTCTGGAGCCCTATTCGGTTTTCTGACCATATTTCTAATCTGGGTATATAGCTGCTGTTGCAACGTTTGTTCAACAAGAATTCTACGGTCATTCGATTCTTGTGTATCAGCCAATAACCCAATTTTTCTGAAGTTGGCCGAGGTAGGATCCTGACTATCAGGAAACTTCATAAGATCGTATATCTTCGCCGTGTCGTATTCCTTAGTTCTGACAAGTTGTGTTACGCTTTGCTTCGACTTGATCACTCTGTCCTTAATCGATACCGCAACCCGTATCATTTCAGCCGAGTATCTTCCATCTCTGTTGAACTTGATAAACTGAAGCATCTGCTCAGCATTATCAGGGAGTTCAAGGCCGGTACTAGGTTGGTCAAAGAGCTCAAAGCGCTTGGTTAGCTTCTGTTCTGGCTTGACTGGATCTGCCAACTTCTCCGGTATCTTCTTAAACAGAGATGTCGTGTCTCGCCGTTTAGCTGGAGAAGCTTTGGTTTCGCTTAGGACTTCTATATCGTCGTCATCGTCGTCATCTAAATCGATATACGCTCTCTTCACGGCATCGGATGTGCCAGAAGAGTGCGAATCTAGTCCATTTAGTGTATCGTTTACAGCCGCTTTTGATGCAAGTTCGTGACTGGGTACTTTCGAGTCCACAAGGCTCATGACTTCGAAACTCGAAATATGACCACTGCTTTAATAACTGTAGTTTGCATAAAATCGTTCGATAGTGGCGAGGCGAGTACGCGTGGCGCGCCGCAGGATACGAAATTGGCAGAACTGATAAAGTTTCATATGTGAACAGCACATCACTCAATATATAGTAAATTCTACCTAAGCTTTAGCATTACCAAGCAGTTCATTTATCTCCACCATGGCGGCTTTCAGCTCACCATCCTGAGGATTGGTAGCAAGACCCGTTGCAAATGCCGCCTTTGCCTCCCCATACTTGTGCACCACCTGTAGACATCGGCCCTTTCTGTAGTGGCTCTTCGCGTCCATGGGCCGCAGAAGAGCTAATAGGGCGGAGTCTGTATAGGCCTCTGGCCACTGATTTAACTTCATATATGCATCAGCTCGAGGCGCTAGGCAGTTACAGACCTCTTCGATCATAAATCGAGTCGCTTCCCATGTAGGTCGCTTCAATGCCACCTCAACAGCTAGACTTAGCAGCTTGACCGCATCCTGAGGTTTGTTTGCTCGTAAAGCATCAGTACCACTCTTGTGTAACTTTTGAACTTGTAACGACACTTGTTGTGTAATATTGTTAGGCGGAGGCGGGACAGGTGCGTTCAATCCAACCATGAATTGGCTTAAAGAGTTCAGCTGGTCGACATTACGCTGGAGATCTTCTTTCTGTGCGCTATCCAGAGACGTGAAGTAAGATTGGTCGACTTGGATTTCTTGTGAACTAGAATCCACTGTTATTGGAAGGGACATTGCTTTCTCGAATCGTGTGCCTGAAGCAATTGCGTGTTACGTCGCTGTGTTAATGACTACTTACTGCTAAGGGAGGCGCACGCCCCGCCTGAACTAGCTATTGGGCTTACTTGGCAACTGGCAAGCACTACCCCTGGAAACACACGAGAGAAGGAATGGTATGACAGCTTTATCGTGCAAAAATATATATTAAATGATAAGTCTTGTATATATACCTAATCTAGCCATCGTTTAGATTTCGGCGCTGGTGCAGCCTTTGTGAAGGAAGCGATGGCACTCTTTTGAGCTTCAGACGCAGCATAGAACGCGGTGGGAGTTGGCAAAGACGAGGCGTAGTTCGTATAGCCGGTGAAAGTGTAAGAACGAGACGGAGTAATGGTAGAAAATACAGCTAGCGTCATGCGGGGACTTTTGTAGAGAGTAACAGCGGATGAACCAAATCTGGCACTCGGAGTAAGGGCCCTGGTAACCTTCGAGCCTGGTTGCAACTGCATAGGAGCCACTTTAGTTTGCAAAGTCTGTTGGGGATATGGAACTGTCATCCAGTGAGCGATGAAAGATGAACTCTGTGCAGCCGGAATCTGTCCTACGTCGTCACTGTCGGGAGGAGGAGAGGTGTCTCCCCCGTTGGTCGCTTGGTAAGTACCCTGCATGCCCTGTAAATTAAATCGTGGAGAATAATGGATTACCTGGCCGCCATCAGTGGCTTGGGCAACGAACTGCAGGTAGTAAGGACCATTTGAACCCAAAGCGGCTAGCTGTGTAAGATCCAACGAAATCTCACCGTTCAGACTGGTCACGGAAGAGCCCGTAGCCACAGGCGTGTTGTCAAAGCAATGGATCTGACTGTTCGGACCAGTGCAAAGGAGAATTGTGTAGGTTGTGAGTTCTGAAAATGGAGGATTATTGCCGTTGTCGGTGAAGGGTATCTCAACCGTGCCAGACGAAACTGAGTATGAGCTTTTAAGATCGCCATATTGAAGATCCGCAGAAACCGGCTGAAGCAAGAGCGTTATGAGTGCTGGTATCAAGGAAAAGCCGCGCATTTTGTGTGTGTGTGCGTGTGTGTATATATGCTTGGAAGTAAACGAATGTCAGTCGAGGATGCAAAAAACCGACTATATTTGGAGGCTATAAATAGTAACGAGCGGACAGGTTACTAGTTGGTAGCGAATGCAACTTGGAGGTGTCGAGTTCTGGAACAGAGGATGAGGACACGGCCGGAATAAAAAAGAGGTCGAGGAAGTGACTATGGCAAGCTCTTCGCGATGGATAGTGAAGAAAGAATGTACAAAATCCTGCGATTGGGGATGTGGTCTTCTAAGCTTTGGGATATGCTTGCGCCTGCGCCTCTACGTTTTTATGTTTAGGATCTTGCACAGCATAAAGCCCGAGCCGCACGACGAGGCTCACCTCACTGTTCTAATTTTTCGCTTGACCATTCCAAGGTTTACGCGCGCTCTGGGATCGAAATTTTGTGTTCGGGTCCACAATCGACTAGTAAGCTGAGGCAACGGCTATAGAACGCACGCATTCTAAAAAGCAGACATGTTGCATCTAAAGACTATGGTCAACGTGATTGACAACTCAGTATGTTCTTGTTTTTGACTGTTCCGAGGCTAATATATGACAGGGGGCGATCCTTGTGGAATGCATCAAAGTACTGAAAAAGTCACCCCGAACACCCGCTCGAATTGGTGACAAGATAGTAGTAGTCGTGCAAAAAGCACGTCCAGTTCCACCAAATCTCACAGGTCAGGCTGCTACACAAAGAGTGAGAAAGGGAGATATTCGTCATGCCGTCGTTGTGCGAACAAAGTATGCCACGCCACGTCCTGACGGGTCTTTCATCAGATTCGAAGACAACGCATGCGTTCTACTAAACAAAAATGGTGAACCTGTTGGAACTCGAATATCCGGTTTGGTGGCTAAGGAGCTGAAAGAGAAGGGCTTTAATAAAATCGTTTCATTGGCCCCGAGAACTGTGTAATGCTGTGCAAACGGACAAACAATACATTGTGACTAACTTATTTTTGTATATAATTCTCTATAGTAAGCAGAACTTGCTCGTGATACTATTGCCACAGGAATTATATTTCCATCTCATAAAAACGAACACTTTACACCAATTGCTTTCTCGATCCCTTGAAGAAAAGCTGAACGATAATCACTTGCAATGCTGCCATCCCCACCATTAGGGCAACTTCGAAGATGCTGAAGTAGAAAATTCGGGTTTCAGTACTTTGGACAGTAGATTGATTCCTGCTATTACGGGTCTTGTAATAGTAAAGAGATCGTAGGATATTGTTAGCGCGTTGTTCGATGGTTGTAATGGACTGCTCCACGTTATCCGTTCCGCCTTTCCCAACTTGATCAGGCAAAGTAGCTTTGAAGTCTGATTCCACCTGATTGAGTTAGCAATGTTCTTCCCTCGAAATAACATACACTTAGTTCAAACTCTACAGTCTTGTCTGTGAACGTCGACATGTCGTTGGAGAGGCAAAACTGATATTCTCCGACGAGTCGTGCCGCAAATGAGTATTCACCGTCCTTTTCTTTCTGTTGCGAATACAGAACTTCACCATTTGGTCCCTTAACCTGAAAATCGATGTCAAAGGAGCCACCTGCTTGCACAGTATACGAAACACCCACCTTCGTGCCCTGTGTATTGATGTCCGCGTAGAAGCACTCTACTTCATTGGCCGGGACTACTACAGTCATTGGCGTCGCCATTGCCGGGAGCACCAAGGCCGATACCACAACAAATACTTTTGACAGCAACATATTGTTTGTGAATCAACTGGTTGGAGTTTCGATAAATGCCAGTGGTGAATATCCTACAAGTTTGTGCAGTAGTTCGTGGAGTGTAACTAGTTTGACACGTCGAGGTGGCGCGCTACAAGAGTTGCCGAAGCAACGCGAATCGCGTAAAGAAGACCGGCCAGTCAACACAACGCCATGGATGTGGCAGTACTGTATAGTTAACTATTGCGATCATGGCACTCAAGCACGCTGAGAAATCCGCGGAAGAGGAAATCGATGCTTTGAACGAAATATTTGTGGATGAGCTGTCGGAGGACTACAAGTTGATCGAAAAGATTGGCGAGGGTACATTCAGCTCCGTTTTCAAAGCAGCTGATCTCAAATATGAACAGTACAAGAATGAGTGGGACGTCAATCCACTCTGCGAAGGTGAATACGAAGAAGGAGACGACGGTCAGATTGTAAGATATGTTGCTATCAAACGCATTTACGTGACATCTTCACAAGAGCGTATAGAGAGTGAGTTGCAACTGCTTCACAAGCTGTCCGGATGCCATCGTGTGGTGCCTATTATAACTGCCATCCGCAAGAAAGATCAAATTCTTGCGATAATGCCATATTTTCCACATCACAACTTTTACACGATTATGGAAGAAATAACGCTTCAAGATATTCCACTTTACATGCATCAACTATTAGAGGCCCTGGAGTTCGTTCATTCTAAACGTATCATACACCGCGATGTTAAGCCAACGTAAGTTATTGAGACCGATTCCGGTGTGCTGACTGATCTAGGAACTTTCTTTACAATTTGAAAACTAAGCAAGGACTTCTGGTAGATTTTGGACTGGCGGAAAATGAACTCCCTAGACGCGACAAAGAATGCATCTGCCGCAAGGGAGGTGTTAACACATATACAGAGCAACAGAGACCGATGAAAGGTTATATAATCGAGGACACGAGGCCCACTCGTCGCGCCAATCGGGCTGGAACACGAGGGTACAGGGCTCCTGAAGTATTGCTGAAATGCCAATCTCAGACAACCAAGATCGATATATGGTCGGCGGGAATGACGTTGCTTGCCTTGCTCACCAAGCGCATGCCGTTTTTTATATCGAAAGACGACGGTGAGGCATTGCTGGAATTGGCAATGCTGTTTGGCAAAAAAAAGCTACAGGAAACTGCGCTGTTACATGGCTCAATGTTCGAAACCAACATCCCTGAAATTCGCGAGCAATACTCGATTGAGCGAGTAGTGTACAATATATTGAGGGCAGAGTTCGCAAAAGATGCCGAAAATGCAGAGGCGGAGGTCGAGTTCATGCCATCGAAAGGGGAGAGAACAGCTATCAAGCTTCTCTCTGGACTCTTGAACTTGGATTACAATCGACGGTGGACTGCACGCGAAGCGCTCAGGCACCCATTTTTTCGAGTGTTCAAAGAAGCGGCCTAGATGTATGAAATCACTTTTCTGCGGGGAGCTTGAATTTGTAAGTGCTGTCTTTGCTAGCAGATAGCGATAGTAGTAGCGTTCGAGCGGTCGCTGCTCTGTCGCGCGCGATATTTATTATCTGACAACGGTAGATCACTACTGCCTCTACTATTTACATTCCCACTCTTGAAGACGGCGGCCCATATATCGCAACCGCTACAATGTCGACGAACAATATCGGGTTAAGAACCGCTCGTGGGAGCGGTACAAGTGGACATATCCAAAAGTCTGCGGCAAGTCGTAAAGCTCCAGTGGGAGTGTACGAGAGACGACGAAACCGTGAAGAGCGCGAATCTCGAAATCGACAGATAGTTGAGTCTACAAATTTATCCGACCGTAAAGTGGATGAAGGTGTATTGAAATATGAACAGAAGCGGTACATTGAAGTGAAGTGCTACGAGCTGAGAGCGAAGCTTGAGGACGAAGGGGTAGATGATGACGACATTGAAGAACAGATCAAAACCCTTAGAGAAAAGCTCAAAAATGTACAAAATGAAAGCTTCGACTTGTCAACTAACAGAGCTGACATAAACACAATGTCGTTGAAAAAGCATGAGGAGAATAGGGTATTGCAAGTGGCGCTACAAGAGTTTCGGTCGAGTAATAGAGGTAGGAATGGACCCGCACGAAGTGATACCCGGTGGTCGAGAGATAAGTATGAAGTTAAACGAGAGCGTGATACAAGAGAAGATCGCTTGGACCGTGGTTGGAAACGTGGGGATGCCCCATCCGATAACCTCGAAGCTTCTCCGAGCCATAGGTCTTATTCGAAGCCGGATCGTTCACGCAGATCACCTTTGGAAGCCAATGTATCCCAGGAACAACCTACAGACGCCAAGCGGGCAGAAACTCTAAGCGAAGACCCCAGGTCCAAGTCGTTGAAATCATATTAAAGATACTACAATGGCTATAGCTTGGTTTGGAATCATGCATATTACTGATTTAATTTTGAGCGAAGTTTTACAAGCCAACAATCTTTATACCTCATGAACAGCAGGCACCTTTATGAAGGGTATCTGTTCATCCTCGATCTTCGATGCTCCAGTAGCTTCGATCAAAGCATCAAGAATCGACTGAGATGAAAGTGCTGTGACATCAATTTTCACTTCCGATCCATTTTCTATGAAGATTAGTTTTCACCCTATCGACGCAAGTCGCTTACCTAGCTTAACACCCAGCAAATCAACGTTTTTCGAGTCGAACTCTCTTTTAACAGCTATAGGTACTTCGGGGTTATGGAATTGTATCTGAGGGAGAGTGTTTCGTCGGAAAGCGGTGGCACCTGTGCTCTTGTTCCCAGTCCGCAAAGACAAGCTGATATATTTCACAGAGTGAAGCTTTATAGCTCCTGAACCATTAGATAGCGCATTTAGTCGATTGATATGTCGAGCGAGAGATGCCATTAGTATTTGTTTCGCGTAATATGAAATGTGATCGCGTGAAAATTTAGGTGGTTGCGTCGGCGGCGGGTTTCCCGCGCGAGTTCAGCCGATTACTCCTAAATTGGCAGTAGAATGTATCCCTCGATAGTACTTTACTCCTACGACAACAAAGCAAGTGTTACTCAAAAGGGAATCGCAAAAAATACTGCAGCGAAGTGGCTCGGTCAGTTCTTTCGGAAACAATGGCAAACGTTCCGTCGACAGGCAACTCTAGCAGCCGCTACGCGAATATCACCACTGACTTCCTCGAATTCTACCGAGACTCAGCAAATACACTTGATACTGATGTAAGTTCACGCCCCCCTCCCCTCTCAAAAAGACCTTGAACACATCTCTTCCTCGCAAATGTTAGTTCAATTGCATGAGCATCATTCTATGCCGAATCGAAGATTTATGACCGTGGATGCTGCTTGGTACAGGTCCGTTACATGCTTGCGCCAGCCATTGCAGTGGTTGTGCAATGCAGGGTTCACAGCTTATTGATAACTGCCAATGACCACCATTAACAGCTTGAATGGCAACTTGACTGAAAAGTAAGAAATCGAAATGGCTAAAGAAGCGGATATCCTGTGATTTACCTCGCTGCGGGTAAAAAGATATGTGGCGTTCTGTTGCATGGGGGCCCCAAAAAACGGTTTCGAGATTCACGAGGCAAGGATCTGGTGGTAGAGGGAGATTTTGTTGCTGACGAGAATCACAATGCTAACGTACTGCTCCCCTGTAGTTCCCTAATCACGGAGCCTTCGTCCACAATAGAGCCGCGACAGAGACGGAAGAGCAGCTGAAATCTTTCAGTAGCGGCGATCTTCTCGAAATGAACCAAAAGACTCGGCCGGAATCGCCAAACATCATGCTCTCCACGCCATCCCGCGACCGTGCATCCTCACCGTCATCCACATTCAGCTACTCACCGACGCTCCACAGAGCACCAAGAACGGTGCCGTACTCGCGCCCACTAAGTCATATTTCAATCTCACGCAGAGATCTCAACGACGGGTTTGCCCCATCCGATCGACAAACCTTAGATGAACCAGTCGATTCGCCTTCACGGTTCCCTAGCATACGAAGGGCAGGTGCAGTATCGGTTACGCCTCGTCGGTATAGTCCACTGCCAGAGAAGAAACGCCACTCTTTGACATTTGGCGCGATAGATTCAAGTATTCTCGGCGCAACGACGTTGTCCAGGGAAACTGTTACGCGTTCTGCAAGCACATCACAAAGAACTAGGTGCATCGAGAGCAGAAGGCGGTCCGAAGTATGGGAGGAAATAGAAGCAATCAAAGAGCGGATCAGTAAACTCAAAGAGGACAGTCCATTGAATGCAAAGGTGGGCCTTTCAGCAGGCAAGACTACCTTGTCGCCATCTGAACCAAAACAACACTCCTCAAGCGAACAGTTTGAGTATTTGGCAGATGATCTGGATGCGAAAGAAGATACTGAGGTAACAGACAAGGATGAAATGGTGCCCTCGGATGAAAGCGTTACTTCGCTTGTGCGAAGAATGCCAACTAATGCAACGACGACACGTAGATCTACTCCTACAGGCGACTGGGAACAGAAAGAACCGGTCACGGCGCTAATGTCATCTCCTTCTCCCTCTCCTTCTTCCTCAAAAACAGTGTCATCTCAGAGCCGCGAAACCATTTACAGCCAGCAAGGCAGTGTGTCGCCCTTGCCTAGCCGACAAACTCCCGCAGAGAAGCATCTAATTGAATCGCTTGAAAGGGCAAAGCGACTTCACGATCGTAATGTTTCAATGGTGATGCTGGAACGAGTTGTTTCAGATACCATATCTCTTTACAACAGTGTTGAGGCAGGCCCCACAGACACAATCGACCGCTTGTGCCTTTCACTAGCCAATTTTATCACACATACGACAGATACGTCTTCATTAGCCAACGCACACACCCCATCGCCAATATCGCAAAGCAGAAATTCAGTACATCCACACGGAAGCTCAATTTCGCGACACCGGATATCCCCTATCACAAGATCATCGACAACTCCGACAGTCTCTGCTTTTTATGACCCTATGTCACCTTCCTTGGGTCGCTCGTCAACTGTACGAAGTGATCTTGATGTGAACAGCCCAAAGTTTCGATCACCATCAGGTTTATCGGGACAAAGACTACGCCATTCACGGCCATTTGAGTTGCCCGACAAGCGGAACTATTTCTAGCGTAAAGAGCACTCGGCACTTATTTATTTCTATATACAAAAGAGTTGAAAGTAAAGTTGTTATGTATACAAGGAAGCTTACTCCAGAGCAACCTTTGCGCCAGCCTTCTCCAATGTTTCCTTAATCTTTTCGGCATCATCTTTCGTTACGTTCTCTTTAAGGACCTTTGGTGCGCTCTCCACAAGCTTCTTAGAATCGACCAAGCTCAAACCGAGAAGCGTCTTGACCTCCTTGATGACCTTGGGTTTCGACTTGGCATCAAACGATTCGAGCTTCAAGGTGAAAATAGTCTTTTCTTGAACAGGTTCTGCAGCCTCTTCCTCCACAGCGGCCGGTGCAGCTGCTGGAGCAGCTCCTGCCGCAGGGAAAGCGATATCCGGGATATTGAGACGGGTCTTTAGCTCGCTGACCAACTTGGAAGTCTCCAGAAGATTGAGCTGGCTAATTTGGTCAACAATGGTCGTGATCTTGGGGTCGACTGGCTCCTGCTTGGCAGCTGTGGAATTGAATCTAACGCAGATTCTCAATCCATGTCTTCAAGTTAGCTTAAATATTCCACGTCGCATAAGGACATACTGTAGCAATCGCGTCGAACGAGTACTGGTTCGTGTCAAAAACATCCTTATGGCCTCTCGAAGGTGTGTCACGGATTTGAAAAATTTCTAGTTTGGTGGAGGCGGCGCACGCACCGCCGCGCGGTTTCTACCCATTTCACCGCTGCCTCAATCGATGCACGACATCACCAAGTCAAAACTAACTATATTCTACACGACCTCAATCGCGTAGTCAAATCAGCATATTATAAACCATGGCGTCATTTCGATTCTGCTTGGAATGGTAAGTTTTTTGTGAGAGGAGTGGTTGCTTACTAGCAGCAATAATATGTTATACCCTAAAGAAGATAAGATCGAATCTCGTCTGTTATACTCGTGTCGAAATTGTGAATATACTGAGATAGCAGACAACTCCAAAGTGTACAGGAACGAACTGATCAGTGCGACGAGAGAGACGGCAGGTGTTGTACAAGATATTGGCATGGATCCCACCTTGCCCAGGACTGATAAAGAATGTCCACAGTGCCACGAAAAGGAATGTGTATTTTTCCAGACTCAACAACGAAGGCCGGAAACTTCGATGGTACTATTCTATGTATGTACTTCGTGTAATCATATCTTTAGAGAAGTGGATGTTTGATTGAAAAAAAAAACGATTGCCTATGGTAGGTAACCAATGATGTTGTGTGTTGAAAGATCGTGTTACTAGAACTAAATTTACGTGGCTAGAAAATGGAAGTAAAAGGAATGTGAAAAATGAAAAGAAACTGGACTTGGAAGTCTAAAGAGAGGAAGTCGAAGTGTTTTAGAATATTTTGTTTTCGTATATCATCGGATGATGCGCGCTTAAAGGAATGGCTATCAATACACAGCATCATTTAGTTCTGAATCATCCTGAGAAGAGTCGCTATCTCCTTGATCGTCGACTTGATTGGATACCTCATTGACCGGGATATCATCAGCCGTTGCTGGTGCGGCTTCGTCGGCTTCAGCCGCAGTTTCTTGAGCGTCTGGAACACCTGCAACAGTGGTGTATGGTATATTGTCATCTGGATTAGCATAGACGGTGTCTGTTTGTTGCACTACCATAGTTGTAGTAGCTTCTGGATAAGTTAGTATAGCCATCTCTTAGATTTCACATACCGTCGAAGTCTTGTCGCTTTTCAACAATCTCATCGGGCTCATCACCAGTATTGTCGTCTTCAATAACGTCACGCTTGTCCTTTTTGCAAGTAGTGCAAGTGCCGGAGCCGCCAGAGCCGCCGCCAGATCCACTGCCGGACCCGCTACCAGATCCGCTGCCAGATCCACTACCGGACCCGCTTCCAGAACCACTGCCAGAGCCACTTCCAGAACCACTTCCAGAACCACTTCCAGAACCACTGCCAGAGCCACTGCCAGAACCGCTGCCACTGATGGCTCCAGAGCCAGCTCCACTCCAACTGCCCGAGCCAGCCATTGATCCGGAACCACCCCAAGAGCCCTGACCTTTGGATTTGTCGTCAGGTTGACCTTTATGTTCTTCACCCTTTCCACCCCAGGAGCCTTCACCCTTTCCGCCCCAGGAGCCTTCACCTTTTCCACCCCAGGAGCCTTCACCTTTACCTTCACCCTTTCCACCCCAGGAGCCTTCACCCTTTCCTTCACCTTTTCCACCCCAGGAGCCTTCACCCTTTCCTTCACCTTTTCCACCCCAGGAGCCTTCACCCTTTCCGCCCCAGGAGCCTTCACCCTTTCCTTCACCTTTTCCACCCCAGGAGCCTTCACCCTTTCCTTCACCTTTTCCGCCCCAGGAGCCTTCACCCTTTCCACCCCAGGAGCCTTCACCCTTTCCTTCACCTTTTCCACCCCAGGAGCCTTCACCCTTTCCTTCACCTTTTCCACCCCATGAGCCTTCACCTTTGCCTGACTCGCCATGAGGTTGTTCCTTTCCGCTCACGGAGCCTTGGCCCTTGTTTCCAGACTCACCTTGCATTTGAACTTTGCCGCCGCCCCAAGAGCCTTGGCCTTGTCCACTCCAGGAGCCTTCACCATGTCCACCCCAGGATCCTTCACCTTGGCCGCTCCAGGAGCCGCAATTCCCACTGGCACAGCCGCCTTGGTTACACTTACCACCGCTGCACGCTTGCATTGTAGTTGCCACGCTAGTCATGGCTGTCGCCCGTACTGATGCGCTAGTCTGAACCACTGGCTTGGATACAGACGGCAATGGTTTACATTTGTCTCCGTTGCAGCCTGGAGGTGGCGCTGGAGTAGACTTAACTGGCGGTGGCGCCGGAGAAGACTTAACTGGTGGTGGCGCCGGAGAAGATTTAGCAGGTGGTGGTGCCGCAGAAGATTTAACAGGTGGTGGTGCCGCAGAAGACTTAACTGGCGGTGGTGCCGGAGAAGACTTAACTGGTGGTGGTGCCGGAGAAGATTTAACAGGTGGTGGTGCCGCAGAAGACTTAACTGGCGGTGGTGCCGCAGAAGACTTAACTTGCGGTGGTGCCGGAGGGGTCGACTTTGGCGGCACTGGTGTGCCCACCACTGGACCGGTTGATTTCGGTTTCTCACTGAGCATTGACTTGATCTCAGACATTGAGCTCACAGGAGGTGGCTTTTCAATCATAGAGCTTACCCATTGCGGTGGCTTCGTACCAGGAGGAATGAGCGGCTTACCGAACTGGAATCCTGGCTGGATCTTAATTATCTGCTGTCTGAACTCGTAGCATGCTTGATAAATCTGGACCACCAAAGTCTGCGATTGACAGTACATCGCCCATGATTGGAGCTCAACCAGGCTATCAGTGAAAGAGCCACATGCCGACAAAGAGTTCATATCAATTCGTCCGCCGCTCTTTGAAGACTCTAGGGTTTTTGTGCCTTGCTTGCAAAACCCAAGTACCGATTCAGCAATTGGATTCAACAGCTGCACTGTGTAGCCCTTTGACAAACCTAGAACCTGAGGAGAAACGCAATTGGCGATAAACTTTGAAATTCCATCCACAGTGTCGCCCATCCCATAGATTGTGTTGGAGACCGAAGAAAAAGACGAGGAAGAGGAGTATGTTGCAGACATCTGATATTTCATGCTGTCCACAACACTAACATATTTGCTCGCCATTCCTTGCAACGGCTGGCGCACACTCTGTTCTCCTCGAGGCTCCAAGCCACCAGAGAGACTTGAATCGTATGCTTGTTCATCGTAGTCATCCAAATATTTCTTTGCAGTTTGCTCGAGCTGGTCGTTCATTTGCATTATCACATTAGATGGATCCGACTCTGCGCTGCTTTGAGCTGACGCAGCGGCAATTGCCGCCAGTAGCATAAGGCTGAAAGTCTTCATCGTTGCTGACGTCTAACAACAAAACTGGCAGGTTTCGATATTTATAACGGTAGAACCGTTACTATGTTCGCAGTACAGAGGCGTGCAACTCGGTCTCATGAGCAAACTGGTCCAAAATTTATGGTACTATTTTAGATTATCTGTTTATGTGCTCCTGATAATACTTGATTTTTAGTATTACACTCCAGTTTTGGTAGAAGGTCGGTACAATAGTTTCGCATTCGAAAGTCAAAATTGTAAGCATCAAATCCATCACATACCTTCGACATGTGACCTTCTCAATGATATGACTTTCATATCGGATTATCGACTAGCAGAAAAAATACACAATGTGAGTGTGACCAATAATCAGTCTTAACTATGATACTTGTGGTAGCTTGATCGAACAATATGAAGTCCTAAGAGTAGTGCCTAATAACGTGAAATACCGAAATTAGAAAACTCGTCAACTGCAAGCTACTATATTCTGTAACTCTTGGCGTTCACGCTTCCCCAAGACTAAACTGTCCCACAGAATTTCGTAGACCGATGGCATCGACACACGTTGCCAGGCGGCATTGTCTATGCATATTGGAGTCTATATTTCCGTGTATGGTGCTTACTTTCGGCTCTAATAATGAAAGTATCTTCTAGAATTCCCTGAATAGAACGATAAAATAATTGCGTCGACGCACTGCGTATTTCTCGACTTACTTACCGTAGTCAATGTCTTGTTTCATCGTCGTCGAAAACTCTGTCAGCCACAGTAGTTGATTTAAGTTCAATAGCAACGCTTAACCTTTCCATAAGTTTTTATAACGCTTTTCTAACACCCGCAAAAATATAACCGCCAGTTTTGAATGGAAATGTGGTTGTTCTTAAGTGTAGAGCTGATTATGCCAGCTACATCCAAACGCGACTAATTAATCGAATAATGAAGAAAACCGAAATTTATTAAATAAAATCATTAGATTGTAACAGAATGAGTTGCGCGTTGCATTATTATTCTCAGGCCGACCAGAACTTATATGTCTGTGGCAGATCTACACTAACTGGTTTGATGTCCTCATTGTTCTCGTCTTCAGTACCATTGGTGGCATTGTCGACCAAGAGCCGAGATTGATCCCTAACAACAGCCCCAGCCTCGTTCAACAAGTTCTTGGCTTGATTAGGATCACGAGTAGCTTCGTCGATTGCCCTCGACAGCAGCCCCTCAACACTCCTGACCTTTTTCTGTAGTAGTAGCCGACTTAAAAATACTTCTTCGCGTTCTCTTTCCACCTCGCGTCGCTCAATCTCCAGATTTTCTTCAATGTCACGGATTTTTTCGAGTTTCAAATCAACTTTCTTAATCTGCTGAGATGTAAGTTGCATGAGTTGCGAATACATTTGACGCTCAGAGTTTACGGCCAAAATGTGCGAACGAGCAGCACCAGCAGCAAACGCAAGCTTTGCCGCACCAGACGGCGTAGATTCCTTCGGCTCATCAGGTTTATCAGTGAAATGCTGTTCATTGTACGACTTCTGGATTTCTTCAATCGAACGCCCAGCGGCAGCCGCTACAGTCTTGGGATCTACCATTGCGGCAAGGAAAGAAACCACAGACATGACGGGATTGTCAGCTTTCGAGAAGGGTAATTCATCGAGAGATAAGCCCAGAGGGCCTAGGCTCGAGCTTTTGTTTCCGGAAACATCCTCAAGATAATCTTCTTCTGTAAACAAAGAGATAAATCGTATAATACAGTCTTCGCGAGGCCGCCCCACAGTCTTCTCGATCAAAGTCCAGTCCGTTGGTGATTTCTCGATTGCCTCAAGCAATGCAAGTGTTTCTTTGCCAGTCCAACCCTTGGCATCATCGCTGGCCGCACGTGAAGGTTTCACAGTGTCATTGCCCTCAATTTCTTTACTTTCCCCATTTACTTTGGCAGCAGAAAGCAAGCTAGATGACTGGGGTGGTGCTTGCGAAGCTTGATCTAAAACACCACGGTAAAACTGGAACGGGAACAAACCACGGGGAATGTCGAGTGTGGTTTTCCAGTGGCCAGTGAAAGGTGGCTGCACTCCCTGCGGGCGGCTCTCTGTGTCGACTTGGTAGTTTATAAGCCCCCATCTTTCTAGAAAAGTGTGGATCCTCATAATCGCACAAACGTCTCCAGTGAGATTACGTCGGCAGGCGGTGACCGTCAAATATTCCGTCGGGTTTAGACGGTAAGTGTTGACCATGAAGTCCCGGTATCTCTGGTATGTTTGTGGTGTCTTGCTTCTGTTTCGTTTGTTGAAAAATTCAGGTAAGCTCTTTCTCTCTATGCCATTGATATGCTTCATGGAGAACCATGACGCGTATGACGGTATGACAACCGCGTGCGTTTGCGGTGCCTCATATTCTTCGGACTTCTGTTTAGTCCGTGGCCTGGAAACCATCGCCTCATCACCGTCAATATCTTGCAATGCTCTTTTTGAAGAGACTGGAACGTCGTCAGGCTTTGTAGACTCTAGACCGTCTGCGGAGGGGGATTTCTTCTCTTCAAATCCTGTCTCTTGAAGTGTCGAAACATCAGCCATTTCTTCATCTATATCCAAGGGCTTATTAAGTGGATCATCCTGAATATCGTCGAATTCGGGGTGTGACATTTGATGATGGTCCGTCGGCCAATCAATATCCTCGTCTTCTTCTTTTTCATCCTCCACCACGCCGCTTAGAAGATCATCAACCCCACTTTCGTCTTTCGATTCAGCGTTATCAGCCTTCGGTGATTGATCGTCATTTTTAACCGAGTCATGCGTGTCTATATTGTAGCCCTCTATCGAGTCCTCCTTGTCCCCCATAACTTCGTCGATGTTATCTACATGGCTAGGCGATTCGCGCTTGGGGCTCTCAGAGAGCTCACCATCCTTGCTACCTACCAGCTCGTCCTTAGGCTGGGGGGTGGCATTCGCTTCAGATGATTCGTTTACGCCATTTCCGAAATTCATTGTGTTTTCCACTTCGTTCGTAGACGAAGGTGTCGTCTGACTAGGCGAAGTCATTCCGCTCTGAGCTAATTAGTCAAACTCGTCGAATAAAAAAACGCGTACCTTTATAACAACTTGCTTGAAATAAATACAGGTAACAACTTGTTGAACTTGTTATTTTTTGTAAGGCCTGAATGCCGAATGCCGAATGCCTTTCTCGGATTTGAGGTCGTTGGAACGCGAGAGCCACGGTCGATGAAGTGAAATATGGGTTGTTGGGAGCATCGAAAGCGCGCGGCGTCGGCTATATGGCCAAGAGTTACTGCAATGACAATTTACCAGTGATTTTGAATTTCATATAAATAGTTAATTAGCTAGCTGAGAATCATATACCGATTATTCCGTGACGAGACATTTGGTTTAAAGGTTGCTACTTTTGACTCTTCGACCATCCGCGATAACATCAAGTTCGAAGACAAGTTATTATGACGTGACATGACGGTTTAATCTTTACAGAAGCTAGAGGCTCTGTATTAGTGAGTGGGCTCAGACTTGACTGCAACGTAAAACTTGGACTGATCGCAGAATCCTTTGCCGAGCAATCGGTAGCTCATGCCCCGACACGGTACCCACGCGGAAGCGCGATTATCTGGATTAATTGAGTGGAAATTGTAGAGATGGTTTCCATCTTTTCTACCCATAGTGAAAAGCTTGCCCTCATTGTAGCAATAAATACACAAGAACCGTTTGTCATTGTCCTCATTGTCCTCACGGTGGGTTCCTGCGATTCGCCGCAACATTCCCAGCTCATAATTTGGCTCGCCAGGGTTCTGCAACGCGTTGTTTTGGACGTGCTTGAATGGCTCCAAGTCAACAAAAGGTTGGATTTCTTGATAGTCTGGCTGATTGGTCAATGACTCGTCGAATCCCTGGCACATTACACAAAGCTTGGCGTGTGCGGGAATCTCGTTACGCGAAAGGATGTATGACCCATTTCGACAGACAGCAATTTTGTATTCGCGATCAACCACCATTGCCGTGTTTGCCAGCGCGGCAGGAATATATGCCTGCTCTATGGAGTACTTGGCGCAGGTTCGATTTTCAATGCCCTTGTGTTGATTTCGCCCCATATGCCGTTGAATTTCAGGAATCTTCTTTCCTAGGAACTGGCAGTGACGAACAGGGCACGCGTAAAAAGCAGCGGTTCCTGTTTGAATAGACGGCGGAGGTACAGCGGCAGCAGCAGCTATGGCCGTGGTGTCATCAGTGTGCACTGCGTGCTGTGTCGGCAATTGTTGAGGCGGTTGTGGAACAGTCGGCAATGTAGGGTGCTGTGCCCGTGGATTTCCCACTCCTGAAGCCGAATCTTCATGCTTGAGACCAGATATAGCTGGATTCACAGCGCCGTGTGGATCCTGTGGATCGAGTATTGTCGCATTCAATGCCTCGAGCCCAGGGTGACCCTGTACCGCGTTGGCCACAGCCTCAGCAGTTGCCGGGTCAAGTGCTGAATGGTGGTCTCCCTCTGCGGCAGCAAAGAAATTGGTTGTCTCGTCACCAATGTTCATTTGGTATCGCTGGCCAGTTTGATCCATAATTGTCGTCGTCGCTCCAGGATGTGGTGGCTGTGGAGATAGGAGGTGGTCGTGTTTCCTAAGAGGGAAAAAATGGAACTTCAAGGAAAGTTTTTCTGTGTGCTCCCAATCAGATTCACATGACTGGTTAAGTCGAGCACTACATAGTTGGTACTATGATGGCGAACATGGCCACAATAAAGCGCATGGGGTCTTCTTGAGTTCGTGCGAAGAAGTTCAATCTCGACGAGCGAGCGGTCGCGATGCGATGCCAGCTGTTGGCACCGAGCTGGATGCGTGGGCTCAGTCAGCTCGCCCGCTGCGTGACCAGGGCGTGAGCAGGCGCCGAACGACACGGTCGAGATAGTGCCACAGCATAATCTGCCACAGAAATCTGTTTATAAGGATCAATAGTTGGCATATTATGTGCCCTAATAATATCTGTTGGCTAACTACGTGGACCGTCGCGGCGGCGGTTTACTATTCTGGTTGTCGTCTACATTGAGTAAGATAAAAGTCATTTTAAATATTGACTGATGCGGGGGTCGAAACGAAGCCCCTTTTTCTCGGGGCCTCGGACTTGCCCTGGGTTTCGGCAGGGCAACCCCGCATCAACGCTCCGCCGGGCATTACATTTATAAAACGACCGATATTCGCAGCTCGTAATGCGTGATTAGCCACACTTCTACACCCAATGTCATTGTCTAAGCAAAGCTATTTGGAGGTCTATCTCACTCAGCTTCAGTCCAACCCAATCAGGTACGTTGAATTCAGGTCCCTCTAACATCGCACGAGTCTTTCTAACGGATCAAGGACCAAGTCGTACACGACCGCAACACTCAATGCTTTCTCCGAATACATAGCTTCGGTTTTGGCAGGCGAGAAGGACCCGAAAACGCAATCTTACTTGAGCATGCGAATTGTTAAGATGGCTCTCTATGGATTTTTCGTCTCCGCCCCGCTCTCGCATTATTTAGTCTTGGGGCTGCAGAAAGCCTTCCGTGGAAAGCAAGGCGTTGTTTGGAAACTATTGCAAATTCTCGCATCCAACTTGTTCTTGGCTCCGATTCAAGCGTCGGTGTTTTTGGTGTTCATGAGCGTGATCGCAGGAGCCCGAAGTTTGAGCCAAGTTGTGGAATCGTACAAGGCGGGCATCTTGCCAGTAATGAAGGCGAACTGGATTACCTCGCCTATCGCTTTGGCAATCGCTCAAGCAGCCATTCCAGAGCATGCCTGGGTGCCTTTCTTTTCGTTGATCACCTTTTTCCTCGGAACATACAATAACATGGTGGTGAAGAAGAAGAGACAAGCAGCTTTGAATGATGCCAACAAAAAAAATGAGTAGATCTTGAAATAGAATCAGTAAAATATAAATCTATACAGATTGTCGATTCATTTTTTTATTTAGCGGACACACACTCCAGCTTCGATTGATGTGGAAACTTGTCCAGGTTGGCGATGCGATACGCGCGAGAACAACAAATCACCAAAAAAACAAACAACTCAAGATCGGTTCACTATAAGGGTTTCTCCGCTTCATTGAATCGAAAAATGCCGGGAAAGAACTCAGCAGCAAGTAAAGTGACCAAGGCTTTTGCTCGTGCTGGTAAGAACTACTTTGTTGGAGCGCATGTGAGCTGTACTGGAGGTCCGCAAACAGCAATCGACAATGCGACTCTGATCGGTGGAAGCTCTTTTGCAATGTTCCTCAAAAACCAAAGGCGGTGGGTTCAAAAGCCCTATGAAACATCAGAAGTCGAGGCATTCCATGAGAACTGCACAAAAGCAGAGTACGATCCGCTAAAACAAGTCTTGCCACATTCGTCATATCTGATCAATCTCGGCAACCCTGATGATGAGAAGAGAGCGAAAGCAATGCAGTGCTTCGAAGACGACCTGTTCAGATGTGAGCAGCTTGGAATAGGTCTATACAATATTCACCCAGGCTCGGCTCTTCAAAGCGATAAGACAAAGTGCATCGAGAGGATAGCAGCCGCAATCAACAGCGCGCATAAGAAGACCAGCTTTGTCCGAGTCGTCTTGGAGAATATGGCTGGTCACGGGAATATCATCGGCTCTACGCTGGAGGATTTAAAGCAACTGATAGATCTGGTTGAAAACAAAGCGCGTATCGGAGTATGTATAGATACTTGCCACAGCTTCGCGGCAGGATACGATTTACGAACTGAGCCAACGTTCAATGCGTTTTGGAAGAAGTTTGATGAGTTAATCGGCTACAAGTATCTTTCGGCCATGCATCTAAATGATTCCAAAGCTCCGTTTGATAGCAAAAGAGATTTGCACCAAAACATTGGAGTTGGTTTCCTAGGTCTCGAATGCTTTCGCCTCATAATGAACAAGAAGGAGTTGGAGGGATTGCCGTTGATCTTAGAAACACCAGCCGATGACGGAGAGAAAAATTCACCGAGTGACAGTAGAGGCGAGGAAATCAAACTATTAGAATGGTTAAACGGCAAGACACATGATGATCCGGAATTTTTGGAGAAATCCAAACAGCTACAAGCCAAGGGTGAGGAGGACAGGTTGGAACATCAGCAAAAGTTCGAAAAGAAGAAAGCTAAAACGCGTGCACCGACCAAGAATAGAAAGCTAAATTTTAAGAGAAAACGCGAAGATGATGATAGCGAAAATGACTAGGAGTTTATTTGACCTGTTCAATGAAATATACAGCTTTGCATTGCAATTTTTACTGGTCTTTTGGTGGTGATCGCAAACCACGCCAAGAGTAGTGCGGCTCGCTGGTCGCCATGCAAATCTGCCGTTACCGGTAGATGATATTTAAGGCTCCACTTAAGCTTGTCTGTAAGTACACTGTAAGTACAGTCCTCAATTGAGTGCCATAGTCCAATGTGAATTACTAAGCAAGTTGCCATTCATATCCAATCACCAAAACTCTTCAGGAACTTCTCAGCGACTGGGAATATCACGGAGAGTAGTTCCATGTTTACTTGTACGCTTAGTAATTTATGAGAATTCTGTTATGGCGGGTGTTTTCAATGACTCTGCAGAAAGACAACCTGAAACAACTGTTTCGGATTTTCGGCTACAAAGCGTCTGCGTAGTGGCTGCCCTCAGCAGCCGCGCATAGCTTCCATTATCGGATGGTGACTGCGACCCTTGATAACTCCTCACTCGCTCGTCATCTAAGCACAGACTCTGTATAAATAATGGCACTGAAAGGCTCGCTGTCTACAGGTCTGTATCTATATAGCTTTACGTGAACGACTGACTTTGCACACAACTTCATACAGCGATGATAAGGGAAGAAAGGACATACCATCGAAGCAACGAAATAATGGTAGCTGATCCCCATCTCTGCGAACAACCGGCAGAGCAGCTCCCCGACTATGATACAGGGTTACGGATCACGAAAAGTATGAGTAAACCCTCAGAGACCTTGGTTATTACGGTGGACCAAGGCGCGGCATCTATATTCAACCGCGGCCAATCAATCACGGGAAACGTCGTCATATCACCGCGTCGAGATACAGAATTTGAGGACATATTGATAGATTTTCAAAAATGTGAATTTTTGACTCGAAAGGGAATGTATTCTGACGCTAGCGTTAGAAGGGTCAGCTCGATTGCACGTTATGTTCTCACTCCTGATGCACTTCCCTCTGACAAAGTTTTCCGGAAAGGATTGGTATATTCTTTCAACTACACCCTTACGATTCCTCACCAACTTTCTGAAGATGAATGCCCACATGGCTTGCAAATGCATAGGCAGTTGTCGCCTACTCTTGGGACTCCATTTAAGTGGTGCGATCAGACCTCAGATGTGCCTGACAAGAGTGTCGTTCTGGTGTACAGGATACGGGCAAGGGTTATGCTACCTGCCAACTCAGGCGCAAAATCTGCTGATTGGAGACAGTTCAAATACATTCGAGTCAATCCAGTGTATGCCCCATTACCGCTTCACAAAGATTTGTTCTGCAGTACGACAGCTCTACGAACAGGTAAAATTAGAAAACAGATTGTCGGGAGTATGTCATTGGAATATCGTGAGCAGCCGGTTATATTCTTGACAAACGGTGTATCTAAGCTAGAAATTTTGTTGATCGCCTCCTTGGATCTCGATAAGCCGCACATCAAGAGGCTTAATTATTCCATATCTGCGATTACAACCTCATCGTCGACACCGATAAATTTCTACCCAGACGCGCACGACAATCAGGTCCACAGCATAAAAGAGATTATTCAATCCGCTAGGGCTATCTTCGATGAAACGGGCTTTGAATTTCAATCACAGGGATACTGCAATGTAGTCTCCTTTACTATCAGCTTGCCTTCCGACAAACATGGCTTGTGCCAAGGAGTTATTCCGAATTACTTCTCTTGCCTAAGTTCGCGTCAATATGAGCTGCAGATATCGATAGAATTTGCCGATACACTCTTGCCTGTCGTTTCCACTGTACCGCTAGTGGTTGGAGCATCTCACGACGCGCAGCTATGGATAAGAGATGAGGACAGTGACCCAGTACCACCATACCATGTATCACCCGATGTCTCTGTGACTAATACTCCGCTTGTAGAGCTCGGAAGCAGACAAGTGGCGGACCCCAATACCACAGAGGGCCTTGTTCAGCATACTATCCCCAGAACTCCCCGTGATACTAAGCAGTAATTTTAATGACTAACATGCATATAATACTAGATCATAATGAATCTCATCTCACCTTCAAATAGTATACCTGGGCTGATTTTACTGACACTGTATCGCTGCTTGAATACTGTGTTCGCCACCAAGCGTTGGTAATAAAGGGAGTGCCGGCAATCGCAATCGCACTGTATATTCTGCAGTATTTCACATACTTACGCGGCATGTCCATCTTGCCTTTGCCTGCCGGAAAAAGCAGGCATTGGAATACATTATGTGCCTTCTCACGGTGAGATAGAGCTGCATTCAACAATTGAGCGTACTTGACATGGCTCCATTACATATACACAGGAATATTTAGGTCATTCACTTTATTGCTCAATTCCTATTGTAAAGTCGATCTAAACATTGTAAACAGGATCCAACATGCCCATTTCGAGATGTCCTACGTTTATAACAAGTAATATCGCTATGTCCTAGTGAGTGCAACGAAAGCCACAGTGCCTCTGATTACTCTGCTGATTCACTTAAGATTTCTTAGTGTTTGACTAAAACGTTTTAAGGAGTTTTTTTCTGTTGGCCCTAAGTTTCCTAAGAGCCAAAGCAAAATTTCAAAAAAATTTCACAGAAGATGAATAATCAATTTCGGTAATGATCCTTCCGCAGGTTCACCTACGGGAAAAACTCCTTAAAACTTTTTCAACGGATCTCTTGGTTCTCGCATCGATGAAGAACGCAGCGAAATGCGATACGTAATGTGAATTGCAGAATTTTGTGAATCATCGAATCTTTGAACG
>JAKTSG010000029.1:0-159969 GCA_030580095.1 Blastobotrys petasosporus
CACGCTGGTGCTTTGATCCAGTACATCCCGAGAGACAGTGGCACTAGGAGCACACATTGCAATTGCAAAATATGCTCGGCTCGGAATTTGTGTAATGCTTACCTGAGTGTCATAATCTAATTGGTGGAGGGCATCGCTTGAGTTCTTTTTCCAATCAGCACCTCATGTCGCATCGACGATATACTCATAAACCCAAGATTAGAGAATTCAATTGAAGACTGTACAGCGGATATTCCAGTCTGAGCTCGTTTCTCAATCTAATCTAACGTTCAAATGCACAAATCACCCGTCAATCTAACGTTCAACCTCTCGTATCTACCAAACCATAACCTTCTCGTAACAGAATCTTTAACTCCAATAAAAGAATGCAAACTTACAGAGCCATTAACTCCAATGAAAGAATACAATATAACAGAAAAACCAGCTCCAGTAAAAGAATGCAAAATAACAGAAAAATCAACTCCAATAAAAGAATGCAATAACAGAACCACACAAACCTCAAGGAAAAAAAATGCAAAATAAATTAATTAATAAAGAAGAACGGTACTTTTCTACTCATCCACGATCCGCTGCAACTGCTCCCCCAGCGCCATCCTCTTCGGCCTATCAAGCATCACCCCGTCAAACCACTGCAACCTCGCACTACCATTACACGTCGACGCGCCATACAACAGCGCCTGGTACTTTTGCCGCTTCTTCAACAGCAGTTTCGGCAGTGTCGCCGCAAACTCATCGTCCCTCACGGCCCACGACACTTGGAACCGCTTGGACCGCGTTTTAACGTACTCCTCATACGGCCGCTTGGCAGACGGGTTGACTAATTGAGGATAATACCGCGACGTGAGCGGGTTGCCCCGCGTGTCGAGCACCTTGAGCGAGTCAAACGTGCTGATAGTGTCGAGCAAGTGCGACAAGTCGTTGAGAGCGTTGCGGTACAAATAAAGGCGCTTGAGCTTGGGCACCCCGACTAAAGCAGAGATATCACTCAACTCATTGAACGAAAGATCCAATTCCCTCAAATTGATGCAAAGGGACGAAAAATGCCGTGGCAGCGACGCGAGCTTGACCCCACACAGTTCCAAAGTCTGCAAATTGAGAAACGGCTCTTGGATCGGCAAACTCGAAAGAGTAGTGCCCGAGAATTGCAGCCGCTTAATCTCGTCATACTCCGACCAGTCCTGTGCATCAGATGATGCCTGATGATACCGCATACTCAGAGTGTCCAAGTTGCGTAGCTTCTCAGTACCACTCAGCCTCAACCCCGGATTGTTATCCAACAACAGCTCCCGCAACCCACAAAACTGAGAAGCATCAAACTCATGCAAATCATTGTTCTGCAGACACATCTTCCTCAAGCGTTTGTGCCGCCCAGCACACTCAATGCGACGTACCCGATTCTTGTTCATGCTCAGCTTGCTCAAACTCTGCAGCACTTCCAATCCTCTAACAGACTCAATCTGATTATCATCCAGAACAAGCTCTTCAAGCCGTCTCCAGTTATAACAAGTAAAGTCCACATTCTTAAGTGCATTGCCCACACAGCTGACTCTGAGAAGCCCCTCCAAATTGGAAATGCCGTCCAGCGAGACGACAAAGTTGGAATCGACATTCAACTCCCGAAGATGGCAGAGCCCGGCAAGGCCATTCAACCGCTCATAGCGATTCTCGGTAAGCGACAAGTATTGCAGATTGACCAACTTGCCAAACGAAGCAAGGTCGGTGAGCTGGTTCTTGGCGGCAATCATTGACCGCAGCGATTCCGGCGCGCCGGTCACAAACGAAATCTCGTTATCTGACAAATCGACAGACTTGAGCAGCGGACAAATCTCGTCCAACTTTACCAACGTTTCTATTCCCCGGCCACTCAAGTCCAAGTGGTCGTACTGGTCCCACGCCGGGTCGTTGCGGCCCATGTCAGTCAGCACTTTGACCAGGTTGTTATACCCGTGGGAATAACTCGTATCAATCTGTGAAATGTTGGTGACATCTTTCAAAGACCCACGAATGGAAAGGTCACGAAATAAATGAGATAGCGGCGTAGACTTGATACTCGACCGAGGGATTCGAAATGAAACTTCACGCTTGTTACCGCCGCTCGTGCTTGGAACCAGCTGCAAAGGCTGATTCGAATGCGGCGTTCTAAACGGTGCGAATCCTCCTTCTTGCTGGAAACTCTTTGCATGCTCGAATTGGTTCTGGTTCTCATAATCCTCCTCCTCTTCTTCTTCAGAACTACTCGTGCCATGGTCATCTGGACTGTGCGGCGAACGCCTCAACTCGCTTGGCTCGTCATCCAACGATCTTCTCAACGGCGACTCATTACGCTGCTGCTGCTGTGCATTCTGCCTCTCGTGCTCAATCCTGGACTCTCTAAATTGCTCAAGATCGACTCTCTTCTTTCTTGGCGAAGGAGATGCCACCGATGATGACGGCTGCCTGCTAGTAGCTTTACCCTCCAACGTCGAGCCATCAGATAAATCCTCAATTCCTTCAAACACATCCTGCTCTTCTTTATCGCTATTATTGACACTCCCAACTTTTGTAGACCCAGTCCCGTACTCGCCACCGCTATTAACCGCTGATCCCCCTGAACTATCGTTCTTGCGGCGCCAAATGAAATTGTCTCGGTCAAAGTCCATGGGACCAAATCGTTCTGGAATAATGCCTTGCACGTCCTGAGGCTGGATCAATGCTGGACGCTGCCTTTTCGGTTGCTGTTGCTGCTGGCGCGCCTTTGGCTTGGGTTCTGGCTCGTGCTGTTTGAGACTGAATTCGAGCTCTCTCAAACTGCTCTCATCATCTTCGTATCCAACATTGTTGTTGACTTCCGACTCTTGATAACCATTGGAGTCTTGGGTATACTCTGCCTCTTCCTCAACAATCTCTTCTTTTTCAACCAATACTGTCGAGCCCGATGGGTGCAATCCACGCAGTTTATTCATTAGTGCATCCGCATCGTTCATGTAGTCTTGAGTGGTGGCATCGCGCCGGGCTGGCTGGCTTTTTTGACTGTTGATTACAACTGATGCCGCTGACGCATCTGCACTTTGTCGGGTATCAAGAGATCCTAGTAGACCGTCGTACTTGGAATTGGTAAATGTATCATGTGCTTGAAAGACTTTGAGTGGTGAACTTGACAATTTGCGCGAAGCGTCGAGACTCTGGTCGGTTGTAGATTCAAAACTAGGGGTTTGGTAGCTTCTACTAGACTCGTCCTTTTCCAGCATACTCTGATCATCCAGTTCACTGACCTCGCTTTGAGACACATGTGAGGATTTTGCAGATTGCTGAAATGAGCTCTGAGAAGTCGAGTGCTCCGAGTGTTCTGGAATGGCGTCGAGTTGTTTGATGGTCGGAGGTCGGAACATGTGCTCTAGAGCGTTTTTCTTTGGATTGTTCTTGTTCTGATACGCCCGTTTCCACTCAGGCGTCGATGCTTTCTCTTCGTTCATCTTTGTCGTACCAAACTCTTCCTCCTCTCCACTCTCACCACGTTCTTCATCCCCTTCAACTGTATCAGACCCGCTGACATTGTCGTCTGCTTCCGAAATCCACTCTTCATCCAACTCCTCATCCTCCATCCAGCTCATGGGATGTGAAGGCGCCACTGTCACCTGCTCTTTCTTTTGTTGCTGCGGTAGTTTCGGAGATTGGATGCTGCCGTTGAGGCCATTGAGGATGCTGTTGCGCTTGGGCACGGGTATCGACGATGGGGAGCTGAATCCCGGCGCCATGCAGTTTCTGAAGTTGATGCTTTTGAACGGCGAGATCATGCTGAGGTTGCCGAGGGTAGTGGTGTGTCCGTCGCCGTCTAATTGCTCATGGCTTTGGTGTTGGTAGATATCTGACGAGTTTGGTGAAGTGAGGGAGTGTGAGCCTGCTGAGAGATGCGTGGTCTCTTGGGCCATCAGTACAGCCTGGTCGTGGCTTACTGACATTTGAATGTTTGGTGTGTAGAAGTGTGGAGGACGGTGTTAGTATAAACGCGATGAGGTCAATTCAATGTCTAAGAGGTTTTGTGTGTGTGGAAAGAGCTCAAGCCCGTTTGTTTACACTTTGACGCGTGTGCGGGTTCAGCCTCATGTGGGTATTAGTTTACTGCGGGGCCTGCGCAAGCGGTATGCCATTGAGCTATAGACCATTAGAACGACAATTTCATCAAGTAATTGAAGAGGAAATTGACTATTGACATTATATTATAGAATGATTGAGTTTGTGTAAGCTATGAAATGATTTTGTATTGAAGTTGTACAATTTGCGTACTTGAGAAGTTGCATATACTAGTAGTACTGCTGAAGCTTGATTTCTATAAAACTGCTACACTGTACTTAAATGTTCCAATATACAGTAAATGGCTATCTGTACTGTAGCCCATCACGTTGCAATTCCAAGCCGACTGACGGACTCCTGCGCCCTCTTCATACAATTCTCTATATTATCTACATACAATCATGTAGTTTCACCTAACAAAGCCGGTATCTCTCATATCTGGATCCCATTCAGTTACCAGCGATCTCATATAAATTTCAGTTAAATTGGCATATGGGCCCATGTGGTCTCTGGGGAAACCGATCTTCCTCTCACAACGCGGGAAGAACACGCGCTCGCTCGCGTTGCATTCTTTGCGGCGTGTGCGGCTCACACACCAAAACCCCCCTGAAGCGCTGAAAAAAAAACAACTTTAATTCTCCTTCTTCTTCCCAATTGGTCAGTGCATTTTGTGTACTTATATATAGAACACAGTGAATTTAGGTTCAATTGCTTCTATTGGGTTCCAATTATATAGAGTTTTAGTGTTCAAAGGCCGATATATTAACCGATCTTTTGATCTCCAGATTTCTATAGGACTCAAAGATCAGATCGCGAAGAAGAGATACAAAGCATGATGCGTGGTCGTACAGTGTGTACCGACAGAATGTTTGAGACCGCACGTCTTGGTTCCCAGAGTTGTGGCGAGTGCCATGTGTTTTGAGTAAGATGTAAACATTCTGGTGGACCCATAGCAGTGGAGTGGCCCATGCAAACGCAAGACACGCAATGTGTGTATGAGTCGTTGGGATACTTGTATCCTGATACTGACGACAAGATTATATCAATTCGTAGTTATAGGTATCAAAAACGTCAATGGGAATAGGATGCAGGGTTGTTGCATGTTTCCTGTACTTGACCACGGGGGTGTTGACATTTGCTCGGATAGTTATTCTTCAACAACACCGAATCTCGCAAATCTTTCAGATAGCAAACCAAGAAACATGAGCTTACATCGTGCGGGTACATACATCTAACAGCGTGCATAATTGTACTACTGGTAAAGTCCAGACGGTTGGGGCTTGCTTGTGTGTGTTATGTGTGTGTCGCCCGCCCTCATCATCTTTCCCAAATGCCCAAAACACTCAAGAAGCAGCTGATTTCTCAGTGCCAACTTTCCACTAAATCTTTTCTTTTCCCCAAGGGGATTTCTAATTTTTTTTTCTTGATACTTTCCTTCTTAAACTTTATTTCTGTCAAATTCCAATTCTTCCTCTCAACCATATTCACTTTGCATTTGTTGCTTCTAAAGTTCAATAATCTTCTCTCTCAATGTCGTGGCAGCACTCTCAAGGGGAGGCCATCCCGTATGCTGTCGCGTCACTTGAAGATGAGCTCCTCTTCCAACAACTCCAACTCCAACAACAACAACAACAGCAGCAGCACCAACAGCAACAGCAAATGCTACAACAGCAGATCCAGAATTCGCAAGCATTGTCTGATACTTCACTAAACCATCATCATCATCAACTACTTCGCCATAGATCACAGCCTTTACTCAACCAGTCGTCGAGCTCTCTGCTGATGCAGGAAAAAATCATGCACCCACCAACCCCAGACTGCCCTCCACTAGATCAATCACAAGTCGAACGCATAGCAAGGCAGTATATAGACGATCCGAGTATTTACAACTCGCTCATGGGTGGTGGAGGTGGATACTTGAAGGACGAATACTCGGTGCCACTTCAGACACCCCTGCCCACGTCGGAAGACTTACTCACCAACCAGCATTTGTTCCGAGAACGACAGCGACAGCTCATGGCTCCTCAAGCTCATACCATGCAGCGACAACAGACACTACCAGCATCCATGCATTCTCACTCCCACTCCCATAATTCTCCGCAGCATTACGCCCCTCCCACTTCTACGCAGCAACGTCGCCTCCGGCAGCAGTCCATGATCAACCTTTCAGACGCATACAACAACAATAACAGCAATTCCTACGATACTACTAATTCTAACTATGACGACTTTGACTTTTTGACAAACTATCAATACGGAGGCGTTGGGGTCGCAAGCGGCGACAGCATGCAGGCACAAGCGGGTTTGGACATTGGAATGTCAACAAACGCAGGCGGCCCGTTACTGCGGCAGCACACCACCGCGGCCGGTGCGGCGCACGAGCCGCTAGGCGCTCAACGCGTCCGAACGGCGCCGCCCGCGATAAATAACAACTACAGCCATCCTCAAGTGTCGTCGTCGTCGGCGAGCCAACGTCCGAATTATGGACTTGGAGTTAGTATGCCCAATAGTAACAAACAACACGCCAAGACGACGCGACAGGCCAACATGTCTCAGCACCCGATTGGCGAGCTGCCGCCTCCGGTGCCGGCAAGAACTATCCAGAAAAAGCCTTCGTATATTTTCAGCAACTCGAGCGTTGATGATATGAGCCGCAGCAGGATTGTGAAGAAGAAATCGAGCAGAAACCTGCGCAAGGCGAAGAAGGATCTGTCGGAGACTGTCAAGAACAGTATCAAGACGCCGGCCAAGCAGCAACAGCAGCACACCGATTACAACCTCAAGTCTAGTCCCACAACGATCCCCATGTCTGCTGGGTCGACAGTCAAGCGGCCACGGGATATTCAGCAGCAGATTGAGTTCCAGCGGTCGCAGGCACCGCCACAGTCGCCCACTCCTGCTGGCAAGTACGGCAGTTTGGGTGGTGGTGGTGGTCTCAGTCCCCGAATCGGGGTATTCCGAAGCGTCAGTGCGTCTATTCGAGAAGCCAACAAGCAAACGCCTGAGGACAATCTGGACGTAACAGCAAAGGTCAAGAGCCCTACTGTTGCTGCTGCGCCGGGTCCGCCTTCCAAAACCCCTGATCTTACTGTCAATCCAACAGTTCCATTGTCATCTCCGCCGGAAGAACTCAACGACAGGCATTCCAGATTACAACCATCTCATTCAACTCATCCAGAAGAAGACATTGCAGCCACGCAGTCCTCGACGCCGCCGCCGTCGACTGGCACTAACGATGCAGAATTAGCTGTAGTCTCTACAATGCCAATTTCCGCCAGCTCGGATTCGTTACTTGCAGGTTTTGACTTTGAGACTTTGAATGTGCCTGAGGCGAACTGGGACGAGTTCAATGCCCACACTGCGGATTTCGCCTGGAACCCTTTAGATGCTAGTGAAGAGCTAGCACGAAATGAGCTATGATCTTTTTTATTTCGATTCTTTTTTAACTTGTATTTTATTTATTTTTTGGTGTATCTTTAATTTCTTCATTGCAAATTGATGTGTTTGATCTAAGATTGTATGAACAACCTAGAGCTATTGTACTGAACCATTTTATTGAACAATAAATCCGACGATAAATCGACCAATCTCTTAATTCTTCAATATCACTAAAGAATTGACTCTATAGACCTTGTTGCAGAAAAGTGCACTTCCCCCATACTCTCCATCCCCCATTTGAGCCAATGGGACGCTCGCAATTAACACTCACCCACACACAAACAGGGGCCGCGAAACCTCCCAATATTTTTTTGCAGCGCAGCCTAAAGGACCAAAGTTGCAAAGTCACTTTTCACCTTTCTCGTCGACCCTATTCATTTTTGCATTTCCCTTTTATTCATCACCTAGATCAATGATTCGTTCGGCGGTGATTCGACATGGTGCATCGCTAATGCCACGGCCCAGCATTTCGGCCGCCAGCATGACCTCGAAACGGTTTGCGCACCATATCGTGCAAGTCGACAAGCAGCCCATGCCTACAGATTACCCTCTCCCTAGCGAAAAGAAGCCGAGCAGCGCCATCGACTACGCTCTCACTTCAGTCGACGCTATTGCCAACTGGGCGCGACAGGGCTCGTTCTGGCCCGTGACGTTTGGACTGGCGTGCTGTGCCGTGGAGATGATGCACGTCTCTGCGCCACGGTACGACCAGGACCGACTGGGAATCATTTTCCGGGCGTCGCCGCGACAGTCTGATATCATGATTGTGGCCGGCACGCTGACGAACAAGATGGCGCCGGCGCTGCGACAGGTGTACGACCAGATGCCCGAGCCGCGGTGGGTGATTTCAATGGGCTCGTGCGCCAACGGCGGTGGGTATTACCATTACTCGTACTCGGTTGTTCGAGGATGTGATCGAATTGTGCCGGTGGATGTCTATGTGCCTGGGTGCCCGCCAACGTCGGAGGCGCTCATGTACGGTGTGTTCCAGTTGCAGAAGAAGATGCGGAACCAGAAGATTACGAGAATGTGGTACAGGAAGTAATTTTGATTTGTATGTGTATGTAATGAACTATTCTTGATTTTGCAAAAGTATGACTGTGTATCCTCCGATCGAGCATGTGTCGATACACCAAATGCCTTGCGACATGTGTATCTTGTATATCTTGTGAAGCTAGTACATCTTGTCAGACTCGTGAACATTGTGAATATTCTACAACATGTAAATCTTTAAATTGCATTAATACGGAAGAATATTTATTTATCGTGACTCCTCCAAACCGACTCGTTTCGTCGCTTGGCCGTGAAATCAGTCTGTCCCTAAAACTCATTAGCCACATATCTTTTGTCTCGAAAAACTTACCGAGTATCGGTACGCTCCCCATAGGAGCACTGCCGGCATTAGGACCGCGGTGATGACTACAAACGGACCGGATTTTCGCGTGAACCGGAAGTTCTTGTGCGTGTTGTCACGCATCTTGTTGAACTGCTCAATCGCAGGATCGTGTCGGAGCGCTATTGATTAGCCTTTGAATGAACCAGTCGGGAAGAGTATGTGTGATGAACATCTTGAACGTGTGTAGAAATCTAGAATGCGTGTGGTCATCTAAGCAACTAATGCGTTGTGTCCAACTAATGCGTCCATCTAGAACAACCACCGAGAATATACGTCTAGACGTAATACTCGAGCACACATAGATTCAACCGACAGACGACCACCATAAAGCCCATACTCCCAATCCAACTTACTTGAACCCATAGTTGTGTGTGTATATGCAAAAAAGTCAATGTCAAGGTCAACTCTCCTTTTTGCAATGTCCAAAATTCACACACCCACCCTCGCAGTCCCAACGCCGCACTCACATCCGTAGAGCTTAAATGTTACTAGGAAAATTTGACGCGCTGTGATTGGCTCTTTTTTACGTATTACAGGTTTGTCGAATTGACATCAATTTTCACAATCTCGTACCGATACATCTACGAATAGTTCAAGTACTTCTCTCCTCGAAAAGGAATACATCTGTCGTGTGTGGTAATTGGTTGGAATCGTGTTTTATTTTTTATTAATCTTGAATAGATAAAATCTCTTTAAAGCTTCTCATTGAACAAGTCCTCCTTAAGAGTGACACCTAATCCATTAGCCCTTTTCTCTTCAATTCTTTTCAAAACGTACCCAGTTCTTCTCGAATGTCCTTGAGTTCGTCCAAGTACTGCTGGTACTGGTCCTTGTTCTCGACCTTGTACCGCAACCCTTCAAACACCCGCGACGCGGTGGCGTAGTCGTTGACCCGTCGAGCGGCCTGGAGCGCCTTTTCCATCACAGACGGCGCAGGAACAAGATCGTACGAAAAGACGTTATTCAGAATTCGCTATTGATTAGCTTCCCTCTTCCTCTCTCTCTCTCTCTCACGTACCTGGACCTCGAACAAGTCGTAAGCCTCCTCAAACTCCTTCTCGAATCTATCAACATTAGCGTGGACAACCATCTAATTAGACGTACCGTGCGGTGAACTCCTCGAACGATTCGTTCTCGTGGGCAGAGTAGTTTCGAATAGAAGTCATTCGTGGAGCAGCCACGACCGGGGCTCGGAGGAGAGACGGTCGGAGAGCCTGGGATCGGGCAATCGCACCGACTCGGCAGAACGATCGGGATACTCGGAGAAGAGACATTCTTGAAATTTAATGTCGTTGAAAGGATGCAAAAAGGGTGGTGAGTGGGTGAGTAGGTGGGAGTGTGGGTGTGTGTTTTTCACAGGATTTTTCGTCGCGCGCATTGGGGGTTTTGGTTGGTTGGAGGTGGTGGACATGAACAATGGCAATTGGATCCAAAGTGGAATTCACAATCTTTTGAAATATTCTGAAGAGTACATGGAATTCAAAATCATGGTTTGTACAACTTGTAAAATTCCAACATATTAGACCGCCAAAAATACAGGGTGCGGCTCACCCTGTACATGCGGCTCGTTTGAAACCCGATTGAATCCAATGTTCATTGAGTAAACTCGTTTGAAATTTCGTCACTCCTTTTCCAACAGTTCCGTCTTGCCATTTTAGATCCTTGGCATGAGATTATCTAATTCGCGAGATTCGTTGCAGCCTTTGATCCTGGGTAAGTAATGCCTAGAAATTTCGTTAATTTCCCAGAATAGTACGGTATTGTTGTCAAAAGATTCAAAAAAATGAATAGTCAAATATATATATATACTCTATAAACCCGATTGGATAATAATAAAAAAATAAAAATAAAAAAAAACCGGATCACCTCTTCTCCTGGAACCATTGCTCGACATTGGCAAACTGCGTAGGGTCCATACTCAACGCCTGGTCCAAAAACGACGTCTGGTTAGGCAGGTCCGAAAACATGTTCAAAAACTGCTCCTCCATAGGAACCTGGTCTTCGGGAGAGCTATAACTTAGGCCATTGTTCATCAATTCCATATTCACAGTAATGTCAAAGTCCATGGGCTCTTTTTTGATCGTCGTCGTCGTAGGCTCGGGCGCAACAGGCTCGCTGAACAGCATACTGTCCATACTGTCCATCGGCTCTTCGGGAACAGTTTCAAACCCGCTGCTCATCGAAATGGCTACAGGCGGGGCATTGGGGTTGGGAGGGTGTTGCGTCGATGTGGAAGTTGAAAGTGACGATCTAGGTGCCGTTGTTCTTGTTGATTGGGGTTGTGGTTGCGACTGTGTCGGAGGAACGTTCTCTTTAGATCGCTGCTCTTCAAGGCTCTTGAACAGGTTCCACCCCATTGTGCCCATGGCGCCGGCGACCCACCATCGGCTAGACATTCTATCAAGCATCGAACAGGCATCCATCCAACTAAACCCAGTCTCCGAATCATGCCGTGGGAAAGTCCTCAAAAACACCGTCATCGTCAATGATGCACAGTATGGAATTAATGGAATAGGTGCCAACCCTCGCGAATTCTTCAAAATTCGCAAAATGGCACCAGCAGAAGATAACAACCGCGCATCCGTCGCTTGTGCTTCGCGGTTCTTTGCACCAGGAGACCGCTCCGGAGACGGGGCATTGTTCTCTACTGCGTCCTTTTCAGCTAATACTACCGTCATAGGCGTCCACATGTTGCCCCCATTGGTCGATGTATGTGTCTTGTTGTTTTCCGACGGCGCAGACCTCTTGTGGGCAAGTATAACTGCAGTATGGTGCATCAATGCAAATATAGCACGAGTCGGGTCAAGCGTGTCGTCGCCGATAAACAATTGATTGGCCTGCGGCGGGATCTTCTTCGTCTGCTCGCCAGCTCGCACAGGTCGGTACAGATAAATAACTTGCTCCAATGTATAACACGTCTGGATCATCTGCGCAAGCCTTGGATGCTCGGCAGGAGTGATAACCTTGACACCCACATCATCGAGATTGACAATCAAAGGACGCGCATTAGCACACGCATTGAGTCTGTCCATACACCACAAGCTCCACCACACCTTGAGCAACTCCTTCTTGTCTACAAAATCACGATCATGATGCAAGCCCAGAGACTGTGCATAATGAATCGCCTTTTGGATATCTGCACATGAATTCTCCAGCCCGTCCGGACCTTCCGCATCAAACGACAATAATGCATACACCCGCACCAACGTCAACCTATCCTGCTCCACTTCGGCAAATAGCAAGGCCCTGATTTTGGCTGCAGTAGAAGTACAAAACTGCCTCACCGTTTGATGGCCCAAGTACTGGGCGGCATCTGGATGGCGGGCTGCAGCTAGCAACACTGCATGCAGTAGTAGCGTCGGAGCTTGCCCTATAGCGTGTAGCTTGATGAACTGGTCGGTATCTAGTAATGGGAAAATAGCGTCTATACCATCGCAGTATAGTCTGATCAGAGCCTCACGATTGGGGCGTAGCGGCATGGAAAAGGCATTGATCGACGAGAGGTACGTGTACAGATGGGGATTGAGGCGCTGGTTATGTGTCGTGATGCCTCTAACCCATACTCCGATCGATTCGCGGTCGACGCTTGATTCTTGTCCATGCTGAGCCCTTTGAGTTGTTGTGCTTGCCAGTAACGGCCGTTGGAATAATGACGGCGATGGTGCTTTGATAGTTTCGTTTGTCGCAGTCGATGGGCTATGGCTACTAGTTCGCTTGTGTTTGGTAGAGTTTGTGACCGGAGGCGTTGATCCGCGCAAATGCTGTGGATTGAAACTGGAAGTTCTCGATATCCCAGGTCTTGTCACTTGTTGTGTCGTCGTGTTAGGTTGTGCTATGAGGTTATGGCCATTGGTGCCGTTCGATGCCGAGTGGCTCTCCACAACATGACCATTGTTGTTGTTGTTAAATTGCTGGTTTGAATTGCTTCGATTCATGAGCGGCCGTGCCACAGGCCGATTCGCAGCAGCAGCTGCGGCGGCATTATCTACAACGGTGCCTCTTCCGGTCATGACATTCTGGGTGGCCAAATCGTCCAGCCTATTGACCTTCTCCTGCAGCTCAAAGTCGGGGGCCAACGAGCAGAGAATATCTGCCTTTTCACAAGGTACACATCTTACTGATCCCATCGGAAAGTCGCATCGTTTCTAGAGTGTTAGTGGAAAGTACTCTCATAGTCACTTACACGTCGTCGCTTGCACTGCTCGCACGCCTTATGAGCCCGTTTCCTCTTGCGGTACCCCTCGTCATTTGCGGGAAACACAAACATGCTGGACATTGTAGATAAATTAGTACAGCTTAGAGCGCCAGTCTCTTAGGTGTGTGTGTTTTTATCTACAGCCAGATGAGGGTGTGAATGGTAGGAAGAGAAGTCGTATAGATGGGTGGCCCGAATGGCTTTTCTCAAGCTGGCGCCTCTTTGGAACTTTTTTGGAGAGAGGTGACTGACCCTTTGCAACAGCACACGCAGGACGCACGCACGCACGCACCGCGGCTGACAGCGTAGAGAGAGGGGGGAAGGTGCGTTTTGGGCACAAAACGCGAAACACTAAAATTGTTGTTTGTGGGGAAACGGTCTGTTTCTTGTTAAGCTTTAGGCTTTTTTGTTTCTGTCTGGGTTCTAGTCTGCCCTTAGCGCCAAAATGTGTGTTCGTTGGGGGAACGACAGATGGAGTGTTGTGGGGGAGTGAGAAGGATGATACGCGTATAGAGAGAATATAATTATACATAGTCTAACATAATGGATGAAGCGGTTTACTGTACGGCAAGAGCCGGCATCATTCTCAGAGCAGAGAAAACTCGTTGAAATGTTTGCTTCATGCACCGGAAAAAATTTCTGTACTGCCATCATCGGATCTGGAGGCCCTTGCTTCGTTGGTACGGTTCAATTCAGCCGTTCCAAAGCGGACACCTCATATCCGTTGCTGTAGAGAGAGGGAGACACCGTATTTGGAGTGAAGGAACCATCGGATCGTATATAGATACAGTTTGTCATCGTACCTATTAGAGCTTTGATCAACTGATCTACTACAATTGTACTTATTAATTGAAAATCTTGTATAAATGAAAGTACATTTACCCAGTTGAGCCGCACGTGTGTTGAGATTTCAATGGAAGAACCGGAATCACGCATACGAAACATGTCCTCGCAGACGGATACATGTATTTAGGCACCTGTTTTTTTTATTTAGAAACACCATCGTCGGAGTTTCGTAATCCGCTGCGGGTGTTCAACTAGCCGGTATCGGTGAGAAAAAAGAGAAACATTGAAAAAACTTTTCAATATCCCAGCCCCTGATCGTGAGTCTGAAGGCGAGTAAATTAGTTACTGTAGCTTTCTAAATCAAAGCCCCGCTTCTGGCGTTGTTCCGCTGCAGGATGTATGGTACTGCTTCTGTTCGTCTGCTGGGGAGAGTTCAGCTGCAGGGGTCTTGATGGGTCTCATGGGGATGGATGGATCCTGATGGGGATCCGATGGGGGGGAGAAAGTGCAGAGCCCTTGACGCAAGATGTGGGTATGGGAATTTTAGTGCACAAAACTACCGTCACAAGTTTGTTGGATCTTCAATTTTGGCACTAGTTTGTACAACATGATCATATGCCGCAGTACAGTGTAAGCAAAAAACTATACCGTACATATACGGTACTCCAGGCACAAGGTGCGGCTAAGACATCGTGAACGCGGGGCATATAATCAGGCATGTAGCGCCAAGAATTGTTTGGACCTCTCTCGCCACCTCAATTCTCTTCACACTCTCAGACAAGCAATAATAATACATTAGATGGGGGATATTAGTATAACAAGACAATTACTCACGTCACTAAACAGTATAAATCAAAAAGGTCGTAAAAATTCTTAAAGCATGATAAGTGAAAAAGATTACAAGTATGACGTAGATACCGCATCAAGAGTATACGACATGGGCGCAAAGCTCAGCATTGGCATTTCGATAATCTTGAGTCCCGCCAAGATCTGGTGCTCGTCAAAGCCGCCAACCACAAAAAACCGCGAGTCTAGAATAGCCCCGCTGTGGTTGCACGGCCCAGGAGTAGATATGCCGTGGATAGGCCGAATTGTCCACCGTTTGGTGTGCAAGTTCAACGTATCCAGCGTCGAGCACAGGCCATTGCCGTCGTGGCCGCCTACCGTGATCAAAAAGTTGCCCAGTAAGACCGAGCAATGCATAGTTTTGGCACAAGTTGTTACCATGGGTGGTGTCATTGGAGGCGCAGGTACTTGTTGCTGTTGTTGACTACTAGAAGAACCGTACGGAGCTGATGCAATTGTGGGCTGCTTTTCGGATGAGGGACTAGGCACTGCTGAGGAACTGTGCGACGTGCGGCGAGCCCGAAAGGAAGCAGTGCTCTCTGATTTTTGTACTTGCTTGATGATAGTGGCACCAAAATACACCCAGCGCTGACAAGCATAGTCGAATATCCACACTTCGTCAGATACATTACCTTCGGCATCATTGCCACCAAACACAATCATCGACTCATTTTCAGTCTCTCGCACTACACCCTTGGTGGCATGGTGAGCAGTATGATAAGCTCGCGGAGACGGCCAGTGCATAGTGTCCTTTTCTAAACTGATCACCTCAGACCAGTAGCATTCTTCGGGGCCATTGCTTATATCGAGCTTCCAAACGTCATTCAGCATGGTGTCTCCATTTTGGCCGCCAAACATGTACAGCGTCTTTCCGCACAGCACCGTGGTGTGGCCCCTCCGGCCCATGGGCTCTCTAGTGCCCGAAGTGTCGATTTTCTGGAATCTATGCGAGTTGGTGTTGAGACAGTATACCCAGTTGTGGCAGTTATTATCTTCATCGGCGCCGCCAATGAAATAAATGGCATTCTTTGCAGGCACCAAGGTAGCGCTGTGATCGTAGCATGGCGGCATGACATCTCCAATCAATGGGGGTGTTATTAATGAGCTGCGAGAGCAGTGGTAAATGTTCAGCAGGTTGCTCACGCCGTGCTCAGTCTTTCCACCAAAAATATATAGCTTTTCTCGAACCAATGTACAGCTGTGACCTGCAAGCCGCGGTGGTTCTTCGCCAAATATTTTTGGTGCATGCGAATAGAATGACAATGGTGGCACATTGCTCACCAGAGACTTGACATTGACATCCTGGGTGATCCGTGAAGAAGATGATGAAGATATGGGACTGTCGTCGACTTTGGATTTATTCACTGAACTTTCCAAAGACGCTTGTCTGAGGTGATTATTGCCGCCATTTTGTTGTAGTACCGGTTGTTGTGATGTTTGTTGCGGCGGAGACCGTATCTTGGAAGAAGTAGCCGATCGAGATGAAGATACGGGCTGCGGTTCCTCCACGATCGATGGGAACGACGGGGTACGGATCGCAGACGCCACTTTAAACGCGGGAGCATTGCTAGCCATATCGATATCGGGAGTCAACGGCGGTGAAGCCATTGGCGAATTGGCCGAATTGGTCGGCGAGCTGACAACGTGAGGAATGTGTACACTGGTTGCCCGTTTGGAAACGTTGAGCGACGGTAGCCACGATCGAGCGGCCATGCGCTCGTAGTAACGCGAGTTCGATCGGCCGTTTGGATTCGAGTCCACTTGCCTGTACGATATCGTCAAGTTTGAGTGGTCAGGCTCAGCCCCGGAACTGGGCGACGAGTTGTCGTCGTTTTCCAGCTTGTGGCTCCTCCTGCTGTGGCCACTGCTGCCGTTGGATTTGAGTGAGACCGCATACGGCTTGAATACCAAATCCTCCATGCTTTTCATGCTATTTAGTTCGCGTACAGATGATGACGATTTGAGGCGCTGCTGTTCTTGGTGGTACTGGCTCTGTATACTCTGCTGGTGAGTCAGCGGGGGTCGGGTCGGGGGAATGGCGCTGCCATTGCCACTACTAGTTGTCGTAGGTTTTACTTGTTGTTGTAGAAACTGTTCATGTTTTTGCTGGGGTGTCGTATAGCTTCGTGAAAACTTTTGTGGGGAAGAGGTTGTTGACATTAAGGGAGACCCTTGGGATTGCAGCGACGCCGACTGCTGTTGAGGGCGATGGAACGACCGTGGAGGAGTCGCTGTGGTTGCAGATAGCGGAGGCGATACCATGGACGTAGGACTGCTCACGGCCGACCGCGGCGACAGGCGGTTTAGTACACTGCTGGCTGATAGTGTTCGCGACAAGGTCTGTGAAGAATGGACCGAATTTAAAGGAGGCGGCGTATTACGTGACTTTCGAGACTCCCCTAGCGAGTTGAATGTCGACGGAGGCAGCTCCTCCAATGCAGTAGACAAATCAATCTCCACGTCGCTACTCTGTTGATGTAGTTGCTGCTGCTGCTGTTGCTGGTCAGGCAACGACAAGGTCGTGCCTGTCGCTATGTAGTCCGCGACGGCGGAGCCGACGACGGTAGTGGCAGCAGCAGCGGGCAGGTTATGGTGCGAGTGCGAGTGCGAGGTGGTCGTCATAGGCACATTGTCCTCCCCGCCAGTCATACGTATGAGAGGAGAACCAGAGCTTCTTGACTCGTTTTCGGCTGTAAAGGTTGATGGAAATTCGTTCCGGGCCCAAAAAGTTGAAGGCGTGAGAGGAGCTCGGCCGGTGGTTTATGGTGAACTGGTGCGGGAGCGTGCGCACGCGATAATGGCGGGTGTTTACTTTTCTGCTGGGCGGCCGTTTTCTCTCTCTTAGGCTTTTCTTTATGCACAAAACGGTTTTCCTGCGTGCGCGTTGAGTGTGTGGCTGTGTGGCCCTTTGTGTCTCTGGCGGGTGCGGCGCTAGCAAAGATAAGGGGGGAGAACTTTTTATTACAGAGAGAGAACAAAGTGGAGTTGAAGAGCAAACAAGCAAAAAGGCGTTGTATTGTATAGCAATAACGGTTGGATATGACCGTTTGGTCTTGGCGATGAGCGGTTGGGCTTCTTCTAGAAGTTTGGCTGGTTCTACGGTGGAGGTGTCCACCCGGGAGAGTTACATGTAGAATCCCAGTAAAGCATGGACCCTTGCATGGGTTGCAAGTCTAAGCAACTTTTGTCTCGCATACCTTTCTGCGGTGTAGTAGTCTTAGAATGAAGGTTGTGGTGAAATTTTGTAAAGCGTATCAGATGCGTCGTATCGAGCCGGAAGTCTATCGACGAATACGATACCCATCCATTTGAACCTTGATATTTCGGGACTCATGGAGCCCCTTTCCTGAAAATTCATTTTTGCTACTTTAGTACTATCACGACAATGAAGTACATTCCGAGCGTGTTGGCGCTGTTGCTGCTGTGCAACGACGGCGCATTGGCGCTGCCACTTCGAAAGCGAGACAGTGTTCCGTTCGGCTTGCTGACTGTGCAAAGCGATGATCCCGCTCTGGACAATCGGATTGTCAGCACGATGAGTATCGACGGCACGTTGTGGATCAATGCGGGCTCGCGGGCTTTCCTCGGGATTGTGCGATCCAACGCTACTCTTCAAGAGTTTGGCACAGACGATTTCCTGTCCATAGACACGGCGTCGAGCCAGCTGGAGATTGGGTTCCGGTCCGACGACAAGTTTGCCATTGAAGATGACATACTTCGAGTGGACGGCGACAGCGAGGTGATTGCTTGCCAGCAGTTCAAGAACGCTTACCAGTTGTTCAAAAAACACGCCAATTTCACATGTATTGATGAAATGGGCCAGCCGGCCAAGAGCGCTTCTGTCGGGTTGAGAGCGTTGGAGTTGTCGTACTCGCTTGGTTCGGATACGTACCCTCCGCCAATGGATGCCGATTGCGATGGCGAAGATGATAGTGATAGTAACAGCGGGTACTTCCCGCCTGGAGTGTATCCGCCAGGTTCAGACGATGATTACACTTATGACGACGGGACTCCTACTTTTGCAGGCAATGCTACGTACGACGGCGCGGCGACTACAATGGCTTGGATCCAGCGGCGCGACCTGGACGTGGTCATTCCACTTCCATACGACGTGAATCTGACAGTTACTATGACACCGGGCCAGACTGCCGTTTCTGCCGGGTTGATTGTTCCTGTTGGTACGGGTACCAAGCAGCAGCATGTTGCGACTGCTGCTGCCGCTGCTACTACTGCTTCGAAAGCAATGGTGACTCCCTCAGCCGCTGTTGAGACGGCTCAAGTGCGGCAGACGGCGTGGCCAACTGCCACCGTTGTTCCAATGGCCGAGGAGAGCATTGCGGAAATGGATCACAAAGACGATGCTATGTTGAATGGCCCATCGTTGGACCACAAGGACGCTACGTTGATTGGCCCGTCGTACTTTGTTGGCGAGGGAGATGACGAGAAGCCTGTGGTGATCAAGTCGCCGACAATGGGCAAGGTGGAAACGTATGCCGAGTATCGAGCAATCACGTACGCCGCGTTTGACGTTCCCGCAGATGTTTCCTACTCTTCATGCAATTTGGTGTTTGAGGATGCGAATCCATCGTTCACACCGGTGAGTGCTGGCGACAAGACCTTTGAAGTGTGGACCTTGGACTCTGAGATTACTGCGGACACTTCTGTTGTGAGTATGCCCAACATCAATGAGAAGGTTGCAATTTTCGACAGCAATTCACTCAAGAGCACTGGAGTACCTCTCTTGTGCACCCCCGGTCACCCAGTACAGGTTGCGTTTGTGCCCACTGCCAACGCCGCCAACTCGTCCGTCGTGTGGTTCCAGCAAAACGGCGCGGGATTCAAGCTCGCCCTAAATCACTAAAAAACTATAAACCATTTCATTCAATTACATAGATAACACAATTAAAGAGATTAAAACAAGACGTGGAGTGCCTTTGTGGCGATTCGTCGCGTGAGCGGCTTTGGGTCGGCTCGGGCCTCAGCGGCCTCAATAGCGTCCCATTCTTTTTGCTCCTCCTCGACAATATCCAACCCAGTCTTCAAGTCTGCTTGGTCGGCAGACACTCCCGTGGTGCCTGTGATCCACTTGTAACCGAGGCACAGAATGCCAAACAATGGGACGGCAATGTACCCGACCACAAACGACGTCCAGTCGAATGGGTCGCCCTTGTGGCGCAAAAACACGGTAAAGTTCTTGCTAATTGCCATAAAAGCGCACATTGCCAGGTTGAAGTACGAGTTGAACGGCTGGCCCGGCGCCTTCCACGGCAACGAGTCTCGGGAGATGTTCTGCGCCTTGAGTGCGTTCATGAAGCAAATGTGGGTGTACAGAATAGTCATCCACGTCATGAGTCCTAGAATAGCAGAAAAGGAGACAAAGTAGTCAAACACCTTTGCCGAGCTGGCGGTCACGTTGAGGAAACAAGTGAGCGAGCAAATGGCAGTGACGAGCAACGCAATAGACGGCACACCTCGTGAGTTCTTGTACGCCAGAATTCGTGGAGCCTTTTGCTGGATAGCCAAAGCGTGGAGAGTCTTGGAACCGATAAACATACCCGCCACAGACGCAGCAAAGAAGAAGACGATAAACATCGAGTTGATAATATCCGGGAGTACTCTGACCTTGGCGTTCTTGAACGCAATGATAAACGCAGACGCAGACTGGCCCACACCTTGATTGCCCTGTGCGAAGATCATCAATTGGTCGTTCCATGGGACAACCATGCCAATGATCAGGGCAGTGACGATGTAAAACCCGACAGCACGCATAAACGTCAGTCGCACCGCTCGAGGAATGTTCTTTCGCGGGTTGGAAGCCTCACCGACAGTGACACCCACGAGCTCAACGCCCAAGTAAGAAAACACTGCAGTGATTCCCACAGTCATAAACCCAATGAACCGGCCCAAGTCACCATGTAGCTCGTAGTCGCCCTTGGAGTACTCCTTAAAAGCACCTGGGTTTCGCCAGTACCGGAACCCTCGGCGGTCACGATCAGGCCCACCACCGAGCGAGAATATCAGCAACACAAATAACAAAACGGCCATGACGGCAATCTTGATGGCGGAAATCCAGTACTGGAACACCTTGACAAACTTGATTCCGCCGTAATAGTTGATCACAAACGCAAGCACCCAAAAGATGGAAATGAACACACCCGGATTCAGCTTTTCTCGAGGCACCCAGTACTCAAATACCATCGACGCGGCAGTAATCTGGTGCGGAGTGACAATCAGATAATTAACCCAGTAAGCCCAGCCGACTGCAAATCCAAGACACGGGTCCACGTACCTCGACGCATACCCGGCAAACCCTTGCGACATGGGGATATATGTCGACACCTCTCCAACAGCAGCCATGACATGGTACACAGTCAGACCGACCAAAATGTATCCAATAAGAATAGACCCCGGGCCGCCGGTGGACAGCGCAGAGCCCATTCCAATCATCAGGCCAATGCCCAACGAGCCCGAAAGGGCAATCATAATCATGTGGTTCGAGTTGAGCTCGTCATCGTTCTCGGCTCGGTTGAGAATCGAGCCGTCTTTGGCTTCTTGCACGGTTTGGTACGCTTCTTCGTCGGATTTGGACATTTCTTGATAATAGCAAAAAAAGATAGTAGTGAGAGAAGGAAGGAGGGAAATCCCCGGGGATTTTGTACTACATTGAGGCCAATTTAATCAACCGGATCTAACCGCTTGTCTATATGGTAAATTGGGCAACTCGAGGTTGGCCGCAAGTGGTGCGGCGCGCTGCGGTCGGGTGGTCCAGGTTAGGCAACCCATGGTAAATTTTTAAAAGTAGACTTGCTCCACTCCACCGTGTGGATCTGGAATTTTGAGATTCGGAATACATCATAATTTAAAAAAATGTAAGATGAAATTAGTTTGTGTTGTACCCCGCTTTTCGTAGATTAATGGGTGTCATGGATGCCCCCCTGAGAATTAAGTAAGACAATTTCGGGTTTGAAATAATTAATGCTGGTTGGATATTAATCCTGAATATAAGAGCTCATAGTATATTTCGTGAACGATGGTATAAATCAAACCCATCATTGTGAAAAGTGTAGAAACACTGATTGCTGTATGTACGTCAGGACCCGCCGTTCGCAGTGCGGCTACACGGGAACAATTGGCAGTTAAGAACCAGCCCAGAACCCACATCACATTCAACCCGAGGGTGATACAGACGTGCTACAAGGACGATGGATGGAACTTACTTTCCCATGTACTATACTATAGGGCCATTCCAACGCTACGACGCATGTCTAGATGTACTTCAAACTCACGCGCTTCTGGTGATATAAAGCCATTGATGGCCAGGACGGTGAATGGTTTCAAGTCATTTCGCAACGGCCATAAGTCCTTCAACATCAGATGCTAGTGATACAAAGCGAAGATGAAATTAATCAATATCTACTGGTTCCCACTCACTACATGAAATAGACTGGGCGTTGTCTGTCACGGTTTTCACTCTGCCGCAGGCGTAACGGCAGGACCATCGCCGTAAAAGACACACAGCGAGTACTACAAATCCAAGGAAGCACCTCAAAAACGTTCATAGAGACCAAGTTCAAAATACAAAATCTTTCAATTTAAAACTGCAAACACAAAACACAGAAGCACGAGTATAGTAAAAAAAAAAATTTACTGAGCACTCTTTGGAGTAACGCCAATCTTGTTGACGTTTCGGAACATCTTCACGTCCTCACCTTCCACAAACTGGCAAGTTCGGTGGGTGGTGTACAACGAAGTGAGGAAGTTGGCGTCGTCGTAGACGTAGTGCTTGCCAAGAACCTTCTTAATCGCCTCAGTACCCTTTCGGCCATTGTAGAACGGGATTCGGGACACAAAGTGGTGCAAGACGTGGGTCTCGATAATGTCGTGCAAAACGTGCTTGCCAATGAAACCAAAGTCACGGTCAACGGTGGCGTTGGCACCAATGGCAAAGTTCCACTTGTCGGCGCTGTAGTGAGGAATTCGAACGTGAGTGTGCTGCAAGTAAGTAATGTGCACCAACCAGTGGTTAACCCAGAACCATGGAGCAACGTAGACAAGAAGCACAGTCTGGTAGCCATAAGCCTTGGCCGAGAGGTAAAGTGCAGTCAAAGTAAGACCGATACCAATGTCACTGAGCACAATGTCGAAAAAGTCCTTCTTGTCGAAGATTGGGGACCATGGAATGAAGTGGTTGTGGACAAACTTGGATCGGTTTGGGTACTTTTGGCCAGTGACATTAGTCAACAAGTACATGACCCAACCAAACAACTGCTGTGCAATCAAATTGTACAAAGTGGTCAATGGCGCGTCCTCAAAGTTCTCGCTAAAGCCTCGGTGCTTGTCAAATGCCTCTCGCTCCTTTGGCACAAACACCATGTCTCGGGTCATATGGCCCGTAGCCTTGTGGTGCTTCGAGTGAGAGAGTCGCCACGAGTGGTATGGCACCAAAAGTGCAGAGTGAACAAACCAGCCGACAGTGTCATTGACAGACTTGTAGTCGGAGAAAGCGCCATGGCCACACTCGTGGGCCAACACCCAGGCGCCAGTGCCGACCAAACCTTGGAGAATGGCATAAGTGCACCAAGCCAAGCATCGGACCGAAAAGTTTGGAATCATGTGAATGTAAGAAACGGCAATGTAACCAAACAGAGTGATGAAGAACAAGTCTCGGAACAAGTAGCCAAAGGACTTGACCAAGGATCGCTCGTAGCACTCTGGCGGAATGGCGTCCAGCACCTGCTTGATCGTAATGTCTGGCACTTCAAAGTCGTTGCCCAGAGTGTCGACATAGACCTCCTTCTTGGAGTCCTTAGCAGAGGAGCCTCCTCGCTTGGTAACAGTTACAGACGACATTTCTGGGTTCTTTTTCTGTCGAATTCCTAGAAGAACACCGTGTGTAGAGAAAGTAAAAGTCAGGAGGAAGAAAAAAGATCCAGACCTATATAGGGAATCTTCCAGCGCAGCGTATAAAAAGCCGCGTTTTTAGCGTGCGTGAGGGCGCACGCGCGAGGTGAAAAAAAATTCATGGCATTTGTTGGATTTTTTTCAAGCGGCGATAAGATAACAAGAATATATAATTACTTGATATTGTTCATATTCTGTGTATATAATAGAACAATCAAGTACTTGTATTACCAACAAGTCTTTCTATTATTCTCTTTAAGCATATGTTGGGTTCCTTTTCAGGAACCAAACTTATCTTTGACATGTCTGCTCCGGTGCGCACCAACAGATAAAAAAACGTGCCTGAACGCAATAACCTTTGTTTAGAATGAAAGGAGGGGAGACCTGATGCCGGTCTTGGAAATATTTCTCAGACATGGCAAGAAAAAACCGTTGAGGCTCAGTTTCTTTCTCTGTAAAAGTTCTTCTTCCTAATGAAGATCTTTCAGAAATCCTTCAAAGTGCTCTCCATTTCCAAATCCAACAATCGCATGTCTCAATAGAGTTTCTCCTCCAATAGACTCGTAGCAAAAGTATTTATGCTCAACGGATTCTCGTGCTTGTTGGGGGCAATCTCACTCTGCTGGGTGCGCGATCAAGGGCGTACGAGCAACGCAGCGATATGCAACGCATGAGCGTGCGAACGCACAGCCCGCGGTAGAAATGTGCCGACAAGACTCGCGTGTGAAAGCGGTCGAGATTTGCGACTGGAAGCTTGATTCTCTCTCAGGTTCAAGCTTCTCAATGAACAATGGACAATGACAATGAGCGGTTCTACCAAAGAACTCTATGCCATGGAAGTTTGCAATACGGCCGCTTGCTTCTGAGCTAGCTCAATGGCATGTGCAACATGGCCGCGAGTGATGCGAATGCCAGCGTTGCCCCCGCTGGCAGTCGATCCCACAACTCTAATGCTCGCGCTGGACATGTTGCCGTGCGCATCGCACGAAATGTGGATTCTGCTAGACACACATGCTTCTTCCGTGTCGCCTTCAATGTCCGCCAGCACAGCCGCATCTGCCGTCTTGGTCGTCTTTTCATCGTCGTCTGCTTGATCTTCGGCTGGCAACTTTTGTAGCTCCACCACCCCAAATGTGCTGCTATACACAGTCTGTGAATCTTTCAAAAACGCCGTAGATTCGCCTTCCTCGCACACAACCTGGTTGGTGTCTGGATCAATGGCGAGTGGTGGGAGCTTTGCGTCCTTGAGTGCGGCGACAATGGCGTTCCACACCGCGTCGAAGCATGGCCCGGAGCGGCTCAGAACTTGTACTGAGGCATTGAGCACTAGATGCAGGTCTGGCAGATTCTCGTGCTGGAATAGTTCCTTAGGCAAGACTGCTTCGAGGTTGTTGAATGCTAGCTGCGACAGGATCATCTCTTCCTGGGTCGGCGGAGCGTTGCGACTGGCTCCTCCACGAACAATTTCGACATTTGGAAACACTCCGCCTGGTCCGCTCTCACTAGTACTGAGATTAATAGCACAGATCACCGAGGTTCCTGCCACTTTGACCAGGGAAGACCCTATCACACTGCTGTTGTCGCTGGTCTCACTGTCCACCACGCTCTTTTGGACCTGCACGGGTCTAAACTCATCGAATTTTCTCAACCCAGGCCGCAGACCAATAGACAAATGACGCTGCAAGTACAAATCAGGCTCAATTCGAGCAAATACTTCTGGTGGGAATGACAACACCATGGTCGATGTGGATGGTTTGAAAGACTGAAAAAATATTTGGGAGCTAACAATTTTGCCCAAGCACGCAGACATCCATCAGCTCCACCAGCTCTACTACTCTGCAAACTCACATCTAACAAAATGGCCGGATTCACATCAGTATTCAGCAGCTCAGGCTCTTCCGACAAGGCCGAGGCTGCTCCTCAGCGACTCTCTGCTGCTGAGGTCAAGCGACAGATGCAGGAGCAGATCTCGCAAGAGCTTGCTGTGAACAATGCCACCGAGCTCGTCAACGTACGTGGATTGTCTCTTCTAAAACTAACTGATGCAGAAAATCACATTCAACTGCTTTGAAAAGTGCGTTCCCACTCCAGGCAATTCTCTGTCGCCGGCAGAGCAGACTTGCACCAGCCAGTGCATGTACAAGTACATGGCCGCATGGAACCTGGTGTCGAGGACTTATATCGCCCGAATCCAACAAGCCAGTGCTTCGGGCCAGATCTAGATTTCTCTTATATAAGAATATCATTTGTACATAGGACAATACCAAATCATGTTTGATGAGTTTTGCGAGTTCCGCGGCGGGGGCTTTTTCCATGCCTTGGTGATCCGTCGGATCATCCCACTCCACACTTTTCAGAACCCGAGTTGGAGAAACACAGAGAAAACAGAGATTCCTCCAACTTCACACTGCATACAAACCCTCTTTCAAAATGACAAAGCTCACGATTGTCGGATCGCTCAACTACGACGTGGTGACGACGACGGCACGCATTCCCGGACCCGGCGAGACCATCCATGCGCAGTCGTTCGAGACGCACCATGGCGGCAAGGGCGCAAACCAGGCATTGGCCACACGACGCCTGTCGCCGCAAAGTATCACAGTCCAGATGATTGGACGAGTCGGCGACGACGCATTCGGCAAGGAGCTGGTCGACTCAATGGCCGCGGAACACATTGACATGTCGCAGGTCACAAAGGTCGCTGGCTGTTCGACGGGCGTTGCGACGATTCTGGTTGATCCCGAGAGCGGCGAGAACAGAATCATGGTGTTCCCCGGAGCCAATGGCTTGCTCAAGGTTGCAGATATCACAGAAGAATTGCTGCATGGCTCCGATACGGTGATTCTGCAGAACGAGATCCCGCTCGACGTGGTGTACCATACACTCAAGATTGCACACGACGCGGGAATCAAAACCGTCTACAACCCGTCGCCAGTACAGGCAGACACCCCTCTGGAAGTGTTCGAGTCGGTTGATGTGCTGGTGGTCAATTCCACCGAGGCGGAGGTGCTGGCCGGGTGGAGCGTTGCGGTCAACGATAGCCTGATCACGGCGCAGAAGCTGCTTCCTGAGCTCAAGGCCAAGGTCAAGTGTCACACTATCATCATCACGCTTGGTGCGAACGGGTCGATATTCGTGGAAGGCGACTCGGAGATCAAGCGGGTCGATGCGTGTAAAGTGGACAAGATTGTCGATACGACCGGCGCGGGAGATACGTTCCTTGGAGCGCTGGCGTCGCAGGTGGCACAGCAGGTGCCGTTGGAAGAAGCGTTGAAGTTTGCTTCAAAAGCTTCGGCGGTTGCAGTCACTCGGAATGGCGCAGCAGAGGGGATTCCACGTTTGAGTGAGGTGCAGTAAGAGCGGAGACATTTGCATAGTGAGTAAGAACAGAAGGGACTCATAGTAAATAAGAGCAATGGAGAAAATCCTCAAGTGAGCTACAATTAAACAACTGGAGGCGTCAATTACGATGATAGCATGTACCAATGAGTGCATCAAACATAGAGGTGTGCAAACAAAAGAGCATGTACCAGCATATGGGCTGAGGACCGATATCTAAATGATCTACAATAAGAGCATGTACCAAGGAACTCCAAAATAAAAGCATGTCAAAACAGAAGGTCTACTAGTGAGGCTCACTCACACACCATCCCCAAGAATGTAGATATCGAATCGATTGTCTATTAGCGAAAAAAAACTACTCTAAAGACCCATCGTCGCCAAACTCGGCAGAAGACGAGTCGTCGTCTCGTCCAGCAACGTACTCCGTGTCCCCGTCATCCCCCTCGTCATCGTCGTCGCTCACCTGCACGTCCATATCGCTCTGATCCCCATCTTCATCTTGTTCCCTCACAATCTCCTCGTCGCTCGAACTGCTATCAAACTCATTCTTCCTTGACCGCAAGTTCAGCGTCGCCGTAGGAGTGCCCCAATACCGACCGCCACTGCCGCGACTGTCACCGCTGAACACGCTACCGCTGCTACTACTGCTACCGTTAGACCCCAATATCCGGCCCGGACCACGAAACGCGTTCCGTGGTTCATTTTGAGGAATGTGTGCAGGGTAGTGTTGGTCCCGCATTTGCTTGACGATTTCGCCTACGCGGGCAGTGCCGAGCGGTTCATTGTTGGACGTTCGGCGCCGGTAGAAGAGCAAGTACGCTGCTGATGTGACTGCTTCTTCAGGGTTGATCTTGTCCACCGAAGAGTCGTCAAAACAGTACCACTCATTGTCGACAAAGTTCTTGGCGTACGCAGTATAGTGGCCGCCGCCAAGCCCGCCGAAATGGTTGTCCACTGCAAACAGGTCGTAGATCAGCTGCTCGCCATCTTTAGTGCCTAGTACTCGTTTCGTCATGTCCAGCCCTTCAATTGGGAACGTGACTTGGTTCGTGATCTTGTCGCTAAATGTTCGGAATGAAGAGAACCGCTTGAGATGGATGGTGAAAATGTCGGGAACCGACCACAGCTCAATGGTCTTGGTGGCCTGCCGCATTTCCTTGCACCGGCCGCAGTACCATAGATCATTCTCCCCAAGTACTTCAGTCTTTGAGAACAAATCAAGGCAGTCATCCAACTCCAAACCCTTGCTTCGCTCGTGCTCCATCTTGTCCAGAATCGCTTGCGCTTCCGGATTCGCAATTGGATTAGTGACAGACACTTCTGCGTCTGAGCCCCACGTTACTCCAAGGCCCTCATGTCGGAATACCAATTGACCATTCTCGGTAGCCTCGTATCTTGGAGGTGAAAGCGACGGTGGTCGCGTGGATCCCGGAGTCTGTACCAGCGATATTAGATTGCCATATTGATCATCCTCTTCGTCGTCTTCGACAGTTTCGGGCGGCCGCACACTCTGGCCATTCTCAGACACCGACGCCAGGTCATCCAAATCATCGCCGTCTGCAACAACAGAGGTGGTATTTTCGTCCGGCTCCTGGGTCTCAACATCACTATCGCCAGCCTGCGACTCGGATTCTTTCATCGTCGCATCTTCATCTTCCACCCTCTCATTCATATCCACGTCTTCGTCCGGAGTCGGGGGTAATTGGGGCTGCCGTCTGTCAAAACTTTCCGGCGCTCCATTCCTCTGCGACATGTACAACGAAGACTTTGCAAACCTACTGTTGCTTGGATTGCCGTACGATTTGAAAAATCCCACACTTTCCGGCTCAACACCATCCTCAACACCTAGTACATTCTGAGCACGCGCAATAAGCTTCTTCTCCACCAGCTCCCGATCACACGCTTCTTCATCCGTAAGAGTAATGACAAATGGGTACCCCAGTGCCGTGCCTTGCTTGTTCTGCAAAACCGGCACCAAAAACACATCGTCACTCACAGGACGGTCATACTCACACGCCACAATGACATCGTTCTGCCCAATCTTTACCGACAGGATATGCTTGTCTTCGAGATGCGCAAAATGACGGCTGTGAAACACATCTGCAATATGCAAACAATTGGCGTCGACACCGGTCTTATCACCAAGATACCGCTTGAGATCAGAAATCGTATCATGCTTATTCATCACAACCTTGACTACGCCCGGAGGACCACCAATGGGCAACACAATAATGTCGTGTATCCAATGGGTGTCAACTGGCAATGGAAGCGTGAGGTCCATGTACGGGTCAAAAGTAATAGACACCTTGTCGCATTCGGGACACACCAAGATTGATCTATACAACCCTGCAAACAACTCCAAAATAACAGAGTCGTTTCTCTTCTTGTGCATTTCCCAGCACTCGTTGGCCAGCTGAGCGACTGCCTCACTGTCGTTGACCTTGTCATCCGGCAGTTCTGGCTTTTCAGTAGCTGGCTTCTTCTTGATTCTGTTCAAATCTTCGTGAAGTCCATCGAGTAAGAATGTTTGCAAAAACTCTTGCGTGTCTTGTTGGCCGTAGCCGGAAAACGTCTGATTGTATCGGCCCACCGTCATCTTGAATTCCCCAGGAGAGTAACTTCTATCCGAAGTTCCATATAGATGGTTCTGAAGCTTGGCATATGACTTTGCGACATTTCCACCATACCCGATCGGATTATCAGTGTTGAGGTCTTTTTCATACTCGTTACCTAAAATGTTAGCACCCGAAAAACTTATCAAAACATACTCAAGAAATAACACACCAGCTCTTCCACATGTGCCAGGCATTGAAGCGCCGAGTTCATGTAACATGTATTGCCCAGATTCGACAATCCAACTTTGCCCTGATTGAGTGGTGGTGCGGCGGCGGCGGCTCGGGGCGGAAGCTGCGGCGGCTTGGTAGAGGGTACTAGTTGTACAATGACACACTCCTTGGGCTTGAACTGAAGCTCTAGCAGCGTCTTGTCGTATTGCACCAACTCGGTCTTTTCGATTCTAGCAAAATCGTCTTCGTCGATTGTGCCGCTACCGATATCGGCTTGATCCGTTACTCGCCATAACTTCAGATCGAAAGGAAGACTTGTGTCAATCAACGATGGCTCCATCAGCGCCTCAATCTTGTCGTTCATATACGGCTTGAGAATCCGCTTCTTCAACAAATTCTCCGCAGTGTTGGTCACTTGGTTGAATAGTCTTAAATAAATAACAGGCTTGTACGGCTCGACATCGATATCGCCGTCCACTTCAATAACTCTCTTATAAACAGGCCCACTCTTGTTCTCGTAGTAGTATTCGAGCAGCTCGCCAGCCTCTTTAGGCAATGCCAGTGGTGTTTGAACAAGAGAGCTGTCCCACTCAACCTCGTGGCCGAGACTGAGATCTTTCATCCACTCCATACTACACACATAGCACTCGTCGCCTTGCTTCAACGGGTGATCTTCAATCCGTTGTTGTATTTCCTTGTACCGCTCAAGCGCCCTCTCGCTCTTTGGCGGCGTCTTGACGTATTCGTACGAGTTGTCGCTGTCCAAAGAGTGCGTACCTGCTGCTGCGCCGCCAACGTCGACAAACGAGTCCGACAGAAGCGAGCTGCGCTCTCTGTCAATGCCGGGGGGACTAGCAAGTTCGTTCATGTCCTCGTCATCGGTTTCTTTGACTGCTTCGAAAGTGCGTTTCGTGCCTATCGATGCGATGCGCACATCTTCCATCGAGCTCGATACAGACGCAGGAACCTCAAAGCTCGACGACGTCGCTGGCGATGTGGGCACCTCGCTCTTCGACGACTCCGCGCTATTAGATCCGTCGCTCATGCTTGTTAACAGGCCCTGAAAACCTGCGAAATCCTTCTGAACGATCTGTTGTAGACTCTTGTCGTGGCTTTAGAGATACTTGCAGATGCCGGGATCAATGTTTTTGTGTTACAAATTTCGTCGGGGGCCCACAATCAATCGCCGTTAAAGCTTGTTAGGAAGTTCACAGCACAAGTTTGGTATAATTGCACCAGATGACCAATTCTATAATGAATCAATTGATTAACCAAAAGTTCTCCCATAATTGATATGCTAGTTATAGAATACAATTGACAGCATTCCTCAATCACGTGATTTATTCAGCTAAGCGCCCAAAAACGCCACAATTTTCAGCCGTGCGAAATCTCACTCACACTTTCAAGGTTACCCGGCTTTTGTGGAATCTCTTGCCGTGTTCCCCACATTCCCGAGGAACCACCGACCATAACCGAGTTTCCACCCCTCAAAAACCTCAGACCCTGTTTAAATACCAATTCCACTCCGCATTTTTGCCGGATTTTTTTTTCCACACTTGAAGAAACATGAAAAGAATCATCCGACAGTATTCCACAGAGGTCAAGCCGCTCAAGTCGCTATGCGTGGCGAATCGAGGCGAGATTGTGCAGCGGGTCGCTTCCACGGCGCGGAAGATGGGCATCAAGACGACGACAGTGTACACGGAACCAGACTCCAAGCTCGGATCGGCGACGACTGGAGCAGTGAACATGTCGCTGGGTCCTACGCCTACTGCTTACATTGATATAGAAAAGATCGTGTCGACGGCCAAGGCTGCGAGCTGCGACTCGATCCACCCAGGGTACGGATTCTTGTCCGAGAATGCACACTTTGCAAAGAGAGTCAGAGAGGAAGGCATGATCTTTGTCGGGCCGCCACAGGGTGCTATTGAGGCAATGGGTGCCAAGGACCGTTCTAAGGAGATTATGGAGGCTGCGGGGGTTCCGTGCGTGCCTGGGTACCACGGCTCGAACCAGGACCCGGATTTCCTGGCACAAAAGGCAGAGGAGATCAAGTACCCGGTACTGATCAAGGCGGTGCTTGGAGGAGGAGGCAAGGGTATGCGAATTGTGCAGAGTGCGGCAGAGTTCAAGGATCAGCTAGCATCGGCCAAATCAGAGGCCAAGAGTGCGTTTGGCGATGAGAATGTGCTGATTGAGAAATACATCACCACTCCTCGGCATATAGAAGTGCAGGTGTTTGCCGATACGCATGGCAATGTGCTTGCACTGGGCGAGCGGGATTGTAGTGTGCAGCGAAGACACCAAAAAGTGCTTGAAGAGTCTCCCGCGCCGGGGCTTGATGAAGAGACGAGACAGCAATTGTGGTCCAAAGCTCGAGCTGCTGCACGGGCCGTTGGGTACGAAGGCGCTGGTACTGTCGAGTTTATTTTCGACAATGACAGCGGCGAGTTTTTCTTCATGGAGATGAACACGAGGTTGCAGGTCGAGCACCCGGTCACGGAGGCTGTCACGAATGTGGATCTCGTGGAGTGGCAGCTTCTGGTCGCTGCAGGATTGCCGCTGCCTATCAAGCAAGAGCAAGTGACACTTACAGGCCATGCATTCGAAGCACGAATATACTGTGAAGACCCGTTCCAGGGGTTCTTGCCGTCGTCGGGCAAGATTGTGCACCTGAACCAGCCTTCAGACAGCCGGCTGGATTTCACATTCAAAAAGAACGACACTGTGTCGTCGCTGTACGATCCCATGATTGGCAAGCTGATTGTGCACGGCAAGAACCGGTCCGAGGCGCTGGGCAAGATGCTCACTGCGATGAAGGAGCTGGAGATTGTTGGCCCGACCACCAACATCGAGTTTATTAAGCGCATCTGCAACAATGCTGATTTCGCGGGAGAAGCACCACAGGGATTGGAGACTGGGTTTATCCCGAAACACCAGGAGCTGTTTGCGCCGTTGGAGATTCCAAATGAAGTGTATGCACAGGCGGCACTTGCTCGGGTTCTAAGTACTTCATCCACTACCAGTGCATTTGGCGAGATGCAGGGATGGAGCACGTTACCTAGAACTGTCCAGTTCAAGGACGAGAGTGTTGTGGTGGAGCAAGTTGGACGAGACTTGTTCAATGTTCAAGTCGGAGGAACCACTTTCCAGAACGTTTCTGCATCTCTCAACGATTCCAAACTACTCACGCATTTCGAGCACTGCCAATTCTCCAATAGCGTCGTTGTGCAGCCGGACGACGTGCATGTGTTCCACGACGGGTCGCATTTCACATTGCTGCTGCCTCCGCCCGAATGGCTCGTCAAGGCGCTGGGCGACACGGGCGCCAAGAACTCTGTGCTTGCGCCCATGCCGTGCACGATCAGCAAGGTGTCTGTGCAAGTCGGCGACGCGGTGAAGAAGGACCAGGAGCTGGTTGTTATATTGAGTATGAAGATGGAGACCACGATCAGGGCGCCGCATGACGGGGTGATTAAGCGGATTGCGCACAATGTGGGTGAACTGGTCAAGCAGGGAACTCCGTTGGTGGAATTTGAGGAGTCTGAGTAATTGGTAATTATGAGGTCGATTTGTCCGTGTCGTCCAACTACCTTACGGATCTGACGAGAAAAACACGACGGTAAACGGATATTCACTGTGAACGATGTAAGAAATGCCAGTAGAATTCAATTAAAAATGTTTCTAGAAGAGTAGATGGGGGTTATGACCACTGGAGTGTATCGCAGCTATAGTGTACAGGGTTCCCATAAAACCTAAAGCCCCACCCACCGCTTTGGATCCCATATTCCAATTTTCCAATAGTCCAATTGAACACAATTCCTGAGTCTGTGGAAATTTTCGAATTTCTACATTTCTAACAATCCCGACGGTGAATATTTATCAGCACCCCACATTGTGCTGGGGCGCTGCCTGCTTCCTGCTGGGCGACCACTCTCACTCAGCCTTGTGGGTCGTCTCACATCTGATACACTTACTCCCTCACATCACCATTCACTCCAACCATTCAAACACAAAAAATGGAACCTCACCAGGACCCGAGATCAGTGCTACGACTATCGAACGAGGTGCTGCGCATTGTTGCCGAGCACATGGACACCCCGACCGTGACCCGGTTCGGCACGACGTGTATCCGGTTGCGTGAGATTGTGGAGACGGAGCTGTGGCGGTCGCTGACCATTGTATTTGAGCAGTTACCGTTGGCACGCACGACACGGATGAGGGTCGAGCAGAACAAGACCACGGCGTTTGCGACGTTTTGCCGGCAGCCGGAGAACAGGAGGCTGTTTGCGAGGGTGGCGCATTTGCGGATAAGCATACCGATGGAAATGGACGTGAACCCCAGCAAGCTGTTTGACCACGACGTGGCGTGGTTTTGTGAGAATTTAATGGAGATATTCCCGAATGTGAGGCTGTTGGAATTGTTTTCACTGGCGCAGGCTGCAGTACAAGATGGAGCAGACAAGACGAAACGCAATTTGAACCTGTTGCTAGCATTGCCCGTGGACAAGCGGGTGGACATTGAGTTCCCGCTCGACTCGGCCATGTTTCCTCCATTGGCGACGATCACGCAGTGCGCGCATCTGAAATGCTTGTACCCGGTGTCGATTGAGCTGGATCGAGTGCTGCCGTATGAGAACTTGGAGCAGTGCCGGTCGCTGGAGATTGGGTGCCAGGCTCAGGCCAATCCTGGCACTGAGTTTATCGGTATCAATGCACAACTCCAAAAGGACGTGACATTGAACAGGTGCCTGCAACTGCGCAAACTGACACTGTGCCGGGCGCAGATCAATTTCGTCAATACGCCCGGCTGGCTGCCTCCGAATTTGGAGCACTTTGAATGCATTAATGTCACGTTTGTAGAAATGCCACCGGGGCTGGATCAACTAGAACAGTACGTGGTGCCGTCGGTGCGGTTCTTCAAGCTGGTCAAGACCGGTTTGGAGCAGTCTGCCGCGAGAGATAACCCGTTTCTGGGCGACCGGCTGTCGTTCCCCAATTTGGAGTATCTGGAGACCAACGGCCAGTGCGTCGACATTGTCAAATCTACGGGAGACAAGCTGCGGCATATTAAGTTTAACGGTACCTGGGAACGCGCTTTGGCGTTGTTGAGGAATGTGGAGCGGTGTACTTCGTTTGAGATTTTTCTGGGCCATGTAGGCGACAAGACTGAGTCCGAGATGGTGCAGCTGGCTACTCAACTCCAAGACTCGCCGATTGAGGCACTGGCCGTGAGCGTACTGCCGCCGTACGTCATGAACCCGAATGGCAGTAATGCGTTTGGCATGTATGTGCCCAAAGGATATAAGCCGCTGCGCGACTTGATCACTACGCTGGTCACGCATGCTACCAAGATCAACGACGTGTATTTAGTAGAAACCGCGGGTCTCGAACAAGAGGGATTAGAAGAGAAATGGATTACTAGACCAGAAGATTCAACGCCGTACCTGGATCGGTACGACGACAATCCGGCCGTGGTGGACGAGTGGTTCAAAGTGGACGTGCCGCAGTTTCGCGAAGTGGTGATAGAAAGGGTGGAGACTGCGATGACAATAGACGTTCCTACGACGAAAGCAACTTCTGCTATCGGTTCTATCTCAGTGAATACATATCGATAGTTAAGATATTTCTGATTTCAAGTGCTCATGCGGCGCGGCGCGGCTCATCCACCACTGCCCCGCCGCTGTCATCCGATAAGTCTAAGACACGCCCCCCGCGGCCGCCGCGTCCGATCACGGGTTTCCCCCAAGTCTACTCCTGGAAATTTATTCTAAACTCTTGATCTCCTCCGTTACTCTTGATCTTCATAGTATTTCAAAGATGGAGATCATGTTCAGAGCGTACGGGTCGCGGGTGGAGGCCCCAAGACCCAAGTACAAACTCGTGCTCAAATCGTCCGCATCATTCATACACCTCCCGTTGGAGATCACGCACCAAGTCGTCAGTCATCTCGATACCCCAGACCTGGCGGCGCTGCAGACCAGTTGCAAAACCATGCGGTGGTACATTGCCCCGTTGTTGTGGGAGAAAGTGCATATCGCTGTGGGTAAGGATTTCGGCCCTCAGACCGGTGGAAGAGGGCGGTGGATGCGGGTGCGGAAGAAGGACGGTGCTCAGTTTCGCCACTTTTTAGAAAACGGGAGTATCGGGTGGTGCCTGGGGTTCGTCAAGGTGTTATCGGTCGATATCCACTCTGAGGAGTGTATGCGTGTGATGGAGCTGGTCCCGCCCCGGCTCGTGAGGCTGCAACAGATGCATGTACGTGTGAGTGACTGTATGCAACAGGCGGTGGAAGTGTTGAAAGAGTATAGAGCGCCGGTGAAGTTGGAGATCCGCGACGCGACGTGGGTAAATGGCGGTATAGAAAGAGTTGAACGGTTGCGGCTGATGGTGCGGCGCCCGAGTGACGAAATCCGCGGAAAAGTGCCTCAAAGTGTGCAACGGTTGGACCTGTTCAGCGTCACGGGCACAGTCGTCCCGATAGATTCGAGCAATCTTGAAAAGTTGGTAAGTGGCACGCGACTCACACACCTAGCAGTGCACTTCCCTGTGACTGGGCCTCTACAATGCCTAGCTTTCATCGACAACCTCAAGCTGCATATCGCCAACAACGGGCTAGACATTACTCCGACCACATTACACTGCACGACATTGGACCTCAACTCTATAGGATCTAGTGCGCTTCTCTCACTGCACCTCCCACTTGTACAACACCTGACACTCACTTGCAACAGGTACTCCCCCGACCAATTCATTATTACATCTCTACAACCGCTACTTTCTCAGCACCTCTCTAGCCTCACGCTCCGCCAGTTCGACGCCCGTACACTCGGGACGGTGCTCAATCTCCACGGCGCCGTTGACGAGTTATGGCTCGACCGGATCGTGGACACTGGCGAGATGCAGTTTTCACAATTCCAACTACAAGTGCGCCGGCTCAAGCTGGATGTCGAGTACCTGTCGCCGCATGTGCAGCGGCGTCGGCTGGTCGAGTTGGTGGCGAGTTTGCGGAGTGGGAAATGGGGTGACGGGGTGTGGGTCAATTTGTTCCGGCAGCGGCACCAAGTATACATGAGTGAAGAGGATGGAGACGGGTACTCGAGGCTGCTGTTTGGGGAGTTTTGTGCGTACTATGGGATGGTGGAGTAATGCCGCTTTGGGAGCGGCTGTATTTTGACGATGTTTGAATTATGATGTAGTTAATGATGTAATTTAATGTAATTTATGATTATGATATGTTTTTATTTCCCTATTTCCTTTTCGCAATCTCACTTCCCTATTCGTGTTTAATCTCGCTGCCCCAAATCTGCCTAATCGGGAAATTACCAGAATACCATTTCACCGCCAATGTCATATTCCCATCCACCTTCTTCACGCCCATCCATCTTCTCACTCACCACTTCACATCCACAACCCACACAAAATGTTCTTCAAAAGACTCCGCCAACAACACGATCGAAAGCCCCGTCCGTTCCGCAAGCCGCATAACAGGTGGTACCTAGTGCACCCGCGCCAACCGAAGTTCTACATCTCTGTCCAATGCGACGACGACGTGGATCCACAAGAATTCGTTAGAAAGCACCGCATCCTGCCTACCCATTGGAGCGGCAAGCGGTTCCTACTACTCGGCACAGAAGACAGTCTAGTGTATTTGTGTCGAAAGGGGGGTATAAAGGAGATTCGAAAGTTGGAACTTGACCCGCAAATCGATGCTAGGTCGCTGAACAAGTGTTTTGAACCTTAGAAAAGAACTATAGAAGCGTCGCTGCGCTCCGCTATAATGATGTATGCAATATCTAATAATTAACCAAACAAGTCTGAAGCTCGTTTTCTCAGCTCAACCTTGCGGATCTTGCCACTCGCCGTCTTGGGGTAGTCGTCCACAAACACTACATATTTGGGCACATAGAACCGTCCGAGTTTGTGACGCACCCACTCTTGTAACTCTTCAACTCCAACCTCCACGTCGTGGTGGAGAATGATGAAAGCAGCCACGTCCTCGCCGTACTTCCCACACGGCGCCGCGACGACACTGGCCTGCGACACCTTCGGGTGCGCAAACAACACATTCTCAATCTCCAACGGATGAATGTTCTCGCCTCCTTTTATAATCAAGTCCTTGATTCGGCCCGTCACCGATAAATAACCCTGTGCGTCCATCACCCCCTCATCGCCCGTCCGCATCCACCGCACGCCGTCCTGCTCCACCATCACTTGAGAAGTCGATTCCGGATCATTATAGTATTCCCGCTGGAGCAAGTACCCCGAAATGACAATCTCTCCCGGTGTTCCTGTAGGTAGCGGAGTAAGACTCTCCGGGGCCACCACCCTTGCCAATGTATGGGGCATGATTTTTCCTACTGAAGACGTGCGTTTCTCTAATGAATCATCCGGCGAGGTCATAAACGACACGGGCGACGTCTCGGTCATGCCGTAGCAGATAGTCAGCCGCTCGAGCCGCAGCACAGATATGAGCTTGTTCATCATCTCCACGGGTATCGACGACCCCGCCGCAATGCCTTTGGAGAGGAACCTCAAACCAGGGTCGTTGTCACGCACTAGTTCAAGTTGTTGTGCAAACATGGTCGGAACGCCGTACAGTCCTGTGCAGTGATAGTCCCTCACAGCCTGTAACGAAAGTTCAGGGTCGAATGTCTCGGACGGGTACACGACACAACACCCGTGTGATACCGCAGCCAAGTTGGCCAGCACGAGCCCGAAGCAGTGGAACATGGGCACGGGGATGCATAGATGGTCTTGGAAAGTCGGGTGGTGCGATTTCGTCGCAGTCAATCCCATGCGGTGGCCAATGAACCGGCCATTGTTGATGATATTTCTATGTGTTAACGAAGACAGTTTGGGCGCAGAAGTAGTCCCCGAAGTAAACTGCATGTTGATCACCTCGTCGTTATAAGTATCCTCCAATTGTCCTTGGGATTCTTCCAGCAACTCGGTGAACGACGGCTCGCCTATCACATAAACCGTGTCGTGCATCGAAATCAACGCGTCCAATTGGCGTCTGGATCTCGACTTTTCCAACGACCGCTGCGATATCAGTACCCTCGGCCGGCAATGGTCCAAAGCACTCCGGTACTGCTGGTCCGTGAACGCCGTGTTGAGCGGAACCAGCACCGCTCCAAGCCGCCCTAGCCCCATTTGGATGACCAGGAATTCCCACCGATTGCCACAACACACCGCGACATTGTCGCCTTTAACGACGCCTCTTTTCTTGAGACTCTTTGCGAGATTCGTAGCAAGCGTGTCCAGTTGGCGGTAATTGAGCTGCGTGTTCTGGTGCGCCGACACCACGGCCAGCTTGTCGCCGTGGTGCCGGGTGGCCCAAGTGAGAAGCGTGCTCATGGTGTGTGGGGAAATCGCCGGCTCCAGGGGTCCCCGCACCTCGGATACTTGTAAAGACGATGAGAACCTGACCGCCCCAAGTCTTAATGTCCCCAACCTCAATGTCCTAGTTGTTCTGATCATTGGTGAGGTGAGTGGGAAAGGACAGCTGTGTGGAGAACGCTCCTCAAGCGGGGTGCATCTCACATCTCACATCTCGAGCCGAACGCAGTGGGGGACGAAAAAGCCGCGCGATGATGCGATGATGAGTTATGGCTCATAACATGATTGGGGATTAGGGATCGTCCAGTGCTCTGAATTGGGCATGTCGATGCGAAGGGGGGGATTTTTGGAATATGGGGGTTTGGGTGGATGTACCGGTAGTTGAAGAAGAAGAATCGTTGGAGCTGGTACAGTTGAACTCTAACTGTTTGTGTGTACTTGTGTACCGGCACTCAAGTGGAACTGTCAACCCCAAGTTCTAGAACATAGAACAAATAGTTGGAGTCTTCGACACTTGGTTCTCAGCCGCTTGGATTTTTAGAGATTGATCGTTCCGACGTGTCGCCGAAGGTGCTGCTCCTTATCAATTAGTAAGTTGGTAGAATGGGCCATAGACCTGTGGAAATACTTGAATCTGACAGCTTATGAATAAGAGCTTCTAGAATTCTCAGAACAGCCATACATTGAAGAGTTCTAGACCCCATAGACCCATATAAGCTCTCCTTCACACTCTTTCAGCCACACGCGGCTGTCTAGTAGACCACTCTTGTGAGGTCTCAGCTACCTCCAATACAATCCCTTGCGCCGTAAGGGCCTAGACCTAGTAATCTCTTTGTTACTAGGGAAGCCAATCCCATTATCTTTTTAAAGTCAATTGCTGTACAGTAATCATATCTGTACTAGTCGCCGCCCCACATTTGACAGAAAGCCGTACCGTATAGATCGTACATGCACGGGAGCGGTACTCCGAGTGGAGTGGGGACTGTACAGACGGGTAATCACAAAGTAGATCCGGCAATGCACTGCATTTCAAGAAAGGTTATTTTTCACTGGGATTTTTAACCAGACTTGTTCAGTTGTTAAGAGTACTCTCAGACACTTTTGCCGCATTGACAGTAGTACAGTAGGTATCCAGGTCGCTAGTATCGGAGGGTCCGACATATCTGGACCTTTAAGACTTTCACAAGTGCATGAGATGTGCTGCGGGCATTACAAGCTTAGTCGATTCTTACTAAATTATGCACCTTTTTTCTTTTTCATGAATGTCAGCCACTCCATCAGATGATTGGTGCTTGTTATAATTTTTGGCGTATATCCCCCTGTTCGGGCGCCCCACTCCGTCCCAAGCGGAGATAACTAGGAAAGGACTATTCTTACAGCGAAGTGGATGGGTCCTCTCTTCATGCGCTTGGGACCTTTTCTATCTATACGGCACTTTCTCTACAGTGTACAAGAACCTCACTACTGTACTGCTGTACAGTACAAACTTCTCCAAGTCAAAGGGGTTCTTACAGTTTTCTGCAAAATCGTTCAGCCGCGAGGCTCTTAACAAAAAAGCAAACATTGTACAAAATTTGCTCAACTGTGAGACGGAATTCTATTCCCACACGTCTTTTCTGTGTGTACTGTATCCCATCCATCATTACTACGCTGTTTACACCTGTACACAGCCTTGCACTGGTTAAGCACTCCCTAGAAATGATATAGAGCACGGCGGGGTTGATTGAATCTTCTCCTTATTCCTCTAATTCTCTCTTATTCTTCCCCTACTTCTTCCTACTCTCCTTATTCCTCTACTTCATTCTATAGACATCCAAACATTAGTACCACAGATCACACACTCATTAGGGCTTTTCAACTCAGCAGTCACGTAAAAAAAATTCGCACTCCGAGTTTACAGTGTTGGTCCCAAACCCACTCAAAAAAAACAAATCCAAATAGCCCTGCGCGGCTAAAATCCCAAAATCCCGTATGTGGCGTTTTTCATGGTAGCGCCGCGCCGAAAGACGTCATTTTTTGTTCGGCCGCCCGATTGAAAGGCGGAAGTGCATCCGAGCATTCCAGCCGTAGCTGCTGCCAAGTGCACTTATCCTCGGACCCGGTCCCGAATTTGTAACAAACTCCGCTTACGAGATTATCACTAATAGAGCCGCTTGGTGGACGGCATCATTCTGGATTTTGGAATACTAGATCTAGATACCAGACAAAGGATCCTGAATTCGCAAGTCCACTGTGGTAAGGCTGATTTTCAGGTTCTCAGGGTGTGTGGGAAAACACACACACTTCTTTTACCCCTACGCCCTACGGCTGTGTGTACTTACATGACGTCACGATGAAAAATTCCAAAATTCCTAAGAACCCAAACTCTTTATAGATAAATACATCCTTCTATCAAATTTTTTGATTCCATTTACAAGCAATAATAATAAAAATAATAATAAACTCCTCAGTCCTATAGTTCGTGTTTAACTGGTAAAGGCAAGGGAGTGTTGCCAAACTGACCCGCGGCTGCTCCATTGGCAGTCTGGTTGAGTTGGTGCTGTTGTTGTTGTTGGTGATGCTGGATCTGATGATTCTGATGAAGATGGCCCATGTCATGATCGTTCATCGCCCTGATCCGCATAATGCCCTCACACTGACCCGACTCGATATGGTCTGTGATCCACTGCTCCGTCGTGGCAAACGTCAAGCCACACCCCTTGCACTTGCCCGACATGCCCGATCGGTCTCGCTTCTTGGTTCCCGCAGGGTACTCGAAATGCATCGCCTTCAAGTGGTTCTTGTAAGTGTCGCACCGCGAAAAGCCGCCATTCTGGTGGCATGTAGGCTCGGCAGACGTGTAAGAAGAGTAGCCCGAGTGGCCCAGCGAGCCGTGCCGGGTGTACAGAGGACACCGGAACGGCGCGTCGCCGCGGTGGCTCTTTTGGTGTCTGAATAAATCATTAGGACGCGCAAACCCACGGCCGCATACTTCGCACGAGTGTGGACGCGAGTTGTCGGCCAAGTGGATCGACTTGTGTGTGGCGAGATTGGAAAACCACCCTCTGCACTGGGCACACTGCTTCTTACGGCGGCCCGAGGAATTCTTGGGGGTTAGTGTGGGCGAAGATTGTGTTGGAGGTGGTAGTATGTTCGAAGCTCCAGTAGGCAATGGAGGAGGTGGAGTGAGGTTTGTAGTTGAAGAAGTTGGCAGTGGAGCGTAGTATGAATAGTAAGAGTTGTGAGCAGCGGCAGCAGCAGATGAAGAGCTGTGAGCAGCGGCGGCTGCCACGGCAGCAGCCGAGTTTGTGAGCGACGAAATGCTCATAGGAGAGCTTGTCGACGACGACTGGGGGACAGGCAGTGGCAAAACGCCGTTGGTCATGGTCGCACGCAGCGCGTTGGCGGCGGTTGAGTTGGACGGTGAAGCTGAAGTCGATGGCACTGAGGTTATTGGACCAGAAGTTGTAGCTGGAGGTGGCGACGCGGTATTCTTGTTCTTTGATTCGCCATCATTCTCGTCCTTTTGATCTGCGGCGGACCGCTCGACGGTAGAGGCGACGTATGTGAGCGTGTCGAGACCTGAAAATGGCGCGGCTGCTTGGCCGTTGCCGTTGGAGGTTGGAGAAGCGGCCGACGAGGATTTGTTGGAGGAGGAAGACGTTGCTTCCATGAGTGATGGCAGGGTTGGCTTCGAGGTGGCCTCTGATGATGATGGTGAGCCGATGGGGCTGAGTGAAGCAGAGGTCGTCATGGTTGGGTGGATATATCACAGAATAGAACGTGTTCCAAGCAGGTATTTCAGTAGTGGATGAAGAAAGTTGAAAAGAAGAAGAGGTATCAAGAAATCAAAAAAAATCAAAAAGGTTGAAAGGAAAGGCGGACCTAGAAAAGAAGACGGATTTGAGAGAAAAGCGGCTGTGAAATTCTAAGGATTTGTGTGGGTTTTATAAATATGGTAAGGCTTGTGCGTTTTTTTTTTTCTGAATCGCCGGGAGGGAGGTATGGGTTATTTGGGAGAGGGGGGGAGGGAGGGAGGGTATTGCTTTTTAGTGCAGTTAAAGCCACGCGTATTTGGGAGTTGGTGCCCTCGCCCGCGCACGCTCTAGGGGAGATTTCCTATACAACTCCTTTCCGGTCGGGACTTTGTATTTGCCGGCAGCCGTGCTTTTCTAAAATAGCGCACGGCTTAGTCACTAAGAGTAAGGATCCGATGTTCCGAGGTGTATCCGATTCTTCTATTAGTATTGTATACATGTATATAAATGTGGAGATGAGAGGATTCATAGTGTATTCCTAGAATGGAAGGTACTAGAATATTCTGATATTACTGGAGTTACTACCGGTAACTAAGAAGGTAATAGATAGATAGCCTTGCAAGGCTGTTTATGATGAGATTCCATTATGGCAAGGCTGTTCTCCCTAGTTGAACCCAATTAGGCAGGGTTCATCCGAGAGATGCGAGGAAAGCGGCTTCCGCGCCTGTGCTGTGCTTTGGATAGAGTTTCTGTTCTCCTTTGTTGGGTTTAGAGTTTCTACTTTTCTGGTGTAGTATTCTGGATGTAAGTATGGAAGTCCTACTATACTCCGCCCCTTCTACTCTAGGAGATGTTGGTATTAGTGGTGTTAGTGGTGCTTAAGATCCAAATGACGAGTACTGTAATTACGTGTGTGTGTCCCTCTCCGCCGTGCCGTGCGCACGCGTTAAGGTTTATAGATGTGTGGCGTCTGAACTCCGGTCCTTTTAACTCCGCGTTTTTCATGCGGCTCAACTGTTGTTCGGGTCCGGACAAATCGTCTGCCGATGTGTAATGAGCGTATGGGTTCTAGAACTACTACTCTGAAGCAGTTCTTTTTCTATACTCTTAACCGAGTATCCCGATACTTAGTAGGAAATGATAGGATAATATATAGTATGATATTTCTAGTTCTAAAGCCGGTAGTAGTCGGAGCAACGAGACAACTGAATCAAAAAAATGAGATCCGTCGTAATGCGCAATGACATTTTATGGGTCTTTCTTAAGTACATTTCAAAGCAAATACATCGGAGCCGCTGCATCCCGTTTGATTGGGTACTTCTTATGACGGTTGAGAGCAGAGCCCTGTGTACACTGGAAAAGTAACATATCTGATGTATCCGATGATATGTATTTACCTACAAATATTATCTCTACAGTACTAAATAAATTCTCAGGGGGACTTTCCACGGTTCTCATTGGGAAAGGGACGAGAGCGCGGCTTTAGAAGGGAAAAAGGTCTGTGACTTCCTCTCTCTCTCTCTAACATACGGCTTTACAATATGTCGATTTATTGAATACTCACAACTCTTTTAGACAATTCCTATATCCTTATTGTCCAGACTCTTCAATGACAAAGTGGCGGAATTTATTGTAGTCTCGATTTCCCATATTTTCACGCGCCTTAATTAGCTTAAGAGCCACTTTAACGTCCTAGATCCTGGATGTACAAATCCAATAAGCAACTATTTCAACTACTTTCTTTTCCCTCATCATATGCACACCCACACAGCAAGACCCTTTCCCATCTTTCATTTCTAGCGGAACGCTCGGAAGCTGGAAGCTGGTGAACCCAACCACGAAGCTCCGGCCGTTTAATGTCCGCCGCATTTCAAAGACACGGTGGCAGTGAGGAGGAGGCAGGGAGTTGGGATGGCGGGATGGATGCGTACCTAAGCATCGATACTCCGTGGCCGACGTACGTCGGGTCGGGTATTTTACTGTACGTCGTTGTAAAGGAACTCCGACATTTCTCCAAGAGGCGGAGGGCTGTGGGCGGGGGTGGGGAAAGAGGAGTTGTGAATAGTGAATGATGGGTAATAAGTATATACATTGTCATGCGGTTGTTCAAGTTGTAGATATTGTCAAGTTGGCCGTTTGGGTCATTGGAGCTGGATTGGATCAGGTTAAGAGGGCGTACCGATAAGCATAAATCAAGTGCCGGCGACCCGACACATATACAGTACAATTTTAGAACCCTGTACCACCGCTTCTGAACAATCCTCCTATTGGCACGTGGGGCGGAGTTTATAAGAGATTGTAAATGTGGGGCACTTGAAGAACTTGGCGGGAAGGTTGTACAGTATTTCATTGGCGCCAAGATACTCTCAATTAGCCAAGATTCCTGTTTTATGGAAGTGTACAGCCCGTTTTTGAAGTACAGTAGGCAATTCAATGTGCTAAGAATATTTCCAGTTTGCTCATATTTTAGGAGGGTTTCCAGTTTGTTCAAAGGAATATATGTCCAATAAGTTCACAATTCATGGATATTTCCAGATATGTCTAGCACATAATCCAAGATGCTGTTTGACTTGGTGGGCCTGGAATTAGGCACATTTTTACCATCTGACATATGATGGAGAAGAAATTCATAGAGTCTGTGGGATGCATAATCAAGACGGTGATGGAGAGTATTGACTACTTCTCACTAGATTCATTCGCAGGGTCTTGATAGCGTTCTCGAATGCAAACCCAATCTACGAAATTGATGTATTGTACATTCCAATTCTATCGACACTCGGATTACGGAGGAATGTATTAGATTTCAGATAGTGGTCTAATTACAGTTCAGTTTTGCATGCCTTGCTTAAATGTGTCTTTAACTATTGATACCCTTAAAGATGCGGTGTTTTGAGCCAAAACTGCCAGATTAGCTTCCTGGACGACTCTAGAGTTTATGATTTCAGTTCCAATATGCCATTCTATGGAAAAAGTTGGATGTTGGTATCTATTGACTAGAAATGTTCCATAGTACCATTGGTGCATACTAGTTACTAGACGACTCGCGGTCTCCCCCGACACCTCCGAACTTCGCCCTCCAGCAATTTCATGAATGACTTGACAACTAAACACCCCTACAATCTACTGAAGAATATACTACTAAAATCAGATTCCCCTATCTTTGAAAAGTACATCGACATCGATTTAATCGAGTACTCCTCATCGATTCCGGCCATGTCCTACCCACACCTCGATCCGTCTCCCCCTAGCCCAATTTTAGGAGATGCCCGGAACGACTCCCTTCCTCTCATCATTTAAATTGAAAATTTTTTCCGAGATCATTCTTTCAACTCTTTAGAAACCCACCACATTCATTTACAAGAATACAATCATGTCCAACTCGTTATTGACCTTTTTCGGACTCACAAACGATGTCCAGTTCGTCAAGCCCGTCAAGTCGGATCACGCCAAGATCACTATCAAGTTGATAGACACTTCGGGTTCAACCACCAAAGAGGCACACCCCAAGAAGACGTCTCCACCACCACAATCGTCATCGGATACAGACAGGTCATCGACTCCAGACTGGTTGATTGCTTGTGATTAATTGTACAAGTGTTGGCACATGGACTGCTTTCCTCAAGTCAGCCTCACGACTCAGGGGGTGTGCCCGTATCTTGGAGTATCTCGGTATTCCGTATGCCCTTCATATCACTATACTACTCGGAACAAACTCACACGGATGTGTATCCGACTTCCGAACTGCATTTTCTGGTATCTCGACGCTGTGTCACTGTACGATAACGATCCAATGGAGGTTGCCAGGGCCCCGGGGTTCGGAGTTCGACCTATATTCAGCATCGGATAAGCATATTAGATCAACGACCCGGGTCCTCTAAAAGTCCCCTCCCCTCAAGTCCATCGCAGTCCTAATCTTATCTGCGGGGTGGTACATGATGCATTGGATGTACGGATGCATTGTAAATTAAACCAGGCCGAGGTGCTTGAATACTTGATTCTTTGATACCTCATACTCTTCACTCAGCTTCAACTGAACTCACCAAACATGTACATAGACAGCATAATCCAATACTCATATATTCGTTCAAGCACATGCATCAGACTTCCTTAGAATTGCACCATTTCAATTACTCTCGGCTATGAAAGCGCGCGGCTGTTGCTATTTCATGGGGGCGCGCTCCAGCTTGTGGCTCACTCATGCACCCATGCACACTTTGAGGCCGGCGTCGGCCTCTTTTTGACTGAGAAAAAAGCCCGCTTTTTCTTTCATTCTTTATATATACAGCTAAGGACCCTTCTATTCCTCTCATTCTTCAACCAAAAATGGAGACTGCCCCGGAGCCAAAGATGTCGCAGGTGCGCCTGTACATCATCCTTGCGACGATGAACTTTGGCGTGTTCCTTGGAGCGCTGGACGGCACAGTGGTCACCTCGCTGCTCAGCCATATCGCCAGTGATCTCAAGGAGCTGTCGCGGATAGAGTGGATCGTGACGGGATACTTGGTTGCGTGTGCGGCCTTCCAGCCGCTGTACGGCAAGGTCTCCGATATCTTTGGCCGTAAGACAATGCTCCTGTTTTGTAATATAATGTTTGGCGTCGGGTGTGCCATTTGCGGTGTGGCCAACGATCTCGAGACGTTGGTTGCGGGGAGAATCGTCAGCGGTATTGGCGGCGGTGGGATCATGACTTTGACGACTATTGCCGTCAGCGACTTGGTGCCGTTACGAATGCGTGGTATGCTTCAAGGTATCGGCAACATTTGCTACGGGCTCGGAGCCGGGTCTGGTGGTGTGCTTGGTGGATGGATATCGAACAAGTACGGATGGAAGATGGCTTTTACCTGTCAAGTGCCGCTGATTATGCTTTCGGTTGTACTATTTTCGATTTTCTTTGTCGAAAAGAAGCACACTGTTAAGGGTACCGAAACGGAGCCTCTTATCAATGGAGCAAAGAAGACTAGCACGTTCAGGGCTAAAGTGCAGCGAATCGATTTCTACGGCGCCATGTCGCTGATCGGGATGCTGCTCATGCTTATGGTTGCGCTTTCTACGGGCGGCCGACAGATCCCATGGTCCAGTCCTCTGATTCCTATTCTGCTCTCCCTCTCTGTAGGAATGCTGGGTCTGTTTGTCTATGTCGAGTTGTACATTGCCAAAGAGCCGGTGATTCCAGTGCGGCTCTTCTCCAGCCGCACCGTGTTGGCGTCGTCGCTGTGCAATTTCTTCTCCACATGCTCCGTCTTTTCGTTGATCAACTTTATTCCTATTCTGTTTGCATCGGTCAATGGCATGGACGAGCGGCAAGTGGGTAAGAAGCTGGTGGCCAACTTTGTCGGTGTGGCTACTGGCTCTTTGGGCGCAGGCATTTACATGCGTTCGACGGGACGGTACTATACTATTTCAGTATTGTCGCCCTTCTTGGTGATGATTGCTATTGCCAACGGATTGAGGTTTGATCAGAACAGCACTCCATATCAGCACACATTTTCATTGTTCTTGTTTGGATTTGGCTATGCGTCTATGCTGACCACCACATTGATTGCATTGATTGCATCTGTTCCACACCAGTTCCAAGCCACGACGACATCCATCCAGTACGCATTCCGAAGCACTGGCTCTGTATTGGGTGTTGCCATTTCCTCGGCCATTTTCAAAAACGTGCTCAAGAAGGAGCTTTACGAGAATGTGCACGGCGAGGGCGCCGCCGACGCTATTAGTCGGGTGCTCGACTCGGTGGAGGCGATCCGCAAGGTTCCTGAGCAGTTTCAGCAGGCGATTATTTTCTGCTTCCAGCATGCCATCCACTCTGTGCTAGTTTTCGCACTGATCTGCTCCGTGCTAGCGACGTTTTGCTCAGGTGCAATGAAGGAGTACTCGTTGGATGGTATCGGACACGGTGGTAGAGCTGCTGCTGAAGAAACTAACGAGGAAGAGACTGCATAGATTTTACACATTTTTTCTAGAATAAATAAACATTTTAAATACCGTCGATTTTGGCTAATGCGATTGTCAGTGCGTCCTCGACCCTCAATTCGGCGTTGGCACCGGCAACCATCCCGTCAAACACGGCACTCGCGTCGTCGACCTGGCTGAGCTCTTGAGTATCTGCTTTAACCGCCTGTTCCACATCGCTCCACTTGCCGAGCACTAGCAGTACCCTGTCGCTTCTGATTCCAAGGGCCGCAATCGTCACACCCGCAATGTTGCACCCTTTCATCTCGCCCGTGAACTGGGCACACGGGACATAGGCCGTGTACGAGTACCCGTCTTTATGCACGCTCTCTGTAAACACTTTTCCGAAACTCTTCGCGACTCGCACGGCGTACCCGAAGTACTGCCCTTTATACGCTTGTTGCGGCGACACGACCGTCTTCTGCTCCACATCCACAGTGACGCGGGCATTGACGGGCACTTTTTTCACCAACTCTATAGCCTCGGGGCCTCCAATGCACACGTACTTGGTCACGCCCTCAAGCGCCATCTGCTTCTTACTCCGCTGCTGGCCTTTCTTGTACTTCTTCACACCGGCGACCTTGCCCGGAACAGTGATGCCCTCGAGGTACCGCCCCGATTTATGGTTCATATGCGGCAGGCCCGTCAGTTTGGGCATTTTTTTGGCGTACTGGAACGGGTGCAGGTCGTCGAACGTGGACTGGCGGAGGTACGACGGGGTGATGAAGAACTGCAACAGTTTCGCCATCCTCACCGCGTCGTCAGAGCCGATCTTCTCCTCTTTTTCTTCCTCCTTCTCTTCATTGTCGTCAAAGACAATCTTCTTCGGGCGGTCCACAGGTGCTACTACTGGTGCTGTGGGGTCCTCACTGTCGAAGATGATAATCTCGTCGATTTTGTAGTGCAGCGCGATACGGCCGATTTGGTGCGCGATATGAGTGGCCTGTTGCTGGCTGCGGCAGCAACTCTCCGCAAGGCATGTCGCTGGAATCGCTATACTGCGCGACTTCATCTTGATGGTTAAACACCTGGTGTGTCGCTTCAAAAAATTTCAACAGCGCGCACACGGACCGTACGGCTGAGAAAACATTTGAGACATTTAGTGAGACAAACCCCGAGCCGCACCCTCTGAATAGAGTTACCTCCTCTCCGCAAAGTACGAGGAAATGTTATTCCAGCTTTTACCTCAAATCTCCTAAATCTCCTTGTCCGAAGATTCCCTCCCTCACCAACACGACAAATATGCCTGAGGATAAAGATGGGATTGCGGTGGTTGTACAAGACACAGAAGATGTTGAGAGCCACAATGCACCACCACGACGAAAATCGACCATTATGATAGATGCACCCGAGCACAAAGGACACCATAGACATAGTTCAGAGTTTTCGGAGCTGCAGCGCACGGTGAGCGTGACACCAATGCTCCACAAGGGAGGAATACGCAGCTACTGGCGGGTGTCGCTGCTGTGCCTGTTTGCAGCCATGGGCGGATTCATGTACGGCTACGACACGGGCACCATTTCCGGATACATCAACATGCCCCAGTACGTGACGCATTTTGGTGAGACGAATTCGCGCGGGTATTACTACTTTTCCAAAGTGCGCGACGGGCTGCTGGTCGGCACGTTTTCCATTGGCGGGTGCTTTGGCGGCGTGTTTGGCGGCAAGGCCGCCGACGCGTGGGGACGCCGGGTCTCGATCATGCTGGCTTCCGGAGCGTATATCGTCGGGGTGGTGATCCAGATTGCTAGTTTTAGTGCATGGTACCAGATGCTGATTGGGCGCATTGTCGGCGGGTTTGGCATTGGCGCGCTGGCGGTGCTCGTGCCCATGTTCCAGAGCGAGACGGCGCCGCAGGAGCTGAGAGGCGCGCTGGTGTCGTCGTTCCAGCTCATGATCACATTTGGCATTTTCATCGGGTACTGTGTGTGTTTTGGCACGCACGATTTTGAAGGGCCGTCGTCGTATAGGATACCGATGGGGTTGTGCTTTGTATGGTCGGTCATTCTGATCTTGGGAATGACCGTCATGCCCGAGTCGCCGCGGTATTTGCTGCTCAAGAACCGCGTGGATGAGGCTAGAGCTGCAATGTGTTTTATTTACCAACGCAAGCAAGACGACCCTGAGATTGCCGCGTCGGTGGCGGAGATTATGAACTCGATTGAAGAAGAGAGCGCTGCGGGAGATGCACGATGGAGCGAGCTGGTGACAGGCCAGCCCCGGATCTGGTACCGTGTCGTGATGGGCACGATTCTACAATCTTTGCAACAATTGTGTGGCGCCAATTATTTCTTCTACTACGGCACGACCATCTTCTCGTCCATCGGCATGACCAACTCGTTTGCCACCTCGATGATCTTTGGCGGCGTGAACTTCTTATCCACATTTGCAGGTCTCTACAATATCGAAAAGTTTGGCAGACGAGGGTGCATGCTCGGAGGTGCCGTCGCCATGTTTGTGTTCTTCATCATCTTTGCGTGTCTCGGCACCCAGGCGTTGTTTCCTAAAGGAGCACTTAAATCCGATGCTGCGGTGGGCAAGGCGATGATTGCAGTGACTTGTATGTTCATCTTCAGTTTTGCCACCACATGGGCGCCCGTGACGTTTGTGGTCGTGTCGGAAATCTACCCTCTGAGGATCAAGAGCAAAGGTATGGCCATTGCCACGGGCGCGAACTGGTTTTGGAACTTTATGATCTCCTTCTTCACCCCATTCATAACCGGGTCGATTGGGTACTACTACGGGTTTGTGTTCAGTGGGTGCCTGCTATTCTCGCTGTTCTTTGTGTACTTCTTTGTGCCCGAAACCAAGGGCCTGTCGCTGGAGCAGATTGATAAAATGTTTGCAGCAAAGATCAAACCGTGGCAGTCCAAATCATGGTTAGAGGAGATGACCCCGGGGAATGCGGAGAATGAAGTGCCGAAAGGTCCAGAAAGTGGGACCGCCGAGAGTACGTCTGCTAGTTCACATGAAACGTCGACAACTTTGCAAAATTGATATTTTTTCTTTTATATATAATGTGAATAAAATGTTGAAAAACTTACGAAGGAAGCATTGATTCGAACCCATCTCGTCGTGGTCTATCTCTAGGCAATATGACGGGAGAGAGAATTGGGAAATACCCGTCTCTCCCCGTTTTTCTCAGCTCTCCATCCGCCACCGTTGTTATCTCCCATGTGGCATTCAATGAATTCGATCTCATACGTTCAAAGACGATTCTTCCACGCATGGCCAACACCGTCCTCGTAATAACCTGGCCTATAATAACAATCACTCAATTGCGTCTAGAAACAATTAAAAATGTGGAGAGAAAGTAGTCACGCGGTCATTTATTTGTTAAAAATCCGGTAGAAAAAGTCCACAAGTACAAAGAAGGACTCGAAAGGAGTACCATGGGCAAGGTCCAGAAACAAGATCTCGATGTGTCAGCTGCGAGATGTACAAATCTCAAAAATGAGCCGGGACCACGATATACGCGTGGTATTACAGTACAAATCGCATGTTTCACGATAGATCCAACCCGCCGTGTTCACTTGTTCCCCGGAAGTACCTTTTTCTGAGCCAACGTTTGGGTCAAAGGCGTTTGACTAGTCTCTCTTACTTCTCTTTCTTCTTCTCTCTTTACGACAAACACTTTGGATCTGGTGCCTAAAACATCCTATGCATTTGAGTTCCTTCAATGAAAGCGGAACTTGCTGGAGACGTTCCCTTCGTTCCGTTTGTGTGGCATAGGCACGGTTATGGCATCTTCTCCATGCTAATCACCCTATAGCAATGCCCTGGTCAATGTAGTGCGGTCTCCGTAGACCCCGCAATTCCTCTGTGTTGCAATGTGGCTAACTGACTAGCAACCGCATCGTCTGAATAGACGGTGGTAGGACGGGTGACGTTCATGAATGGACACAAAATATAAATTCAGATAAAGAAAGAAATACTAAAATAGAGAAAGCAAGTATATTTATATAGATCACCTTCAATTAGGTTGGAAACACTGATTGATACATCACAGCAAGTACCTCCGCATCCGTCAACTCAGTCTCCAGTGCAACACTCTGAATATATTTGATTGGACGAGTTACACCTATATAAGCATATTGACAAAGCTATCTCCTACATAAAAATTATTAAAAAGGCCACTCCTCACTCTTGTCTCTGTTGAGAACTTCAAGCGACATTTCATTGATGCCAGGAACATTGGCAACGGCATTCAAAATCCCCTCAAGCAGCGACTCGGAAAACAACTTCTGCACGTCAAGATCATACTTGGTTGCTGCACACAAAAAATTGATGCTATACTCTTCTTGATCAACCGAATCGGTTGCAACTCGCGTGCCAATCTCCGTGTCCTTCAAGCCCTGCAGCACCAAATTGTGAATACGCTTGAGATCCATGCCGCTGTTTGTGGGCTTGAATCGAAGGTGGGTGTGGCACTGGATGGTGCCTGCGGCATGCTTAAAGTGCTTCAGGATGGAATCTGCAACCCTCACTTGGTTACCGGGAAGCAATATATAACCCTTTCGCATCTCGCCCGGCAGGCCGTCGGGAATGGTGTAAGGCTCCTTATCGAGAAACATGTACACGACGGATGCTGGGTCTTGTAGTCCTGCTTGGACGAATTTCTCGCAATCAAACCCAGGTATACCTCCTGCTCTTTGCTTCATAGAATCTGCGATAGATTGAGCAGTCAACTTGAGAAGCATGTCTCTGACGTTTTCCTTCGAGCACAGGTAGCCGACCTTCTCCTCATCCAACACGTCGAGCCGGGTGTTCATTTCGAGCCCCGCGGCTATCAACTTGTCATGCACCAATTCAGCAGCTTTCTGCAGGTTGACGCCACCGTTAACTGGTCGGAACATGAGGTAGCGGCCCGATTCAAACGTGGTTGCGACATACCCGAGGTGCTTGAACATGGAGTCTGCGATGGTCGCCTCATCGCCGCCACGAAGACAAATCGCACCATCTCGCATCTTGCCTGGCAACCCGTCTGGAATGGTGTACTCTGTCATCGGGAACTTCTGTTGGTTGATAGTTAACCCGATATCTTGCTCTGCTGGTTTACTAGCCGTGAGGCCATTGCCGCTCTGGTTGACTAGCTCAGTGAGTGGTTCTCGAGCCACTCGATTCTCGGTCGTCTTCTTGGGAGCCATGATTGTTAAAATTGCGGGAAGAGGTGGCTGAAATGCACTTTTTATACCTTGCTTCCACTCGGCGCTAGCGTGCGGCGCATCGTGGGAATGAGGTTCTCTTACTGCATATGAGGCATCCTTGCCTTGGAAAAAAATACTTGAATGCTTTGATCATTCTGCTGATTATTTCACGGAACCTGAGGGGCAAATGTTTTTTTTGTTTTGGGATCCTGAGAATGATGATGGATCAAGTTCGGTATATCTCAGGCGACGTGCTGCAGCTCTGCGCCACGCACTGAAATTGCCACGAACAGGGTACATTCGGCGATCTAGCCTGAAAAAGTGTGAGTCTTAGAAGTAAGATGTGATTATCACCTTAAAATATCTTCTCCATTGTGTTCGAATATTGTAGCCTCGTAAAGCCAAGGACAGTCTGTAGCCGAACCGGTTTCACAGATAGGTGTAAGAGCACTCGAAACTCTCCGCAAATTGAAACAAAGCATTTATTGAAAACTATTTTAAACAATACAAGAATTATGATACAAACGAAGGAAAGCACTAGTAGTATCCATTGTATCCGCGGGGTCCGTTGATATTCGGGTTCCGCAGTTATCCGTGGGCTACACCCTTGTAAATGAACATTATACCAATTTTCTTAACCTGTGGTCACCGACCAAAAACTTGGGGGTCACACACCCTTAATTCTCCACAGCTGGGCACATACTAATTACTTGTTTTTACAATTCATATTCTTGATAATGTTTCCTTCTATTTCTGCATTTTTTTTCTCTAACGAGCCTCGTATGCTTCGGTCTGATTCAAGCCAAAGACGGTCCACTTCGAGCACAGGGCCAGCGTCCCTCCGTCCCCAGTAACCTAGCCTACACACTAACAGATTGAGTTCATCCCAATTCACTATTGTAGCGAGAAAATCTACCTTGGACCGCCCTGAGTTTGCTCAATCATCCTTCCTTCTCCGCAGCTGCCTACATCCAAGGCTCCCATGTTGTTCCTGGGCCCAATAACTAAATATTTTATCCGATTGAGGTGCGAATGAACACAGACTGGAGCACTTGTTATCATGTAGACCACGGTACCGGGAAGGCCGCAATGGCCCTGGGCCAAAAAGATCCATCTCTACATACACTAGATGCAAAAAAAACAAGCTAGTATTTAATAACACACAGAATTCCCACTTCTGTATCGAGAAATCCACGTTAGACCACTTCCAGGATCATTCACACGTCCCCATCTGTGGTACATTCGAAGGACCCTATTCACCCACCCTTATCTTCAGCCATCTAAAAACTAAAGTAGCCAGACTTTCTTTTGAACATATACCACTGCCCTAACAAACTTTCAGCTTGCTACTACGATTTTTAAAAAGAAATAAGCCGCACGCCGTGCGGCGGGATATCGAACTGGGTGATTTTTGCGAAGCTTACCCCTGTAGGCTCCGGATGAGATTAACCGATAATGAGTCCACAAAATTCAACCTTCTTAAAAGAAATGGGTTAGAAAATAATTATAATAGAAATAGCATACCTTAAAAGAAATGGGTTAGAATATTTGGCGTATCAGACGTAAGGAGGAGAAGCCAAGTTTCTAAACCCAAACAAATATTTATTTACTCCGGCGCGCGCGCGTGCGGCTCGTGCAGTCACGTGGTCGCATGGAAGGGAAGGATTGACCCTTAGGACAATCCAGGCCTTACAACCCCGCACATTCAGGGCGTCTGGTGTAGTTGGTTATCACGTTCGCTTTGCACTGTTCTTCAGGTCAATATTGCGAAAGGTCCCCGGTTCGACTCCGGAGTCGTCCAAGAGAGTTTCTTTTTTGCTCTCTGAACACTTTGGAAAGCGTTACAACATCTTTTTTTATTTATATGTTTATTTGCGACTTTCCTGGACTGCTAGAGCTCTGTTGTCGGAATCCCGACCATCAGCTCCAGTATCTCCAATCTCATCGCATCGTCTCATCGGATCCAAAAATACACCACCCTCTCAAGCCGCAGCACTTTTTCCAAAATCCAGCATGACCTTTTAGTAATTGCATGTACACACACAGCCTGGAAACTTTTGTTGTGCACTGCGTGGAAGTTTGGTCAGTTGCAGCGCCCTGATGTTTCACCCTTGATGTGTGCGGTGCACCGCCAGGTCCCACAGATATTTAAACTTCACTTTTTCGTGTCCTTCCTCCGATCTCACCCCAAGATCTAAATCTCCTAATGTCGTACAATAACTACAACTACGGGAATAACCAAGGCGGGTACTACGACGGGCCGCCGCCAACGATAAGCTATGGTGAAGACAACGGCTACGAGCAGCAGCGTGCCGGAGGCGGGTTCCCCGGCCAGTACAGCGGCGGTGGCTACAATGCTTACCCTGGTCAAGGTGGGTACCAGTATGAACAACAAAACTACGCACCTCCGTCTGGTCCACCTCCGGGACAGTATAATCAATATGGACCACCCTCAGGACCACCGCCGCCACAGCATTGGTCGCAGCAGCCTCAGCAGCAAGGTGGTGGCTACCAGCGGCCGCCAACACACCAGCAGAACGGAGCAGCAGGTCAAACTTTCAGATACTCGGCATGCACTGGTCGTCGAAAGGCGCTGTGTATCGGTATCAACTACATTGGCAGCAGCAACGCATTGCGCGGATGCATCAACGACGCCCGGGCCGTGAGCGCGTTTTTGCAGGATCGGTACGGGTACAAGGAGGAAGACATTGTGCTGCTGACGGACGACCAGCGGGACCCACGATCGCATCCGACGCGGGCAAACATGCTGCGTGGAATGCAATGGCTGGTCAACGGCGCCGAAGCCAACGATACGTTGTTCTTCCACTACTCGGGCCACGGCGGGCAGACGCAGGACACGAGCGGCGACGAGGACGACGGGTACGACGAGGTGATCTACCCCGTGGATTTCAAGCAGGCCGGCCACATTACCGACGACGACATGCACGCCATCATGGTGCGGCCGCTGCGAGAGGGCGTGCGCCTCACGTGCCTGTTCGACTCGTGCCATTCCGGCACAGTGCTCGATCTGCCGTTTGTGTATGCGACCGACGGGTCGGTCAAGCAGCCCAATCTGGCCAAGGACGGCCTCACGACCGTGATGGGCGCATTGTCGTCGTACTCGCGCGGCGACATTGGCGACGTGGTCAAGGGCCTAGGCGGGTTTTTGAAAAAGGCCACAGTCGGTAAAAGAGCGGAGCAGGAGTCGCGAAGGGTCAATTTCTCGCCTGCAGATGTCATCATGTTGTCAGGGTGCAAGGATTCGCAGACCTCTGCAGATGCAGTCAACGGCGGCACGGCTACGGGCGCCATGTCGTACTCATTCATCACGGTCATGACTAGGGACTCAAACCAGAGCTACATTTCGCTGCTGAACGAGATGCGTAAAGTCATGGCAGGCAGGTATACCCAACTCCCGCAGCTTTCGTCGTCGCATCCAGTGGACACAAACCTACAATTCATCATGTAGTACTGTATTCTCATTAACATTAACAATTCCATTAACAATTATGCTCATTAACAATTACCCACCTTAGAATAGAAAAAAAACCGAACAACCAAGCATGCCAAACTTGTAATTAAAAATTATGACACGACACAGCCACCCTTTTCAGGCTGCTGGGGATTTTGCGCCTTGTCAATCTCTGCAATCAGCAGCTCAAACGCTTTACTCACATTCTCATTGTGCCGTGCAGACGTCTCAATAAATGCACATTTCAGCTCCTTGGCCAGTTCCCGGCCTTCTTCTATCGTCACCTGCCGCTGGATTTGCAAGTCGCTCTTGTTGCCCACTATCACCGCCGGTACATGGTCGCCGCCTATGCTATTAAGAATCTTGTCGCGGATGATGGGAATCATTTCAAAGCTCGACCGCGACGCCACAGAGTATGCAAACACAAAGCCGTGGATGCCAATAAGGTGTTTCTGGTTGATGATGGAGAACTCGTCCTGGCCCGCCGTATCCAAAATCTCCACCGCGTAGTCCTGCCCTTTGTACCGTATCATCTTGCTGAACTGGTTTTCTATCGTCGGGTAGTACGACTCGACGAAATGGTCCTCCACAAACTGTACCGTCATCGACGACTTGCCTACATGTGGTTAGCGCCCTGTGCTCCATGCTCCATGCTCCATGCATCCATCATCACCCTTGTGTGTGGGTGGGTTGCCCATCATCTACATACCAACGGCTCGTGAACCGACTACAGCCACTTTCCGTGCTCGTGGCGGCGCTGACGACATGTTTTCCCCAGAGAGTTATCAACAAAGCTTCCTCTTTAAAAAATGCGGAGAGAGTGTGATGCTTAAAAGAAAAAAGCACCGCCGTCGACAAGACGTCAAAAAAAAGCATAAACGTCATAAACCGTTGCAACGGCAGCCGCAGCAGGATCTCCCCCGCGCGTGCCCCGCGCATGAAGCAGCACAGACACAGACACAGCTTTTATCCTCATGTATTCATAGATTTGTCAAAGTATTATTTCGTCTGTACAATATTTCTGGTTATTTTTATTACGTTGGTGTTTTGGGCTAATATCTTAAGCTTCAGCCGTGACCTCAGTAGAAGCCTCAGTTTCAGCCTCAGCTTCAGCCTTCTTCTCCTCCGCATCAAGCTTGGCAAGTTCGGCCTTGGCCTTCTCGACTCGCTCCTTGGTAACACGAGCCTCGTTCTCCTTGAAGTACTTGATCTTCTCCTTAAGGCTCTCAATGGTGGCTGGAATGTCGTCCTTACCAGATGGCAAGCCAATGTTCAAAGCAGACAGGTCCTCAATGATGGAAACGTTCATAGAGAACTTGTCAGAAGAGGCAGACGAAGAGCCAGTCTTACCACCCTTCTTCTTGCCCTTGGTGGCAGCACCAGCGAAAAAGTCTGGAGTCTCCTTCTTGATAATTCGGGCATTGGTTGGAACAGCCTCCACAGTTCGGGTCGCCTTGGCAGCGTACTCCTCGGACTTGGAGCCATTGACGGTGCTGGTTCGCTTGTACTCTGGGTCAAAGTGGGCCAACAAGTTCTCGGCAGTGGCAATCTCAGATGCGTACGCTGGCTCGGCAGCAATGTCGAGCTTTTCCTGAGCGTCGTGCTTCTTCTTCTCCTTTTCGTAAGCAAGCTTCTCAGCCTTTTCCTTCTCAATTCGTGCAGTTCGCTCAGCCTGCTGCTGGTCTCGGAACGCTCGAACCTGGCCAAAGTGCTCATCCTTGAGCTGCTTGATCTGGGTTCGCACTGCGTTTCGGGCAGTCTCGGCCTCGGTTCGCTTGTCGTACAAGGTGTTTCGGTTCTTGTATGCAGCATTCTGCTTCTCCCGCAAGCCGTTCAACTTGCCCATGACTTCCTCGAATCGGGAAGAAGTGGCCTTGGCCTCGTCATTGTCAATGCTGGCCTTCAACTCGGCGATCTTGGCCCGGTCGGCATCAATGGTGGCCTGGGCGTTGCCAAAAGTGCCAAAGCTGTTCTTGACCTTCTTCAAGTTGGAAATGTCGTTGATGAACCGCTTCTCCTCAACCAATCGCAAAGTACCAGAGTCGACGGCTCGCTCAAGCTTCTTGATCTGAGCATCAATCTCGTCAACGCTCTTGAAGTTGGACTTGGCCTTGGCGGCCTGCAAGTCCTTGATCTGCTTCTTCAACCGAGCGTCAATGACCTTGATCTCGTCCAAAACCTTGCCTCGAACAGCCTTGAGCTCAGACTGCTTCTTCTTGAGTCCCTCGAGCTCCTGCTGGAGCTGCTTCTGCTCGTCGGAGCCGCCATTGGCACCGCCAGACTGCAAAGCCTTGACGTTGTTTCGTGCAATTTCACACTCACTCTCCTTCTCCTTGAGATCCTTCTCAAGGTTGGCGAGCTTTCGCTGGAACTCCTCCTTGTTTGGAGGCTGGATTCGCTGCTTCTTAGCAGCAGCCTTGTCGACAGAAGCCATCGTTTCTGAATATGGTTAGCACCGGATGAGGGGTCTGAAAAACTAGGAAAGCCTTACAAGAGATTAAAAGAAAAAAGAAACCGGAGGGGAAACCAGAGAGGACACACAGATGAACGATACTAGATCCTTCACTTTCAATAGAAATACCGCCAACAAGAATCGTTCGGAACCGATACAAGGTTTGGATGGTTTGGCAGAGGAAGAGCGTACGTGGAACGTCTCAAAAATTAACGGCCGCCGCTTTGGAAAAAAACCAGGCCATTCAGCCCCGCTTGCCGCGCGCGGCCGGGGAGCAGGATACGAAGCAGGCGCGCACGCAGCCACCATTTGGGCCCCTGAGCCTTTCGGCTTTTTTTTCTCTTTTGATCTATCGACAGAAACTAATAATGACCACAACGACCACCACGGCTACCATGAATGCATCGACGCCTAGAGTGCCGCGACTTACTGAGCAGGAGATCCTGGCCACTTTCCCAGACGTCCAGCCTCTCAAGACCGACGGACAGAGCGCTCATCACAGCGAGGCAGCCAGCAAGTCTGGCGACGATTCGGACCTGTTTGCGGGCCAGGACGAAGAACAGATCAAGTTGATGGAAGAGGTGTGTATTGCTCTTGACTGGAACGACAAGCCTGTGGGCAGCGTGTCGAAAAAGGCGTCGCATTTGATGACCAACATTGACAAGGGACTGTTGCATCGAGCCTTCTCGGTGTTTTTGTTCAACCACGAAAACAAGCTTCTGCTGCAGCAGCGAGCAGACGAAAAAATCACATTTGCAGGCATGTGGACCAACACTTGCTGCTCGCACCCTTTGGCCATGCCCTCAGAACTGGGCCACGATCTGCCATCGTCGATCGTGGGCGTGAAGAACGCTGCCCAGCGAAAGCTCGATCAGGAGCTTGGGATCAAGAGCGAGTACATTCCTATCGACAAGTTTGACTTTTTGACCCGAATACACTATGTTGCACCTTCGAACGGGCCTTGGGGCGAGCATGAGATTGACTACATTTTGTTCATCAAGAGCGATCCGGTACTGGATGTCAACCCTAACGAGGTCAAGGACACTACATACGTCTCGCCAGAAGAACTCAAGGAGATGTTCAAGAACCCAGAACTCACATTCACCCCTTGGTTCAAGCTTATTTGCGAAACCTATCTTTTCAAATGGTGGAGCGATATCGACAATGTCACTCAGCACGAAGAGAAGGAGATTCGACGAATGCTTTAATTTCTGCAGACCTTCAAACCCACTAGCATGACCTCCTTTTTTTTTAACGACAATCTGTACTTTTTTAATATTCCTTTTGGATTTTCTGAAAAATATATATATATAGCAATGTAGGACCAGCAGTATTAACTAATTATCTTCAAGCTTTTCGCCCAGGTACTTTGATCGGGAAAACTCTAGCAGGCGCTGTGGGGTTAGTGCACACGCGTAGAGCCGAGTGGAGTAGGGCTTGTTGTCAAAGTTTAAAAGGGTTAGTCGTGGTATAGGCATTAATGGTACGATGACGACAATGTCGATATTATTGGGATCGTAGTACTCTCTTGGAACGTTGCGCGAGACGAGATCGAGAGCGTAGTCGCAGATTGTGTAATTATTCTCGACTGATATCATTACGATGGTGATTTTGCGAGTTTCCGGTAGAAGCAGAATACCGTGGTACATTTTACGGTGATTATTAGCAGGTATAATGTACGTCGGGGTAGTGCACTTGGAGATTGAAAACGGCACCCATGCGGGGCCGACATTAGTCTGCACTGCTAGGTTTGTAGGCAGTTTGAGCACTTTGGAGTTGCTGGCAGATAGTTCGTGCCATTTGTGGGTGAAGCCAGGGGTGAACGTATCTTGTACTAGTGCTTCGAATGCGATGGACCAGGAGAACTTGCGGCTTTGCAGCCGTAGCCCGTCGGCCGCTAGTTTGATGTACCATTCCTGGAAGCTTGAATAGATGTTGCGTTTGAGAAATTGGAGCATTGCGACACCTATAGCGTGGGTTCTTGGCTTGATGACATGTTTCGTGGAGATGGACACGGCTGGCTCCCCGGTGTAGAATTTGTCGACGCTGTGGTACCCAAGAGATTCTAATGGCACGGTTTCGAATAGCTCTTGGTACCGTGGTTTGATTAATTGGTTGAGAAGGATGTCGGGGTTTTCCGTGAGACACTCCTTGAGTAGTGCATGCGTGTGAATAGACACTTGGGCATACTGGCACAGCAATTCATTGAGAGTCAATGTGCCGCCGTTAAAAGATGCAGGACTTGTTGAAAAGTCGTCGTATAAAGCTTGCAGTGCTGCCAAAGCATTACTGCCAATGCGCAACTCTGGCGGTGCATTGTGGCGATACAGTGCGAGCAGCTCGATAAACTGCCATCTGCCAGTATACAGAGTTCGAGTCGGTAGAGCCACCAATTTCGTTGGTCTTGCGGGAGAGTAAGCTTCAAGCATCCAGTCCTGGCTTGAAAGTTTGCGTGATGTGGTGCAGATAAACTTGCCACTCAGAGATCTAAGCAACGGCACTGGTGCAATGTCGTCGCTCACCACCCACCTCTCATCGTCGTCCAACTCTTCAATTTCAACAATCTGGCGTACACCATCAGCACTGAATATAAAACACTGATCTTCGTATGGCTGATACACTGTTGTTTTGCCCTCGCACAGTCGCAGTGCCAACAACCCCAGCGAAGTCGTCGAGTTGCCGTCCTTGGGCATGCCAACAACTACCACCTTCTGAGTGCGATGCAGGCTGTGGTCATTGAGAAGTTTGTAAAGCAAAAAAGTCTGCTTTCTGATTAGAATATCTGAAAATCCATTGCTTTTCAGGAAATGAAACTCGCTTATCTCACAATCCTCATCCAGTCCTCCGGGGTATACAACATTGATGCCAGCTGCCCAGTGATCGTTATAAAGCAGCTCAAGGCGCTCCACACCAAGCTCGTACACCATACAAGCTCTAACGAATCAAGAAAGACGAATCAGAGATTTTTTATATTTTTTTGTGCATTTTTTTTTTTTTCGTGGGCTCCCCCATGCCTTTTGATCTCGTGAGAAGAAGTAACCAGCCGCATCGACGCTAAACACCGGTGGGGCACATATCTACAAGCGGAAAATGCCACCACACCAATTGCTACCAAAAAGTTTATAGAGGAGCGGGGCTTTTTATGTGAGATTCGCTGTGTATTTTCCGTGGGCGGTTGGCAAAAATTCAATGACGCAGCACATTCCAGGGTCAAGAGCATGCACGCTAGGACTAGGGGTTTGGGGTAATGCAGCTACTGTAAACGCGCCCGATTTCAGGGATCACTCTTTTTGAAATGCACGGCAGTTGATTCCGAGCTCATTGTCGATTGTATGGTTGCAGGATTGCAGTATTGTTCAAGTGCGGTGAACGATTGTTCCTTTCTGCGGTTCCATGCATGCCTCAAAGCCATCCAAGTTCCAACATTCAACCCATATTCATGTGACGTCACTTCTCTATCAAGATCCAAGATTAAATCTCACCAAGGGCAGAGTCCCAGGAAATACTACATACACGTGTTAATATGGGCCGGGACGCTAAGAAATTTCCACGCTAATGCACTCGTGCGCGGAACCATTGCAAGGTTTCACAGAGTACCTCTTATATCTCGAAAATACGTCATTTCGGAAGGTAGCGATAATTTCAAATGCTAGTAGGTTTCATTTGGAAACCTGGGGATCCTGAGCTCCATTTGAGGCACAGAAGTGTGGGCCCCTCACTCGATGACTCCAAGTCGCAATTAAGTAGTGGATACTTGATCGATTACATTATTAGATGTGTATCTAAAAAAAATAAAAAAAAAACTTCATATACACACCAAAAGCGAAAGTAAAAATGCAAGGCCTGGATTGTCCTAAAGGTCAATCCATGCGACCACGTGACTTCACGAGCCGCACACGCGCGCCGGAGTAAATAAATGTTTGTTTGGGTTTAGAAACTTGACTTCTCCTCCTTACGTCTGATACGCCGGATATTCTAACCCATTTCTTTAAGGTATACCATTTCTACTACGATTATATTCTAACCCATTTCCTTTAAGAAGGTTGAATTTTTTGGAATCATTATCGGTCTCATCCAGAGACACCAAAAAAGAATGCGCCGAAGGGGAATCGAACCCCTCTCTACTGCTTTCAACTGCACCACATGAAGTCACGTGATCCTCTGGAAGGCAACAATGCTCAGCCACTACACCATCGGCGCTATCAATTATTGAAAAAAAATGATTCTAGAATGTCCTAGTTTCGATTTTTTTGGAGCGGCGGCGCCGCACGGCGTGCGGCGCTAGGGTTATAAACGCCTAAAAGTGGTATTCAATGACTTAATCGTGTGTTGAAATATGGTATGTAGCTATTGGGAGAATTGTGGGACGGGATCTGGAATGTAGCGTGAGAAATGGCGCTGTTGAGATGTGTGAGATTTTTTAGCTTCTGTTCAAGAATTCCCTTGCGGTTTTTTGCGTCACTAAGAATTCAGCTTTCATTTAGATGTTTAATGCAATACATAGTTGAGTTGGAGCCGCGGAGGTTTCCATGTATGCATTGTTCATGTAATATTTCTGAGCCTGCTGTAGAGGCAAGGGCTCTGCTCTTGTCCTGCTGTTCTCGAAAGACGACTCCATAGTCTCTAGAATCTCTGCTCCTTGCTGTTGTTGACTCTATCGATTAATTAACTCTGGTCTCTATGATCTCTGCTCCTTTAATACATGCCTTCAATCAGACGAAGGAAATTAGGACGACGCTTCGTGGAAACAACCAGAAGGCAAGGAAGGGGGAATGATTTTTTGAGTTTAATTTATGTATGCTTAATTCATACAAAACCTAGACCTTGTATGAATAACGCATAAAGCTGGTAAACTGGTTACTGCAACTGTGGTATCTCTAAATCTGCAAATTCTAGTATCCAAGTCGTAGAAAGTGTCAGTAGACAAATAAAGAGACCATGTTTTCACTTGATCAATTAATCCAGAAATCGATATATTACCGCATTATATTGTTACTGATTAACTAGTGTTACCTGGGAGTCGTATTTTTGCCTACGCTCTACCACGCTGAGACCATCTGCAATGCCTCTTGACTTCTTTGCATCCTCTACAACGCCAGCCGAAACACCAATGACCCGCATCGCCTCGAGGTCTTCCCGCTTGTCCTCTCGTCGCGGATTGAGCTTTGCACGCTCCAACCCAATAATCCTCAGCTGCCGTGGGTCAATTTCCCCAACCTCAGCATCCACGGCAGACCGCACAATTGCAAAGCTTCGAACAGTCAGAGAATGATGGCTGACGTTGGCGTTGTGCAACTGCTCAACCAGTTTCTGCATCTGATTAAACACCGGTTCAGTGACCTTTTCGATTGTGAGCACGACAAAGCATTCGAGTACTAGCACCTTGAACACGCCCCAGACTGTGCCGCTTAGAATACTCCGTGGCACAAGCTTGCCCTGGTGTGCACGCAAGTAAGTATATACTTGGCTTTCATGGATCAACGACTGCAAGACCGAGTTTGGGCGTGTGTAGTCGGCGATTTTCGTTCGACATGGGGTATTGCCCTGCAACGTCTTTACGGTTAGACCCGTTGATATGATGGTCAGCTCGTCAATGATCTGTTGCGAGGCTGGGGAAATAATCGGCAGCACGCGCTGGAAAGCTTGCATGCGGTCCGATCGAAGTGCGTCGACTGCAATGGCGGTGATTGCGCCAACGACCGTGAGTCCCAGAGCATCGAAGCGAATATGTCGAGAAATGTCTGCATGGTCGCCGTGAAGACGTACAATCTTACTATCGTTGTAATTGCTGAGGACGCCGTATTTGACATTGTTCATCATCATATAAGCCAGCAGTTTGTGCACCAGCCTGCCCGAGGGAGACTCGGCACTAAACGACTCCGAGTCAAATGTCGCCAGGTCTGAACAGGCCCATGGCGGCTCGACCACCGCGACCAAAACTGGGTACCCCTGCTTGTCCAACAACACTGCGCTAGGATGGCCGACAATTTTAGTGCGACTAGTGGGATGCACAAACTTGACGCCTTCAAACTGATCATCAGTACTTTTGATACCTTTGAGGATCTGTTCAACGACCGAAAACGCAGAAAAGTACATTGCAAGCTCGACATCCCACTGGGTCTTGACACGCATTGTCGCACTTTCCGACTCCTTGGGCGGCGTTATCGCACTCAATGACAGAGTATCAAGAATGTCCATCGCAAAGTCTCGTATATTGTGCCATGACCCCAATCGTCCCATTGCAGTCTTTGGCGCGCCAGCTAGTGATACCGGTGTCGGCGACAAAATAGTCAGCGGAGGCAGCTGGTACTCCTGCGTCCATCTTCGACATTCGCTATTGTATTCTCTCGTTTTGCCCTTTCTGACCTTGTCAATGATACTTGTTGTCTGGTACTCCTTATTAGCCTCAATGCCGATGACTGGATCAAATCCAGCCGGCACCTCAACAATCTCGTCGTCTACTGCCCGATTCTTGCGACGCTTGAACACTGCCTTGACTCTCTCCTTCACCGCCATGCCGATACAAGTCTACATCTACGTACTACGTGCCAAAAAAAATAACATTGTTTTTAATCTTTATACGCTGAATTTGTCCCACTTGCCATTCTTTGTCAGAATGAACTTAACCAAACCAAGGGTTTACGATATAGTGGACACCAGGGGCGCCTCACGGCCCCTTAATTTGCACAAGCCGCACGGGCTGTGTGGCGGCGGCGCGCGCAATGGAGTCGATACGTAATAAGCTCTCAACGGCTGCGCGTTTCACAAATTAATGACCATGCAGGAGGTCCTGCAAAATTGTCATGCACAGCTGTTTTGACTTGTTGAGAGGGACTCCGGATCAAAAGTCAGGCCAGTGCGTAATAAATCCCCTCAACAAGAATACACGTGGGGTTACAGTATAATAGGGTCCATCGTTTTATTGAAATGTATATATCGTTATAGGAATAAAAATGCAAGTGTTTATAAATATGTCTTTTTGAATGCAACGAAATGATAAAAGTGAGAAGAGAATCACGGAGATGAGAGAGAATTTTTCCGGTTTCGCAACTTGAGATTCTTCAGCTTGGACGAAACCACAGCAGGAGATTTCTTCAACGCTGAAACATGTTTCTTGCAGGCCGCAGACGTTGAGGTGAGGATACGATTGGTCGTATTTGACAGCTTTGAAGATTTTGACGAGCCCGGTGAAGACACGAGTGAAAGGTGCTCAGAGTTGGTAGAGACTACTGATCGTCTCTTGAGTGGATAGTCGCTGAACACCTCGTCGTAAGTGTAGCCGTCACCATAGTCCATGTACTCGTACTCCAAGTTCTCAAACGGGTTCTTCCTGTCCAACTTCTTTTGGCGGTCATAGTCGGTGGAAAAACAATCGTCAAACGGATTAACAGATTCGTTCACAGTCGCTGTTGAAGAATACATTGCAGAGGCTCCTATAATATCGTAGCTTTTGAGATAGACACTGTTGAACTTTTCAAAGTGCTGGTGTTGGACTGTAAAAAGTGTTAGTGAGGAAAGTAAGATAAAATAAAACGTACTGGGCGAGGAGATGAGCGCCATGATAATAATAAACTTCACTTTTTATCTGCGCCGGAATCAGATAAAAAAAACTGAATTGTGGAGTGACCGACGCATTTATATGCATGAATTGAGTTTCCTTAGGTTGCAGCTGCCGCATCCAGCCATGGCCTCCGGAAGGGAAATGGGCACGACGCGCGCGAATCCACCGCGCCGCGTTTTTCTGCCCTTTGGACCCAAGTGCGCGGTATCGGAGGGGCTCTAGGGGCATCTCTCAGCTTGAACTGTTTGCTGATCGTAGTAGTTCTTAGTGGTACCCTCCACGGCGCTGGCGGAAAAGGCTGGTCGCTTCGAGCACGTCCAGCATCGTCGACTCAGACTCGGACCCAGCCAATGACGGCAACTTGAGCAATGGCTCCAGGTCGTTCGCGTTGAGTAGGTATCCGGATTCGAGCCAGCCGTTCTTGTCGTTGCCCGCGTTGACGTTCGCGTACCGTCTCGTCAAACGCGTCGCTCTGTTGCTGGTGTATGCCGACTCGATCGCGTCGGCAGAGGAGTCGGCCAGCCGGCTGATGGTGAAAATGCCGCCGTTAGAGGTCGCAACGAGGTATTCAGGAGTAGCTGCAGCACGATCGATGCTGCAATTAAGCACACGGATAGCGGTGGGCACTGCAAATAGCTGGAAGCAGTGTGCGTTTTCCGCAGAGTTTGTAGTAGGTTCAAGAAACAGCCACCCGTCGTTAGTGCCATAAACAAACCCCTCTGCTCTAATACATGCACTTGTGGTCATCCCTGGGTCGACCGAGCCCTCAAGCTCTAGCTGCCTCAAACCCTCACCTGGTTCGAATCTTAGGTACTGCACAGCCCGGGTGACGTCTCCGGCCAAAACTCGGTACTTGTACGAGTCGAGAACGTTGGTGATTGTGGTAGACTTGAACTCTCGTGGAAGGTCAAGTAGCTTCATTTTAAAGTCTTGCTGAATGTCTTCCCGGTAGATCGTCACAGCCCTGACCACCTCGCCGAGCGACGCGAGGAACTGCACACTTGGAATCGTAAACTCTGGCCCGCTGAACGTAACGTCTAAAACATTGAACTTGGTTTTCAGCGTATGGTGTAAGTAAAAACTGCCATTCTTAATGGTGAATAGCATTAGCTTTCCCTCGCTCTGGCCCAAGCCGTTTGTCGCTTCTTCGCTCAGCCCCACAACGAACCCATCAAAGGTCTCCGTTTCTATCACTTGGATGCATGTAGGCATCTCAGTATCGAATTCCATAGTGTCTATCGTTTCGAAGCTTTGATTCAGCAGGATGATTGATCCGCCCTGTATGAAATCCATAGTGCATACAATGTAGACATTCTTGTACTTGCACAGTTTGACAACGGGACTCGCGACATTGACATCTGAGATCAGAGTAGTAACTGCACTTGGTTTACCGATGCTTACCTTGGAGTCTGTGGCATATGCAACGTATGGACCGACTTTGGTAGCGCATACCGGCACTGGCATGTCGAGATTAGTTGCATTGAAGATTCCAGTGTCACGTTCAACACTAGGGATGAATGGCGTATCTGACCATGACAGTGCAGAACCATTGAATGAGATCAGGCTCACAGGCTTTGATCCAACCTGGACGACTTTTTGCTCGCCGGCAAAATCAATAAACAGCTGGCCGTCGGCACTACCTGCATAAATCTTTTGGGGCATCATGACGAGAGACCTGATAACATTACCCAAACCTGTATCCAGCTGCTGATAGATATTAAGAGTGTTGGCGTCATACAGTTCTATTGTGGAGCTATCCCACCTGGCAATCGCCAACTTTGTAGATGTGGCGGAAAGTGCAGCGACCTCGCCATTGACTTCCACAGTCTTGCCGACTGCTAGGTTTGCATCCAGTTTAGTGATGGTTTTACCTTGACAGCAATAGAGTGCGTCTGTTGAAAATGTGGCGAGTGCTACTGCACCGTTGTAAGTTCCTGCTCCATTTGCGGTAACCTGAACGACCCGGCCGTCTAACATTCCTACCGCGATACTTTCCACCGCTTCGTCAATGCCATCAAACTTAGATTCGTCAGAAGAGTCTCCGATATTCACAGGCAATGTGAATCCAGTACCAGACAATACCACACAGTCGTCACCTACAGGCCACATGTTGCGCACACCTTCAACTTCAAGCTCTAGCTCCACATCTACCCGCCTACCCCGTCTGAGAACTGAAATCTTGCCCGCATTACTGCCAATAACGAGATTTTGTGACCCGTACTTTTCTTCGTAAATTATATCTGTAATTGCGCCGGTGCATTCCAGCTGTTGCACCACAGACATGCTGTCGTTTTCGACGTCCAAAGTGAACAATGTCGAAGCTGTCTGGGTACTAGACACGAAAAAGTAGTTGGATGAAATATGTATCAGCGCATTAGGCTCAAAAACGGGGGAGTCGGCCACTTTGCGTAGTTCGAACCCGGAGTTGGTGGTGGTTAGGCCTTCCATAGATTGGTATGATAGCAGGAACAGCGAACCATCCACAGTAGCCAATAAATATCGTCTATCATCAATTTTCGTCCAAACACTTAAAACCTCTTCGAGATCCCTGAGCTTAGTCACCTCCGGCATTTCGTTTTTCTGAGGCACCTTGACAACGCTCAATCTTTTGCCCATGGCTATGATCCCGCCGCCGTCAGCTGGCACAAGCTTCAGTGCTTTGGGAACTAGTGGCGCTTTACCAGTCGGTATCAGGCGAGCGACGTTTGTATTTATAGTCAAAAAAGTGATTCTAGTCTGATTACCGTCTTTGTATAGAACAGCAAGCTTGTTCGTTTCCACGAATTGTATATCTAGTACCTTGACAAACGCCATGTCGTATGTCATGGTGCCGGAGAGCATTTCCTCGATATGCTGCGACACTGCAAGTCGATTTGTCTTGAGCTTGATAACCTTGATATACCCTTGCTCCATCACCACCGCAGCGTAATGGGAGTTGGCGGCGAGTAAATGCTTTTGATCGAGAATCTGTGTTGGCCGCATGTTGGAGTTGAATGTTTCGAAACCTTCACCGGCGAATCTGATGACATGAATAGTTTTCGAGTAAGTAGTCAACAGCAGTGACGAGCGATCTTTTTCGAGTGAGATGGGGATCATGCCGTTTACAACTCCGTAGAGCGGCAGTTGGTAGATGAGCTCGAGACCATTGCGAACGCTGAATATCTCCAATCCTTCTTCTTTGGCAACGACTAAGTTCTTGTCATTGGGAATGAGATTAGTATATACTGATGCCAGTACCACATTCGGCTTCAACACCGTCGTGACAATGTGTGGCGACCTGGGCATTGCAGTTTGATCAAGTTTCAAAGCTGATGTCGCCTGGTGCACAAACTTCTAAAGTCAGCCGCGCCATGCCCGATGCCGACAATTCTGCGATTGAAGATCTCAATGATCTGCGAACTCAATCACAATGAGTTGCTGGAGATGAAAATAATAAAAGTCCATTATGTTCGCTTCTTGTGATTTTATCAAGTACATAGCTTTGATTGACCCTAGCACCACTACCACTATCAAGCCTGAGGGAAACGCGTTCGCTCATATGTGCGGGGCGCGCCAACGCGTTTTTCCATGTCAACAAACAGAAACCGCGAACTACAAGCACTGAATATCAATATTCTTTCGGATTGTGACCAGTCATTAACCCAAACCACCTACTACTCGAACACATGAATGCTATAGAGTCACCCTCAAAGACGCCCCTGCGCACCACGAGAAGAGTTTTCACAGCACCCAGCTCGGCCGTCAAGCGTAAGAAAGTGGAGCGACCGCCAACATCGACAACCAAGAGTTCATCTACTAAATCGTTAAAGAAAAAGTCATCAGAGAAGAATTTGAAGAATAAGGAGTCGCACGAAGAAATTAGTCTAGTCAAGCAGGACGAAATGCAATTCTCGGCGCGGCTAGAACGAGAAGCACAACTACGCACAGAGGTCGAATCGTTAAAAGCGCAGCTGGCTGGTCGAGATGCGGAAATAGCATCGCTCAAAGATACAGTCAGGGCTTGCCAGGAAAAATTGGTTGAAGAAAAAAGCAGCCAGGAGCAGTTTGCGCTGAAATTGACAGGGGATATGCACCAGCTCTATTCCGAAAAGCACAGGGCGAAAATAACAGCCATGAGGCAAAAGTTTGAAAGAGAGTTGAAAGCTGCTGCAAGCTCAGAGGCTGAAATTTTGCGCAACCAGGAACTTCAAGAGAAGAATAACGAGCTCATTGAAGAAACATCTCGGCTTCACTACGAAATGGACCAACTTGTGGTACAAGTCAGGGAACTACAGGATATGGTCGCCAGTGAAAGGACAGAAAAAGAGGAGCTTGTTTCTGCGTATGATCAATACTTTCAAATGCAGCAGAATGGGGGCTCTGATGATATGAGCAGTGCCGAGGTGATTTAGTGGAGAGATGGTCTGTGTAAGCACGTTTACAACACACTTTGGCGTCACATCCATTGCCCAGTCTGACAATGGCAGCTGACAGATATCCTTCGGAGCACGCACCAATCAATCGTTGGTATTGCTGTGGATTATAATCCGGCCCGAAGCTGAACAGGTGAGTGGGCTCACCATCAGTAAGACATCTGAAATGTGCCAATCCGTATCCATGCTTCATATTCATGACCTCAGCTGGGAAAAGACTTTAATTATTTCACATCCACGTGAAACAAGACAGTGCTAGTTCAGACTGTGACAGAACATGACCGGATGATATATACCGTAGATCTTTGCTGCTACCACAACGACATCTACATCCGAGCGTGCTCAATGAGATATAACATTTACTAACTTTTGCTCAATTGATGATTCTTAACTACCATGATACTGTCTTCCATAGACAATCGCACCTCCCGAGACGATGTGACCATTGTCTTAGACCAGCAGTCCAAAGTACCTGAGAGCTGCAGCTGAGATTAAACACAAACATCCCGTCTACTTTTCACACTATCAGATACAGAAAAATTATAAAAATAATTGCCAAAACCCATGCTCATTCGAAGTACGGTAGGCAAAAATATGATCGTCTTCTAACCACCCGCGTGGATTTTGATGATCTCCACTTGCATCATCAGCTGGTAGACCAGACCAGACCAGCCACCAACGCACACAACACCAAGATTCAAAAATTGAGACCTCAAACGTGAAATTTGACACCTCATGTATACATCAAGAAGAGCTAAGACAGCATATTTCAGGTACCAATCACCGACTTGTTACAATACTCAAATCTCTGTAGTAAAAAGATGGAACACACCTTACCAATGCACTTAAACCGGTGGACTCCGCATATTGGTACCGCCGCTTAGTGTAGGGACCGACCTGCCGGCAGGACACAGCCTCCGCAAAGTACTACACGACTAGAATAATTTTCTCTTCCTTACCACACAAAATCTTTCATAGCAAAAATAATTAATTCCAAAGAACCTGAAAATTTGTTTTGGCGTATGCACACACCTGCATAACAACCAGAAAAACAGCCGCGCCGGCCCAGGGAAGGGCCCATATGCTCCAGATCTCGATGTGTCTGCAGTGCAGATGGGATATGCGCCTGCAAATGCAAATCTTATATAAATGAATCCATGTCTCCCTCAAAGGGCCAAAAAGAGGCTCTGGATGTCTTTTACACTTGGTTGAAAGGGCATTTGAGTTTCATAAGAACGACCGCTTTACTCTAATCAAACCCTATATCCAATAAGTGAGTGTGCGTGTGCTTTCTTAGAGCAGCCAGAGAAAAATCTTATCTCGTAACAAGGGCTACTGCTGATTATTTGCGCTGCTGCTTTCTCATAGTGCCCTTTTTGTTTATTTTGGCAAATTTACTCTCACCTTTCAGCGGCGGTGCAGCATTCAAAAGTCTCCACCTGCAGGTCACTGGACGCATCTTCATTAACCGCTTCACTTCTTTCGCCGCCATTTGCAGTCCAAATTATGAGCGCCCCACAGCTAGACCTGAAGAATCCTTCTGTGGTAACTGTGGAAAGCTTGAACAGTAATGCAAGCAGTGCTTATGAAGATTTCCAGTCTGACTTGGAGCAGGGCGAATATACACTGCGTAGCGACAGAGAAGACAGGAAGAGCGACACTGCGACGACGGCAGCAAACTCACAGCCACGGATGGCGGCAATACGTACTCCAGCAGTACTCTTGTCAGAGTTGGAGCAACTGGTGAAGGAGAGAGACGGCCTTAATGAAAAGCTGGCAAAGAAGGAAGAGGAGTTGAGTACTTCTCAGGCACATCAGGCAAAGATGTGGAAGGTGCTTAACAAGCAGCGAAAGATGATCAACGAGCTGCGAGCTGATCTCCATGTGGCAACATCAAGATTAGATGCACAAGTGAAGCAAACCACAGAGGAGCAAGTTGAGATGACAACAGTTACCCCAACCAGCCTGAAAACATCCATGGCACTGAAGAGTGAGGAACTCGACGATTGTCTACGAGAGCTTTCAAATGTCGCAACGCCCGTTTTCAGCACCAATAACAATGCCCCAGCTATTCCACCCAAAAATCGACCAGCTCCTATCGACACTATCACCAATAGTGAAAATCGTAAGACATGTGTCTTTGGGCCACCTGCGACGGACAAGTCGTTGCCTCAGTCGCCGGCGCATGAGCACGACCATTCTGTCTCAATGTCCAATATGAGCATAATCAGTGCAGTAGACTTCAGGCGACCTGCTCCAGCAGTATCTGAGGTTTCCACCGTCTCAAGCCCTGGTAGCCAGCATATAGATCAGGGACTCTCGCATTCGAGCGCTCATCACACACCTTCATCGTCGATATCATCGACAAGGTCTCAGCCGCATGTCCCCAATCCCATTGGTACCGACCTTGCACTTGCACTTGTAAGCACAAAATTCCCCAAGAAATTTATTCAAGCTAACCTTCATGCCCAGGATCAAAAACGAGTTTTTAAATTAAGCTGTTCTACGAACAAGAACCATACACACAGACATAGCGCAGAGGTGGTGGTGAAGCTGGGCACTAACGACCTGCCCCGCGTTAAAGTTGTGGTGAATTCCACGCTAGTGTCAGCACATAAGAGAGGCCTGGACAAGGTAGTTTGCATCCTCACATGCAAAGATGCAGATACAGGGACCAGTTTATGGTCCATAGCAAAGGATTACAACAGTCTGTTGCTTCTGGACAGGGAGATTCGGCCCCACTGCGGGCAGTACTACATTTCCACGCTTCCAGAAAAACAGCTGTTCAACAGCTCATCGCCACAGAAGGCGGACCAGCGAAGAGAAATGCTTAATACATACTTTGACAAGCTCATGGAAGTCCCGCTATTACCCAAGCCCACTCTGGAAGCGTTGTGTTTCTTCTTGTCAAGCAACGTGGTGGATGAGCAGCTTGACGGTGATGGAAATATCCTTGGTGTCAGAGGGTATCTTACCAAGCGTGGAAAATTGTTCGGCCAATGGAAAGTGGGATATTTTGAGCTCGATGGGCCCTTTTTGAACTACTTTGATAAACCAGGCGGCGCCCTTGCCGGAAGCATTTCACTATATAAAAGCAATGTCGGGCCCATGAGCGAGCCTGAAGGCGAAGAATCGGATTACCGCCACGCGTTTGTCATTATCGAGTCCAGGCAAAAGAGCCCGACAAAACACATTTTGTGTGCTGAGAGCGATGAGGAGCGTGATATGTGGGTGAACACATGTGTCTCTCTTATTGAAGAGCCGGCATATTGTGAGATGCCTGTCCAAAAGACTAGCACCAACAACACTACCACCTCTAGCATTCGACGACAGCTTAGAGAACGTTCTTCAAGCTCTATTATGAGCTTGGTTAACGGCACGAATAAGCCCGAGAAGATCTCCACCGACGGCATGTCGTCTGTTACCGTGCTCGAGCCGCCATCGGCAGAGAGCGCTCCAACAAGTCCGAGTGCGTCACGGCCTTTGTCACAATTAGCAAGTGGGCTGATGAAACGAACCGGAAGTCTTGTAGATGGCTCGGACAAGCAGCGGTCGTCACCATCGGTCAATGGGCAGCTCAAGAAGCTGTCTAAAATGCGGCGTTCTGCGCTTGTTGAAGAAGAGGATCCACGACACCACGACAGCCGCGATGATGGAGGTATCGAAAAGGCTCTTTCGGAGCTTGGTCTCATTGATTCGATATCCTCTGATGAAAGCCCCAAGGAAGATGGTGCCAAAAAGCAACTTTTTGGCGCATCGATTTGCGATGCATGCTGCCTATCTTCCAAAGAAACTCACGGCCACATTGTACCCGCAATTATTGTCCGTTGTGTTGAGCTGCTGGAAAGTCGCAATGCATTTTATGAAGAGGGAATTTTCCGTATATCCGGTTCGCAATCGGCAGTACGGACTCTGCGAACGAAGTTCAATAGCGAGTATGACGTGGATCTTGTAGAGCTTGGTGCCGAACCACATGCTGTGACCACACTCTTGAAACAGTTTTTGCGAGAGCTGCAGGATCAAATAATTCCATCCAACATGGCGATGGACTTTAAAGCGGCGCTTGACCTGGACGCCGCGGAGCGTGTGGCGCGACTCAAGGTTCTGGTAACTCAGCTTCCGGAGTGCAACCTTGACCTGCTCGCCGTTCTGTGCGAGCTTTTTGACAAAGTTCTCCGCAACTCTGCTTTGAATAAGATGTCACTTCGCAATCTGGGTATTGTGGTATCTCCCGCAGTGAATATATCTGCGCCGATTTTCATCGCCCTGCTTTCAGATTACAGTGATATATTCCATTAATCTCTCTGTTTTATTGTTTTTTTTTGTTTGTTTTCACCCCCCAGCATTAATAAATGCTACGATTAATGAAACTAATTCCGTATGTTAAGAAATAAAAATAAAGGATGCATCAAATTATATTACTTTTTATCATCATCATCGAGAAATATTGACTTGTCGGTTGTTGAGCACGTTTTCGATGAACGACTCGCCAGCCTTGTAAGATGATCGCACAAGCGGTCCACTGGCACAGTACAAGAATCCCAGCTCCATCGCCCGGTCATGCCAGTGCTGGAACGCTTCTGGTGTAACGTACTCTGCCACCTTCATGTGCCGCTTTGTCGGCCTCATGTACTGGCCAAATGTGACAACGTCGACGCCAGCAGATCGCAGCTGCTTGAGCGCATCTTCAATCTGGTCGGCCGTCTCGCCGAATCCAAGCATGATCGACGTCTTGGTGATCAAATCCGGCACCGTCTTCTTGGCATGGCGAAGAACTTCCAAACTCTGTTGGAACGTGGCCCGTCGGTCTCGAACATACGGCGTGAGGGCCTCGACTGTCTCCAAATTGTGTGCAAACACGTCCAATCCGCTTCTAGCCATCACTTCCACCATTTTAGTGTCACCTCGGAAATCTCCAGTCAGGCATTCAACTCGAATATGAGGAGCTTTGCTCTTGATTCGCTTCACAGTGTCGGCGAAATGGTGCGCTCCGCCGTCAATCAAGTCGTCTCGATCCACCGTCGTCAGCACCACATATCCCAGGCCCCATTTCGCAATAGCCTCAGCTGTATTCTCCGGCTCGTTGGGGTCCAACGGTCCAGGGTTTCTGTTAGTCTTGACGGAGCAGAACCGGCAGCCACGGGTGCAGGTGTCGCCCATCAGCATGATGGTCGCAGTAGCTTTGCTCTTATCCGAGCCGCCCCAGCATTCCCCGATATTTGGACATCTAGCTTCTTCACAGACTGTATGCAGCTTCAGTCCTCGGACGTCTTCTTTAAGTTTGTGATAGTTCTTGCCCTTTGGAATCTCCGTCTTGAGCCATTTCGGTAGTCGCACCTCTTCCTTTCTGGCGGAAAGGACAGGGTCAACTACTGTATCCATGCTTGCTGCTCGTTTCATCAGAAAGTCATCAAACGAAGGACCTTGGTTGAGTTTATCGGTGAAATTCGTCCTTCGCCGTCGCTTTGGAGGTATATCTGTGGCTGGTGACGAGCTAGCTCCTGCTGTGGTGCCAGTCGTCGCCCCGGCGGACTGTAGTCTCATGGCTGTGGAAAATCCACGAGCTCCTATCGTTCTTGTCGTTCTTAGCATGCTTGTCTATATGGGTTGTGTGAGAAAGCAGAAAGAGATGGTAATCCGGATCTAGAGATGAATCATGCCATAAACCCACCGCCATTTTTGAATTTTTCGGCGTGATCCGCTTTTTTTTGCTGGCGGCACCGAGTCAAGTTTCTTGCCGCGCCCAACCGTGTGGTGCTCAGCTCCGAGTTTGAACTCAGTGATAGCGCCGCACCATGGCTTTCTCTTTCTTGGCCCCCACAGCTTTTTGGACGAATAAAAATAATGTTAAACTAAAATTTAAATACAAAAATAAGTTAGAATTTGACAGTTCTGGTAAACTTGCTTCCTAGAACCCTGTGCCTAGTGGGTCTGTGGGAAAAGGCGCCCATGCTCATGGACCGCGATTTCGAGTGTTGCTGAGCAGCGGGCCGCTCTGAAGAAGTCAGTGGCACTGGTCGCCAATGTTCGTCATCGCCAATGCAATCATCCATTTCATCGAGTGAAAATCCCTTGGTGCCGCATATAATAGAGTCGCGGACCTGCGGCGGTTTGGAGTCCATGCTGACACCGAGATCATGGAGTACAGCATTGTCGATAGCTTCCTCTTCGGCCAATGGCTCCACCGTTGTTTCTTTCCTCACTCGAGGTGAATGCTGGAACAGGCTCTCTGTTTCATAGAATTGAGGCGAGCCTATAAACGGCCGTGTTTCCAGCGGCGGTGACTTTGATCGCTCCTCCTGTTGTAGTTGAAGTTGTTGTTGCTGTTGTAGTAGCTGCTGCTGATGTTCCCTCAGCTGCTGCTTCCGTCGTTGCTCCCACTGCTCAATGGACTTTGTAATAGCATTTATATTAGTGCAAATATCTTCCCATGAGTATGACTTGCGGTCATGATCATTTTGCTTTTCGATATGTAGCGGACTCGTGGGTTGTTCGAGTCTGGCTAGCACCGCCTCCATTACTGTTCTGTCTGCAATTTCGATACAAGACTCGCCAGGAACTGTCAACCAATCATGGTTATGTACAGCGTGGTCGCAATTGCGCTGGGGGATATCTGGCGGTTGATCTAATCCATACACCACAGTTTCAGATGGAGCGACGACGTTCACAAGCGTCTCCTCTTCGCTTTCGCTTGTGTCGTGCTCCAGACCAGCTTCATCGGACCATTCCTCCGAGGCTGCTGAATCTGCATCTGATGGAGCAAAATAGAAGTCAACCGCGTACTCCGAGTCTGGGCGACTACCTGACGAGACATCAACGGCAGAGTCGTGCCAGTAATCTGGGCTATCGTCATTTGCATCTGAACGAGAGAAGTTGAAAGTTGGCAGTTCTTCATACTGCTCCCAGTCGGAAGAGTATATAGAGGCATGATCATCGATATCCGAGTTTGGAGAATCTGGATTAGCGTTAAAGGTGTCGTTGTGGCGTCCTACTGCCACCGTTGAACCGTCCTCCTGCTCGGCCGACAACGGCTCTTCTTTGGCCAAAGTGTACTGCTGGCTACTTGGCTCCCAGTCCATTTCCACGGCATTGTCATGGTCTTCTATTCGTTGCTCAGCTTGTCTAGAAAGATATGCACTGGCCCGTTTCTCAAATCCGTCTTCAAACTGGTGCTTCAGCCCTTCAAGCGGGTCGTCGAGTCTCAGATCAAGCTCGCGGTCATCGCCAAAGCTGAGATCAAACGATAGCTCCGGATGCCATTCAGTGACTGAAGAGATTTCAAGTGACTGCGGAGAAGCAGTGCCTGTGCTGCTAAGGCTGTCGTGGTAAAAGTCGAGGTTATTGGAGTCAAGCGGAGGAAACTCACCGCCGAATGTCAGGATTCTGTTCATATTTAATTCCAAGCAAGCATTTTTTTTTCTTCCACATTTCTTGATCACGAAATTGTACGTACTATATATCTCTGAGCCAATTCAAAGTTAGAATTGAATAAAAAAAACTTTGAGCCTCACGGCACTGTGACAGGTGCTCTCTCATCCACTCTACCCCATAATGCAAGGCTCCACGTGCGGTAATATGCGCCACGGCCGCCATAACGGCCGATAACGACCACAGACAGAATTAAGGGAAACTTAGGGCCACAGCCCGTTTTGTTTAAGCTTAAGATATAAAATTTGCAAAAGTATAACTATGTAACCATAAAAACCCCACCTAAGAAGCGAAAAAAAAAAGGTTCAAAGTTCTAGGTAAGTTAGCATCACGGTTCACACCAGCCACGATCTTGCGCAGGTTAACCTTACCACCGGAAGTGAAAGTGCATTTACTTGCAAGAAGAGCAAGAGCAAGACTTGGACTGGCAAGAGCACTTGCAGGAGGAAGAACAGTTGTTGCAGGAGCAGGCCATTGTAATTAGAATTCGAGAGTAGACAGACGATGAAGTAGAAGAAAGAGAGAAGAGAGGGGGAAGTGAATGGCCTTTTATAATTTCGTGGAGTGAATACAAAAGGAAAGGCAACAGGAGTGGATGCATATAATATAATTATTTTCCTACTCAGGATACAGATACGCCGCGAGCATATGTAAGAGAGCGCCAATGATCAATCGCCTGAGACGTCATGGGCCCAAAGGTGTGTGTTCGCATATGTAAACTCGTGAGCGGCTCGCCAAAATGTCTCAGCATGTACTGTACAGTACCGCTGCAGTGGACGCTTATAATTGGCTTGCCTCCCATAAAGATAAAGCGTAGAGAGGATTAGACTCTAGAAGGATGTTTTAGAGAGTCTATAGTAGCCCTGTGGTTGATTGGAGCTTCTACAGCAAGTGGGTTGTAGTGATGATAGTGGGAAACAAATGATGCTCAGAGAACACTTCTTTTCCGTATCATGACACGTGTATCTCTGTTCAATTTACTTCACTAGATTCCCTAGAAGCAATGCCATGTACTATTGTGTCTCTCATTGAGAGTGCCATGTACTATTGTGTCTCTCATTGAGCGTCCCTAATGCCTGGCGCAAATAAGCTGAGCGTTACACTGACCCGCTTTACACCGTCGGCAGAGACAAGCAAAGGTAAAAGTTATGCCGTAAATTTGTCGAAACTCTTTGATTTCCAGAAAAATTTCTAAAAAGATAGACCGAAATAATGTGCCATGGCTCAGACACTGGAATCTCTCACTTTCGTTACCATCAAATGTCGTTACGCGGACGACAATACCTATAGCGCCGCTGATTCATCAGGAAAACGCACAGATGATCCTCTAACTTGTGCAGCTACCACTGTCGTAGATTCCGCGCGCAATTTTTGCCACAAGCGCACCTGATATCGGCAATCCTCGTGGAGCCCAATCATTGTCGATATCTTGGTTCTGATATAGCACTCCTCAAGCTCTGCGATCAGTTCCTTCAGTGATCAAGAACCATAATGCCCAATTTCGACACATACCCCTTCTTCTTTCGTCTGCCATACTTGTATCCGCACCAACTCACGGTCTGCCGTTATGCATTTTGCCGGAGTGGCTAATACAACCGCACTCTCGATCAAGATAGTGCCAAGTCAGCATACCAACCAATCAAAAGCTTCAACGCTTAAAGTGCGGAAAGTATTTTTTTCATCAGAAGATGTACTATGTACGGCCGGGAAAACGATGTATTTACATATGCGCAAAGTGTCCACCAAGGTACTCAGATCATGCACAGTTGCAAATTGACAAGCGGCGCATGGCTGGATAACGTGTGCTGTGGTATCAACATAACCACAACTCATCGTTCTTTTAAGATTTTACATGGATGAGGAAGAGCATCGCATATGGATTAGGGAAAGTGATGAGTAAAGAGGCACGGGTTGTGTGACCACCGGCCACTTGGTCTGCCATTGATCCGCACTTGCATGTACGTTTACGGTGATTATTTATGCATTGCCCAAGAAACCAGTGGCCTTATCTACTGTATTTCGCAAACCGGCGGAGTATTTAGGGATACCGGCACGTCAGCGGTACTATATAAAAGTACCGATTGGAGGACGGCAACGTGAGACAGGTCACTTCCAGGAAGCTAATTGATAGCACATGGTACAAATTCATGCTGTAATGAGTACAAATGGACAGAAGTGCATTGACAGTACATGTACTGTTTGCGATTTAAGCTAGATCTCATCTTGATCGAGTCGATCGCGGGTAGTTTTCTGGCTGATCTTCATAATCATGAAGCTTAAGCCTAGAATAACCGAGTATTGAGTCCCAATACCATCGGATTCCTAGTTTTTCAGGTACTTGAAGTGCTTGGTGTCCTCCTCAAGTCTGATCTGTCATCAGAGCCGCACGACCTGAGGCTAGCTGTCCAAGTGCTTTTGCCCGCCACGTTAAGAGAGACCCTGCTTAAAACACCAACACTACCAGAAGGAAGGATCTAGAATTGTAACATTTGTTCAAATGGAACAACTCTACTACCGGTACTACAAGCTCAAGTGTGCCGACGGGTCGGAATTGCCAACAGGGTAACTCACGGTCGCGCGCGCAGCTCATCTCCCACGGCTGAGTAATACCTTGTCCGCGCCACTTTCCCTTCTGACATCGACGACCCACCAATATAAAAATGTCCAACGACGCGGTTGGCCGTCTGTACGAACATGTCATCGAAGGTGTACTCAGTGCGGCACAGCCAGACTTTGAGGACACGGGTGTGGACTATCCGACAATCCAAGAGCTGAGGCAGGTCTGGCAGCAGAAGCTTTCAGCGCTGAGCGTTGCTCAAATGCCATGGGAGCCGACTCCTACGACAACCTCTGCACCTAGACAGGAACATAGCTTGACGCCTGTGCTGGGCTCAAACACAAGTGCTGCTGTTGCAGCACCTCTAGTACCGGACTCGCGGAGTAACGATACGAGTGGCGGGCTTGTGTTGCCAGGAGGAGGGATTCCACAAACTGACGGTGCCGACGATTTGCCGCTAAGCCGCGAACAGATTGACAATATTATATCTCAAAAAGCAAATGCCAAAGAAGATGGCAAGAATTTGGTAATAAACTTGACGAAAGAAAAGAACGGCCAAGTACGGATCATGCCTCAGACAGACGGGCCCGCCAGTGATCAGAGCGATGAAATCAATTCTGATCTGGACGACCCTGAAGATGATATAGGCAGCGGAGACGACGAAGAGGATGATGAGCAGAATATGATCATGCTGTGCTTGTACGACAAAGTTCAAAGAGTCAAGAACAAGTGGAAGTATGTGCTGAAGGACGGCATTGCCAATATCAATGGCCGGGATTATGTCTTCTCCAGAGCGTCTGGAGAAAGCGAATGGTAGATTTAGATGCAACATATCGCGCCGACGTTTTATAAAACGTATTCATTCAGCCTATTTCACTTGTGTTTTTATTTAAATTATTAACTGATTTCTCACTCACACTTCGCTTTGTTACTTGCATTGGTCTTTTCCTGTGGTACTTTCCTGGTACGAGTAGTCGCGCATCTTATAAGAAAGCTTTGAATCGATTAATGCATTGTTACTGAATATAGGATATCATTTGTAATAGACCTGATTGAAAAACACAACTGCAGATTAAGCTGACGTCAACATCAGGATCAACGATGAATAGATCTTTCTAAACCAATACTATAAAGAACGGATAGAAGACTGGGATGTATACAATATTTGCGCCAATCCATACCATCATTCAACCTCTAGAGGAATCGTGCATCCGAGCCGCTCGTGTTGCGGCACTGAGTCGCTGATGTCTCTTCAAGTGGAACATACCCTAGAAAATATTCAATTGAGATCCAATTACACTAACTATAACCAAGTAGAATTGACTCATAATCTTATTTCTTTATACTTTTCCTATTTTGAAGACAGTAATCACGTGACGTAAAGACCAACCCACACTGCTGAGCGGCTCCACACAAGTCACACGCACACACACAAACATATACTTGAACAAACGGACCCCTGGAAAATCTCTCTCGAGCTCAAGAAATGGACCCGTTCTCGGACCTACTCAAGTCCAAGGGCGCTTCGTCGAATACCAGCAACGTAAGCAGTCGGCCGGCGACACCCAGCAGTAATGGCAAAAACAATGACTCGTTTGCCAGCCTGGCGTCGCTGGCAGGTGCCGGCGGTACCAAACGAACCAACATGGCGCAAATGTCGCTGCAAGAGCGATTGAAGCTGCAGGCAGAGCAGAAACAGACGGCGCAGAAGCAGCAGAATTCGAGCTGGAGCGGGCTGGATTTATTGGGCAGCAGCCAAACGGGATCAAGTGTGGGAACGCCGTTGAGTAGTAACTCTACCAATAACAGTCTGGTCGATTTACCAAAGACTGCAGATATACAGGACGACATTTTCGGGCCAATGAAAAACGACGCAGCGAAGAATGTCAAGCATGAAGTAGTGGATGACCCGGCCAAGGATCAGGATATAGATGAGCTGTTTGATGTGTTCAACAAGCCTGCTCCTCCACCGCCTCCACCAAGTCGTCAACAAAAGCCTTCAGCATCGCCGCCCATACAGAGTAATAACGACATTCCTCCACGACCGAGACAAGATCCCAGGGATGGGGCAATTGCAGAGTTGATGGAAATGGGATTTACGGACGCGCAGGCTAGGGAGGCATTGGCTAATACAGACACTGGACTAGATGTTCAACAGGCTATATCATATATCATGAACCAAGCGCATTCCAAAACGCGCAAAAGCGAACCGGTACATGTGGACCCTAAACGGAAAGCAGCAATTGAGCAGCTCGAGGATATGGGCTTTTCAGAGGAACAGGCCAGCGAGGCGTTGGATAATACCTCGAGCGGCGTTGATGTCAACCACGCAATTAGCTATCTCATGAACCAAGCACACCAGAAGAATAGAAACGATAGTCCGTTTGCATCTGATACGCCCCCGCAACAACAGCGGTCCCGTGCCAAGAAGAATGTTGCTGAGATGGACATCAACGATATCAGCAAGATGGCGCAAGACTTTTCAGCAACGTTTTTAACAAAAGCCAACAAGTTTTGGAACCAAGGGCGTAAAAACGTCGCCAAGGCTATCGACGACTTTCAACATGGACACCAGCCCGACGATGGGACTCCTGCCTGGATGCGAGATGCGGCAAAGTATAAAAGCAGCGCGGCTGACGAGCAGATCTCGGAAGAGGCCAATGCACTCGAGTCGCATACAGAGCGTGTCCAGCACAAGAAAGCTCCAACCCCAAGAACAGAGTCTCCTGCTCAAAGCTCGCGAGTCAAGTCCAACGATGACATGCCTTTGCGACCACGACCCCAGGGCCGGCCGTCTCCTGCTCCTGAGCTTAGCAGACAACAGAAATTCAAAATCGAACAGCAGCAGGAAGAGATCATGTATTCTTCACGCAACAGATCACGGGCCTCGACGCCTCAAACGTCAAACCCTCCTTCGAGAGCTGCTACCCCACAACAGCAGCAGCAGCAACCACAACAACCAAAACGGCCTGTTACGCCCAAACCTGCTCGCGTACAGCCACCGATATCTCCAACTTCAATGGATATGATCACTGAAGCTAGAAAAGCCGGCAACGAGGCATATAAACGTGGCGACTACGCACAAGCCGCGACGCATTTCAGCCAAGCATTAGAATCGACTCCACCCAAACACTTGCTACGCACTGTCATCCTCTCCAACCGAGCAGCGTGCTACATGCTTTCAGGCGATGCCAAGGCTGCATTCCAAGACGCCGACCAAGGTATCATGATCATTGGCTCGGGAATGGGCGCCGGAGAGGTTGCAGAACCTGGCAAGAACTTGAAAGACATTTGGGCCAAGCTTGTGACCAAAAAAGCCGAAAGTTCTGAACATTTGGAGAAATTCCAACAGTCTCTCGACGCATGGAGTCTTTTGATGAACAACGGCTACTCAACTACGACGGCACTAGAAGGTCGACGACGATGCCAAGCAGCACTTGCACCGAAACCGGCCCCAAGGCCTAAATCAGCTACTCCCTCTCGTCCAGCATCTGCTGCTTCTGGCCCGACTTCAAAAGCAGGGAAGGAGGCCGTCAGCCGGGTCAGAAACCAGCATGCGGCCGTTGAGAAGATGGATACCGAAAAGTATCAGCTTCTAGACCAGGTCGAAGCACGCATCACGGCATGGAAAGGCGGCAAGGAAGACAACTTGCGGGCACTGCTGGCGAGCCTGGACACTGTGCTTTGGCAGGAGCTGCAATGGAAGAGCGTCGGCATGGCCGAGCTGGTTATGCCCAAAAAAGTCAAAATTGCATACATGAAGGCGGTGGCCAAAACGCACCCGGATAAAATCAGTGGCGAGACTAGCACTGAGCGGAAAATGATTGCCAATGCCGTCTTCATCACACTCAACACTGCATGGGACGGATTCAAGAGCCAAAACGGTCTAAGTTGATTTTTTTTTTTTTCGATCAATTTTGCATAATTTTTCTTCTTTTAGAAAACAAGTTCTCCTACAAACTAATAGTTGAACAATTTTTTTATGTAATTTCTAATGCATCAAATCTCGCCATGGGCGGCAGCGTATTCCTTGAACATACTGAAATTGTTGCCCTTCATCGTCTTCACTTGGCTCTTGAGACGCCACGGATAGTCAAACTTCTCTAGTAGCACCTCCACCATGTGCATCTTGTTGGCATCCAAGCCATCGCCAGCCAAGAGCTCGTCAAGCTGCTGCTTGCTTGTAACACGGTGGTTGGCCACAGTCTTGTTGGTACCGCCAAATGCTTCAAGCAGCTTGGTCCACTGCCATCCTGGGCAAATATCATTGTAGCCCCGCTCTGGGCCCCAGATGGCTCGCTCAATCGAATAGCCGTCATTGTTGAGCAAAAACACAATCGGCTTGAGCCCCTGTCGTACCATGGTGCCCAATTCCTGAATAGTCATTTGCGCAGATCCATCGCCTTCTACCAAGATCACACGGCCCGGGTGATTTTGTTCTCGTCGTGCAATCGCCGCACCAAGTGTGGCGGGCAGCGTGAAGCCAATCGACGAGTAGAAAATCTGGCTGATGTATGCAGTATCCTCCTTGAATGCAAGGTCTTGTGAGGCGAATTGGAATGTACCCGATTCCACGAGCACAGTGTCGTGTGGTCGCAACCCGCCAGAGATGGACGCGACGAGCTCAGTCATAGACAGGAAGCCTGGCGCAGCCTTAGTCTGTTCAAGCTTGCCGACCACTGGCTTTGGACCAGGAGTAGGAATCTTGGCAAGGTCAATCTTCTCAACTACTCGCTCCAAAACTGGCTTGAATGGGATGGAGTGTCGCTTGCCCTTGATCTGAACAAACAATGGATGGAACATGACCAAATGCTCATCCTTGATCTCTCGCGTGAAACCACCAGTGTTAGAGTCAGAAAGAAGAGGTCCAATATTCAGCACCAAGTCAGACGCATGCATGGCATCGGCAATGCCCTCAGTTGAGAGTTTACCGTTGTACACGCCCACAAACTGTGGCGCTGTCTCATCGATCGTGCCCTTGGCAAGACTGGTGGTGAAGCTGTGGAATTTAGTCTTTTGAGAAAGCTCCCGTGCGAGGTTCTCGGCATGGAAACGTGGTGTGAGCGTGTCTACAAGAATGGCAGGGTTCTTGGCGGCATACACGACCTCAAGGATATCGGCGGCAAGCTTGTCGGCGGTAGCAGCGTCATATGCAACCTCCAAGTCCAATTTCGACTTCAATCGCTGTCCATCCACTTTAGCACCAAACATGTCTGCTGGAAGATAAATATAGCCTGGCGCAGACTTTTTCACAACCTCGCTGATTACTCGATCCAATTGCTCTGGCGCCTTGGATGGATCGTTCACAATCTCTGTACAGCATGATAGTGGATCCGAGGTCTTTGTGTACACCAAGTGATCCATAACCCCAAGCGTATCACCGTGGTTGACGTGGTGGATCACCAGGTTCTTTTCCTGAATAGGTCGACCAGTCATGCCCACGATATGCACAATGGGCACACTCTCAGCCCGAGAGCCGGCAATACCATTGAGCGCCGAAAGCTCACCGACACCATAAGTCGTCACCAAGAAGCCCGGAGCGCCCTTGATTCGCCCGTAGCCATCTGCTGCGTAAGCGGCGTTCAGCTCGTTACAACAGCCCACCCATTCCACGCCGTCGATGTCCTCAATGTAGTCGAGCAGTGGCAGGTTGAAGTCGCCAGGCACGCCGAAGATGTGGTGCACGTCGAGCTGCAGCGCCCGGCGGAAAAGGTATTCGGAGAGCGCGATCTTGTCGTTGGTCATAATGTCGGGGATGAGAAACTAAGAAAAAAAAAAGGTCATGGCACCAAAGGGCCAAGGTTGTGGGCTTATATAGTTGCGGGGACGGAATGGTCTCGAGAAACATAAACTGAGCTTGAGCCCTATCGGCAAGTGCCCGCGAGGGTTCCTGGATCACTGTGTGTGGGGTGCGTCTAGTGAGTAGAGCCGCTTCAGTCCCATCGCGGACCCTGATAGTACTATATATTTACTACTGGCACATAACATACATATGTATTCTCGGTGTTTGCTATTCCACTATTGATTTTGTGAAAGATCCTAGGGTCCGTGTTGTCCACCATCAACTTGTGGTCCGCCGCCTGTAGCCGAGGAAGTTGTGGCGCTTCATCATGATTCTCATTCCGCTGTTGCCCAACTATTCTTTCCACCACTTTGCACCTGGTGATTCCAATTTGCGGGGCAATCTTGGTTCTGGAACGACAAAGGATCATGTCTCTTAATGTTAGATAGTATTGTCGTTGTCGTCTCGGCTGTGTGTTTTTGAGTGGATCATCGGCTCATAGAGCCCTGCCGAGGACACAAATGGGCATTTCCGCTGAACTCCCCACATCATCACCAGCCCCATCGACTGCTTGAAATGAGAACCAACTTAATCGATCAAGCTTAAACTATTCCTTTCTCTAAATCAAGCTCGGAATTACCATATCATTCTGTCGCTCTCTGCTGCTGTTAGCGGCGCAGAGTTGCAGCGCTGCCGCGAGCCCAGTACTTTATCAGTGCCGTGCGGCGCAAAGTTTAATCAGATAAGCTCTCTCCTTGCCGCATAAACCCAATTCAGCCTGTATTTCTTCAGCCACAAGTTCCCTAGTTTGCTCCATCCAGCGCGATGAGTCGCTTCGACGATAATTGCTGTCGGAGTCCTCCCGATAATGACGATGACATGATCACCCGCACGCTCGCCACGTGCAAAGCGGCTCAAAAGTCATTCTTCTTTAAGCAGTCTATCAAATTGTGTCATATCAAAAAAATTACAGAAAATAAAAACAGTTTTTATGCCAAAACAGCCGCCTCGGTGGTACCTCGCACAGCGACACCGCCAGCCTTGACTTCTCGAGCAGCTACCTGGAGTTTGAGATCCTTAGTTATGCTAACAACAACCTCGACCTTGCTGCCCTTGGCAACACCCTTGAGACCGAGCTCGGCAAGCTTCTTGCCAGCTTCGACGACCTTTTCTCGAACAACCTCTGGCTCGTCGTCTTCGTCCTCGCTCCAGTCGCTCTCATCGTCGTCTTCAGCCTTGGCCTCCTTGGCTGGCTTCTCCAAAGTCTTCTCTACAATCTTGCTAGTAGCCTCGTGGAATGCAACAAGAACGTTCTCAGAAGAAGCTTCGAAGGTGGCAGCCTTTCGAATTGGCAAAGCGGTGTCGATATCAACAAGCACTTCAAACTTGTCACCAAGCTGAACACCGATAGCGGTGGTGGTGTGTGGAGCAACTGTGACAACAGCCTGTAGCGAGTCGTTGATCTCCTCTTCTTCGTAAGCGGCAATCAAAGATGCCTGGGTAGCAGCACCTCGAGCATTGAGCTCATCAGGGTTGATTGCTTTCGTGTCTGTAGATGGGGCGACAATGTTAGTCTTTTCAGCGAAAATGCCGGCCAAGGAAGATGCAATTTTAGGAGTGAAAGAAACACCACCAACAAGAAGAACCTCGTCAATGTCCAAAAGCTCGAGCTCAACCTTCTTGATGAGCTTCTCAACAAACTCGGTGAACTTGTTGAAAACCTGACGACCAGTCAGCTCAAACCGCAGTCGATTGACAGTTGTGTGGAAATCGTAGCCACCAGCAAGCGACTCAACAGCAAAGCTGGCACTAGTAGTGTTAGAGAGGGTCTTTCGGCAGGCCTCAGCTTCAGCTCGGAGCTTGGCCAAAGATCGCACCTCGGACTTTGGATCCAAATTGTACTGCTTCTCAAACTCCTTGGCAACGTAGTCGACCAGGGCCTCGTCAAGCTGGAGACCACCAAGCTCGTAGTCGTGGGAAGTTCCAAGAACGGTGAAGATACCACCACGCGAAGCGATCACAGCCGCATCAGATCGAGTGCCACCAAAATCGGCAACCACGTAAATCTTATCTTCTGGAGTGACAGAGGCCTCTCGAGAAACGTGAGCAAGCAAAGCGGCGGTTGGCTCGTTGATGATCTGAAGAATCTTCAAGTTGGCGTCGGCAGCAACCTTGGTGATAGCAGCTCGCTTCTGCTGGTCGAAATCGGTTGGCACGGTCAACACAACACCGTCAATTGGCTTACCTAGATAGTCGCTGGCAGACTCTCGCAATCTGTCAAAGTGTCGAACAGCAATCTGCTCGACGGTGACGACCTCCTTCTCACCATCCTCACCTCGTACGAGCTCGAATGCGGCCTTGCCATCCTTGTTGATAGGGTGAGCAGCAGCGTGGCTGTTTGTAGGATCGATCTTAGCGTAGTCAGCACCAATAAAGTCTCGGAAGTTGACGACAGTGTTCTTTGCATTTCGAATCAGCTGGTTCTTGGCCTGCTGTCCGTGGTACTCGTCAGTACCAACGTAAGAAATGGCCGATGGAATGGATCGGTCACCATCCTGGTTAGCAATGACGTGGACCTTGCCATCCTTTTCATGTGCAATACTCGACGACGAGTTGCCGAACGAGAGACCAATAACAGTGCTCATTGGTTTTTATATCTATTCAAAGTTGGTTCTTTGCAACAAATTTCAGTAAATTTTTTTTTTTCAGACACGAGGTTGAGGGCCGCGCGCGTGCGTGCGTGCGTGCCTGTGTGGGTGGATGATGTTAGCGACGAAGCGCCGCACTGATTTTGGACCATTTCAACTAATGGGGTTTAGCAGCCAGGCAGCCTACAAGAAGGCTCCTGGTACGTTGCGAACTACAGAAGGGGACAAGACGATATTATGGTCGCATGAGCAGAATAAAAAAGCACCGGTAGTGATTTCGGTGCTGGCAATTCAAGGTGTACAGGCAACTGCTCCAGGTAGTGCCAACAACATTCTACGAGTCACCATCAATGGGCCCGAAGGCGTGGCAAACCACTCGTTCTCCTTCAGTTCTAGACAATTGCTGGATGAGACCAAGCTGGCAGTGCAGAATTTAGTTCAAGTGCAGAGGAATGCCGAAGCTGCAGCAAAGGCAGAAGCTGCCAAGCAGGCGGCGGCGGCGAAAGAGGCAGCATCAATGACAAGAGAGGAAATCGATATGGACTCCAAGAGCTTATTACAGAACCACTCACTTCAACAGAAGCTGCTAAAGGATAACAAGGAGCTGATGAAGACATTCCAAGAAGCGGTGATTCAAGGTGGCTTGTCAGTAGAAGAGTTTTGGAATACGCGGATTGTCATGCTGCGATCGTTTGCATTTTCAAGTACGCAGCGAAGAGGTCGGTATAATGTGTTCAGTACAATCAAACCGACAGTTGGTGATAACAATCAGCTCAATGTTTCGCTGTCTCGAGAGAAAATTCATGACATTTTTGAGCAGTATCCGATTGTTAGACGTGCGTATGACGACAACGTGCCTGAGGTACATGAAGGGCAGTTTTGGGGCAGATTTTTCAATTCACGCTTGTATAGAAAGCTTAAAGGTGAAAAGATTGGTCCGAACGACGCGGTGGATACGTTGTTGGACAAGTATTTGACCCTGAACGAAGAAGCAGGGATGAAGAGAAAAGCCGAGGAAGAAGAGAGTTACCATGTTCCCCAGTACTTGGATATAGAAGGTAACGAAGAAAACTCGTCGGAGAAGCTTGGCAACCGGCCGGATATCACCATGATACCGGGAAAGTCGGGCAAGGACACCATGTCGCTCATTCGAGCAATGAACCAACTTTCTCAAAAAATGCTCAACGCAAGCACTGTCAAGCCCGTCGATGATGAAAATGACCTGGATCTTGATCGTTTTTTGAAGCTCTCCGACTTGGGCGGCGATGAAGGCAGCATCACCGCGAAGGAATTGCATTTGAAGGAACGATACGTTGAGGAAAAGAACAATGCTGCCACTACTGTTGATAAGCTCAATTCTGCGCAGTCTGGCATGAAGTCGGCTCTTACTGGAGCAGTTGACTTGACAAGCGTCACTTCGAATCATGAAGAAGTGCTAGCAGCTCGAGATCAAGTGACAGACACAATTCGACTTCGAGCCCTTGAAGGCAGAGCGTCCAGTAGTGGGCTTGAATTCGACCGCAAGCTCATGGATGCTATCCAAATTTGCCATGCCACCAGTATTGAATTTCTGCGGCATTTTTGGATCCATTTCCAGAGCGGCGATCCTAATCAAGCTCCTGCGATAACGAAACTGATTCCGAGCCTTAAAAGAAGTATTGATCGTGTCAATGCAGTGGTAGCGCAAGGAGCAACGCCTGACGAGCAGGAACGTATACGCAAGGCTCTTCATCCCATAGTGGACAGCTTGACGGTTGCAATTGAGCGGTACAATGCGGAAATCGAAAAGCTCCCATAGATATTTATTATTTTTTAAAAAAATGCATGCATGTATAGATTTTTGTCACCGCTCGTCGTGCGGCTGATTGGATGGTGGTGGTCCCAACGGAGGGTTTTGAAGGTTTGCAAAAGTGTAGCGACACACAAGGTACAAATAACACATACAAAATCGGCGGTCAGGTTCGAAATGCGTAGTGCGTTTCTCCCACAGGGCAGGGTAGCGCCAATGTCCATTCAACAACAAGTGCTTATGCAGACTCCACAAACATATCAACAGTCGGCACAATATCGCGGACCTCCACCTCAAGGGCTCGGCTTTGGGTACTCGCTGCCTGGAGGACCGCCGAATGTATCGGCAATGGGCATTATTCCGCAGCAGCAAGTGCAACAAGCTCCTGAAATAGTACGCAACGTGTGGAAATGGGGGCTGGAAGATCAGATGAATGAGCTGCGGCATGTCGTCGAGCGGTACAAGTACATATCTGTCGACTGCAAGTTTCCTGGCATTGTAGCGCGACCGATCGGAAGTTTCAAAAGCACAAGCGAGTACCATTATCAGACACTACGGTCCAATGTCGATATTCTCGAAATGATTCAAGTGGGTCTTACACTGAGCGACGAATTCGGCAACCACCCTGTCGGCACTGCATCGACGTGGCAGTTCAACTTCAAGTTCGACCGAACGACAGACATGTGTTCCAGCGATGGCGTGGAGCTGCTGCGACAAAGCGGGCTGGATCTCGCCAAGCATGAAACCGACGGTATTGAGCTGTTTGCATTTGCAGAGTTGCTGCTTTCAAGTGGACTGGTGCTTGATCCATCGGTAAACTGGGTTACGTACCATAGTGGGTACGATCTCGGGTACCTTCTTTCCATCATGCTTAATAAAGAAGTACCAGGAGAAGAGGGCGCATTTTTAAGGACGCTGAAAAAGTATTTCCCAAGTGTTTACGACGTCAAGTATATTTCCAAGGCGCTCGGCATGGTGCAGGGCAAGAACTCGCTAGCAGACGTTGCAGAGGAGATGAACATTAGACTGCCCACTGCCAACGCCAATGGCCTGAATCAAGCAGGTCCAGACTCGTTGCTCACAGACGGCATTTTCTTCGAGATCAAGCGGGTGATGGGCAAGCAAGTTGAGAAGTTCCGAGGATTCTTGTTTGGACTCGGTGAGAACGCGGAAGAGAAGGAAGAATCGCCTCGAAACAATAATATCGCTGCTGCTGTTGCGGCTGCTCCCATTCCGCAAGCTAGTCAGTTGCTGAACCAGCTCACTGGCGGCAAACCGGACGGCAGCTTGGCGGGAACCAATGCCGCTAGCATGTTCCAGTTTGGCAAGATGGGCGGTGGTTCATAGAACTCTTATTTTTATTTAATTTCAATGAACGGATTCACGTTTTAACAAATGCAATTGCGTATCATTAGATGTACAGAGGGTGGGGAAGCAGGTTCTTAACTATATATACCTTGAGTGAGCAGCTGGTACTGGTCGTATAACCGCGTATACAAACTGCCGACACTCTTCTGAATCAGCACGTTATCCACAAACGCGTCAATCTCCGACTCGCTCATATGCAGCTGGAACCGCTGTCGCAGCTGCAACGCGGTGGCTGGACCAGAGTAGAAACATGGCAGGTTGGAGTCCCGCGCCATCATCTCCACCAGCACTATAATGCTTTCGGCGTTCTTACGCAGCGCCTTGAACGACTCAATGAGCAACGAGCGGAACAGCTCAAACATGGGCGAGTCGACGCCGCCCATCACGTCGACGTACTCCTGCGTCAGCTTGAACGGCGCCGCCTCGAACCCAAATCTGCCAGGCGAATTGGAAAGCAAGAACCCGAAATCAATGTGGATGATATGGCCGTCACTGTCGAGCAGAATGTTACCATTGTGCCTATCCTTTATTTGCAGAATGTAGCATATCACCGACGACGCGGCGAGCGACCGCACAAATGCGTTCTGTGCTTCAAAGTACCGCTCCGAGTCGACGGGGCCAAACTTTTGTTCAAAATGGTCCGTGAGCGAAGCAATGGCGCCCTTGGGATTCTTGCCCGATTTGATTGATGCAGCCGTGAGGGCCTTCTTGATCGAGTGGATCGATAGACCGTTTGTGATTGTTTCAACTAGTCCCGATGTGTCATTTGTGATCAAAATTCGCATCTCCTTGACCCAGACGTCAACCTCGCTGTCTATCCATGCCTTACGGATAGCCAAAATAAGCTGGCATGCAAATGCTTCCTGTCTCAAGTCATCACCAGTTTTGGCAATCACCGAAAAAAGATCCCAGTTGGGTAAATGGCCATAAGGGGAGCTTCTTCGAATTCGCTCTTTCCTCAAAGTCCAGTCCTCGCCAAGATTGGCAGCGCTGGGGTCATCCGACGAAGACATACCAGCCGTCTTCAAATCGTTCTCAAGCTTTCGCTCACCGGCCTCGCCCTGAATGGTATCTCCAAATATCGTATTTTGTTCCATAGACTGCATGCTTGCAATAATTTTGCTTTTGATGTTTTCAATCTCGGCCTTGGTCAGCTTGCCATTACCGGCATCGAGCTGAGTGAGCATAATCGCCGCTGTACGCATATGGGTCGCAATATCTGTCACGTCCACCGCAGGCTGGCCAATAGTCGGGGTATGAACAGGCGTAGCGGGCCTGTAATGCGATGAAAACACCAAATCCGATGGTCTCGGTGAACTTGGATTCTTTTGCTCCCGGTTCACCGAGAGACTTTGAACCGAAGCGGCTAATGTATCATGCTGGTACGTCTCTCGTCTAGTCAGCGGCATTGATGACAAGTCGCCCAGATCTTTTTCTTCCACATCATTGTTGTCCAACGTGCTCTCATCCACCACTTTATCCGTCTTTTGATTATGCAAGTATGCCAAGTCGAATATATATCGCCGCTCCGCCTCGTCTTTCATTAGTAGCTCCTTATTTACATCAGTCTCTGGGTCAAAGTCCACATCTTCGTGCAGGTACTCGATCAGCAGCAAGAATGGCACTCGCTCTGCAGAGTTGAGCACTGTTGCTTCAGCAGGTGCTATTCGCACCACCCGGTTCTGCTTCCCGTCTGTGGGCAGCAGCATTGGAATATCCACTTCTGCCGGCAGATCTCTATTCAGCAACGCCAGCTCTGCCTTGAGTGCTGATAATCTTGCTTGTTTCGGCACTTGTAATAGCCGTGATGAAATAGCATGCAAGGCGTAGACGAATTGGGTCTCGCATCTGAAATAGTTTGTTCTCAGCGCTTTGATTTTCTGCTGCTCAGTCATTGAGAGCAATGGATTAGGCTTGGTAACGAGGGAAGTATTAGTTGTCGCTGCTGTCGACACAACAGACGTTTGAGAGCTAATGGACGGCGCGGGAGAATGTCGTGCATGTAGCAAATTATTAGATACGTCGGGCAGTGATGCTGTACCATAAACGCCGTCCATCGATCTCACTCTAAGCGACGCCTCTTTGTCGAATTTCGGCCGCGTTTTGTCTGTGTTATTGAGATTCGGGGTCGAGGTGGATGCGTCGTTATGGGCGGCGAGTGCTTTGCCCTTCAATTGGGATGCTGATTTTGAACGCAAAAGCTTTGATGCCAGGTGGAAAATATGCGATCGTTGTTTCCGTCCCTGTGATACTGCCAGAGGCTTTATAAACTCTCCAAGCTGCGGGACCCCAATGGCAGCGGCAATGGCGGAGCTAAGTATCAACGCAGGCTGGGTGTTTTCTCGCAACGCATTGACCGGCGGCTCACCCACGTTAAATAACAGGTACTGGATACGGTTGTATAGTCGCTTGCACACATGGAACGCATACGTCTCTGGCTCATGGGACAGCTCTGCCAAGTGGGCTTGTAGCTGCCAAAACACCAGCAGCGTGCAATGGGTCGAGTCGTTGCACAAATCGAGAAGCAGATCCTCCAGGGCCATTGAGTCTGTTTCCACCGTCACTTGCAACTGCACCAGCTGCGGTAGAAAAAACTCAATCTCTCGTTTGGGGTATTTGCGCAGCTTTTGGCACAGGTAGAAATGGATCCCCACATTGCTCGCGTACTGCTCCAGGTAGGATATGCAGCGGAACATTGTAAAATGGGGGGACTCTATGAACCGCAAGAGCCACGCATTGCCACCGCGGTCGTAGCTCTCCATTTCTCTGTGTCCCGTCTTCTGTATTCCTCGTGGCGGCGGGTTGGTGATCCAGTGGAGAACGGTCGGTTATTTCAAAAGGGGTGTCGTTCCTTGGTCCATGTGTACATACAAGTGTACGTGTAAAATCGCGGCGCGGCTCGGCCTGCCGCTATCCTCCTGGCGGTGCGGCGGGGGAAGCGATGGCAGCGAAAAAGAGCATTCACGTTAACCATTTCTTACGATTCCTCTAACTATTTACTACTGGATTTAACAAGCTAAGATTATTGGAGTTGAAAATGATGGGATTGGAGCCTTGGTGGTATTGATTAATATATGTTGGATGGACAGTTTTCAGGACCAATAACTGTTATACGAGAAGCAGGCCCACGATGACTTCAATTCGAATGCCAAAAACTGGAATTTCCTTTAGTCCCTATTTTTGCATCATTAAATCAGACAGAATATAAAGGGAATAATTAGAAAGCAGAAGACTAGAAGCTGACATGATGTCTCATCAGATACCTGCTGTGCTTAACAAGTAATCGTAAATGATTGGAAAAGGTCAGATCATCCAAAACTTCGGTAGCATAGGAAAATGTTTCTCAAGCTGTAATGCAGAAAGGCCATTCACCCACTCCAGCGGCGATAGCCTCTCTAAGCATTTGAACACTGGGTTTTGGTGGCGTGAAAATGCATCGTCCTTGAGTGGTTCCTGGCTTCGAGTTAAAATGCTGATCTGTGTCAAAAATGGGCAGTCAATGCAGATCGTAATAAGCGCTTGACTAGTAATAAGGCTAGGTATTTCGATAATGAGTGTTTCCAGTTGTGGTAGAAGGCCAGTAATATCTCGGATCCAAGTGTCGTTCATCTCATCTATCCGATCCAAATATGCCCCATATTCATGACACATTGTCAGACTTAGCTTTTTTAGTGACTTGTGAGTTTCCGCAAAATCCTTTACATTCATGAGAGGCAAGTTACGCTTCACCGCGAGTAGTGATACTCGTTCCAACAGTGGCCACCGAGTGAGATGCTTTAAAGCCTTATCAAGATCGGGAACTTCAACGCGCACATCTTTGAGCATAGGCATAATGCGCATTATTTTTTCAATAGGAATAATGTCTATGCAGTTGAATGTGGTTAAACCCTTGAATATGTGCTCGTGTGCCTGCCGCGGCTGAGCCAGCCGGTCTAAGCTTGTTCGACTGAGCTCAGAAACATATAACTCCTCAAGCCCTTCCTTGCCTTCTAAAACTTCAATCAGCGAGTCGAAGCAATCTTTGATCCTTAGCTCACGAGTATTGCAGTTGCGGACAAACGCTTCTGCTGCAGCACTTTCAGTGTCAACGAATTGCATTTCTACCAGATCCAAATCCAGGCTTGTGCATTTTCGGGCAATTTCACCGAGTAGCTCGGCTGAAATATTACCAGAGATATATATCTTTTGAAGTGTCGGCACGAAGTACTGCGTTATTGCCTCGATTGGTACACCATCGTTCATGTTCAGCGATAGATCGACACGATTCAGTTTCGGGAAATATAAGATCTGATTCCAGTTGTTCATCAGCCTCATCCGCTCTTCCCTACTTTTTCCCCTGTAGAAATCCCTGACATACGTCCCGTAGTTGCTCTCTGATTCGCTGCAGACGCTGATGCGTACCACAAAATTGGCAAATAGTTGCCTTCTTTCCCATGGCACATTCCAAAGGCAGTGCAGGTCAATGTCTCGCCAGAGCACCCTGATCGCTTCTGCGTACCAAAGATGGTTGAGGGTAAGATAATTGAATATATCATGTTGAGAAAGAAAAAACTCATCAGTTGTGTTTTCGACGATGCACTGCACAATCTCTGGTATCGAAAGAGCACGCTCAGTGGCCATGATTGACTTTGCGTGAGACCCTAGTATCGAATCTCGAATATTAATGCACTCAAAGCGGGTATTATAATCCGGCAGACTCGTTGCAGCGCTAGCGCTTCAGCCTAGGGTCGCAATAAGATCAAAAGACTGCTGATATGGGTCCGACTGATCGGAAATACTCCGTTCAAATCAACAAAATGTAGAAGTCAATAGATTCTATCCTCTACAGTCGTTTTATATTTTGGCTCACAGTGTACGTGGTAAAAGTACATGCTAACGGTTTAAATGACTCGCGCAGTCGATTTTTTTTAACTCTTAATTTGATCAATTAATCCCATATTATAAAATATATATGTAAAATAGTGTTTCTGTGTAATAATAAAAAAAAAAGAATGAATGAGAAATATGTCGAAACTTTAAGGACTACGATGCATAGGATAGTACCTCTCGTTTTGAGTATCAAGTATGTGACAATCTAGAACACTACATGCGGTATTGTATCGGTATTCTTCCATTACAGTATCACTTACCTGTGTGTTCAAACCCCAGGCGCTTAAGTCGCAAAGAGGACAATTGGACAATTAATGCCCTTGTTAGATTCGAGACTATGTGAGATGAACTGAGAACTGTAATGGAACTAGAACCACTCGGTGCAAATATTATTACAAGCGCAGGTACCATGGATCATATCCACAGGCTCGGGTCAACACAGGGGGCGTCCTGTGTAGTTGCTTTCTGCCAAACAAGCTGCTTAGACTTTGACGCCTGCATCCTGCATCTCTCGGGCATTAAAAGCTACAGGAACTTTGGCTCTTCGAGTTTAGGTGCCACTGAGAGTGTGTTAAACGCGTAGACTGGTGCTCCTCGGCCGGTGACGACTTACTCACTCCGTATCTGATTAGTGGTTGATAGTTCACTGTTAATTCTAGTCCAATCTGTAAAAAACTCGCAATAATCGAACAAGGATACACTGTATGTACATCTCATCTGAATATATTATCTACTTGGCATACAGTTCACTTCCTACAGTACAGTGGTAGCACCGTGGCACAATGGGGGTCAGAATATTATTTTCTGCACCGCTGCGCCCCGGATCTTTAAGAAAATGGCAGCCGCTGTACAGATGTAGATGCATAATCTTATTCCGCTCCCCGGAAGAGGTGGCTGTAGATTTGTACTGTAGTCCGAGAGCATCTGCGACATGACAAGGTTCAGGGATCTTTTCTCAGTACAGATCTCAGTCACCCGCAATTGATGTCTCAGCTGCATCTCTTCACGCGTAGGATCCACGCTGAACAAGAACCAGAACCTATATGTGAGATGTACGGTACAAAATACAATGTACATTTTGACAGGATATGAATCCATGTCCATCAATTTTGACAATTGCAGGAAAGTGAAATATCGCGAGCGGAGCGCGAACTGACATAAAAAACGCGTTATTACCGTACCAACAAACCAAGGACAAACGCCTTGCAGATCAGATATTTGACGTTTAATTGGGAGTTCCAGTGTTTTTTCAAAAGCGGCGTTGAAAAAGGCGGTAACAACGAAGAACCGTTCGCCGGTACTGCCGATCCACCGGTTTGGCCGTTATTTTCCAACGTTTGGCCAAAGAGCGAGATACAGTTGATACTTCCAAAGCACGAGATCGAGATTCGAGATGGCATGGGCTGTGCCGAAATGTTCATATCAGATCTTTGTCGATATTCTTGATTCTTTGAGTTCTGGGGTTCTTCTGTTCCAAGGCAGCTCATGATCTGCGCTAGGGATGGAGCGATCGGCAGACAGGCAGAAACAGAACGCGTCTGGGGGAACCGGAAAGCGAACAACAGAACAGAGGAATCTTCAGATCCAGGATGCATCAATGGTTGAACAGATTACCTGTTTCCTACCAGATAACAGGCTTTGATCATGGTCTAACAAATCAATGAACTCTATTTATTGCTGTTAGCATGTAGGTTTTGAGCTTGAAGTCTAAGTACCATGAAAGAAAGATGATGACAACTAAGAACTTCCAACAACTTTTTAGCCATTCTTGGCTAAATCTAGGAAGAATAAGTCTCATTCGGGAGATTGAATGTATCAAGCGTCAACTGACACTTTTGTCTTTGAGATATCCCTGACAGTTTGAGTCCTCGAAATGCGTTGATCCTTGTCACTTTGCGACTTTCTATACAACCTAACCCCAGAGTCATTTCCGAAACTGTCAATTACTATCATATAGTGCTCTGTGATAAGTATCCGAGTGATACTCAAGGGGGTGAGAATTGAGCCAGACTCAGTCGTTTGAGCGCATGAATGGTGGAACATGTAGACATGTAACAAGTCTATGAACTGAAAACATTGATTTCGTAAACAGTAATTCGTAAACAGCTAGAGTATAATGAATGTGCGAATAATAGCTCGATTCACGCACCGGGCGGCGGCAACTTGGCTGCAACAAAAGTCCATCCATATGCAATCACCGCCACCACGTATCTCAACATTGAGTAGCGGTGGGAATTTCGCCCATAATCTGTCCATACCACAATTCCGCTAGAAATAGGGACTCAGGAGCTATTATCACCAATCCGTACGCCATATGCCTAAGAGGTTATCGACCAATCCGATCTAGATACAACCGTCGGTTGTGAGACTACACAGTATTTTCCGCCTTATACCAAGCGCAACGGCGTATCTCATTTAGATCGATCGTTCTAGCGGAGTACTGTATAGAAGCGGTACCGGAGAAATACACGGTTGGTCAATCTGATCGTCGCCTATTGCTAACTACAACGGTGATTCTGCATATCGAAAAAGCCCCCCGATTTGCGGGTTAATTCGAACTGCCTGTATCTGAGGTATACCTGTATCATGGGAGGTTTCGTTACGGAAATTCATCTCGAACAACAGCATGTCATTGATTGTGTCCACAAACTCTTCATTTACTAGAAACAAGGGTCTGTAAATGTCAAATAGAGAGCCGTCATGACTCTGACTAACAACTGAGCTAAAGTTTTTGACCCTTTATTTATGCAAATGCAGGTAGATTAAGAAAATAAAAAAGCTGTACAGTGTGTTCTAATATAGCCGCAGCACTGTACTGTAACACTGACAATTTGAGGCTCTCCTGAAAAAGTTGGAAAAGCCCACTTTCCACGAGCTGGACTTTCTACAATTTAACGATACAAATCTCATGAATATTCTACAAAACTACGATAAAGAGAGTGTTATACTAAGACCCTGTAGATGTGAGTTCATTAGAACCATTAAATAGAGGGGGAGACTAGAACTCATAGGTCGCATCGATACTGTACACTGTAAACATGTATGCACCATGCGAGGGCCCAGGTCCTGTTTTGATTGTGCTTAAGGGCCTTGTATTTTCGTTGCTCTCCACCATATTTCGCTCCAAGGAACTTGAATACTTAGAGAATAACACAGATCAGATGGTATTCCAAGTATTCCATACTCACAAATCCACCAGCCCTTTCACCACCACCAGGCCAGTCGCCATAGAATGAACCCACCAGCCTTTTTCTTCACATTCAAACTCGAGGCGCGCGCACGCCCACCAGTTACACTTTTTATTGCAGCCGCGGCGCGTCTTTCAGTTTTTCTTTTGGGAGATTCTGTACGGCTCAAACGACGCGCGTTTTTTTCTCTTCGGTCTCGGGGCGCCAGAGATATCTGATTCTGATTGGGCCAAGGCGCTCGGGTCTCACTTTGATTCTATGGAGTTTATCATTGAGACAGTTAAGCGACTTTTCAGAAGAACGGTAAAGGCCGAGGCTCACTCAAGTGATCTAAGATGCCTAACACTCCACGACTCCTCCACCCACTCTCACAAATCCCTAGCGATCGTGTGCATGGAAAGTCCTGCTCCAAACTCAAAAAGCGGATGATATGACCAGGGGGCGTTCTGTTGTTGGGCATTTCTTTTCCATGTCGATCTTGCCATACTTTCATAAAAAAATAAACGCGTCGTGTCGCCCATTTACAGTACGTACACCTGCAGACTGCCTGTATCTGTGTCGGTGCTGTACACCACCCACCAATTCGCAAGAAAAAAAAAACTCTTGTCTCAGCCAATGGGGCTCTAATCGCCATCTGTACTGTACCGCTTTCGCACACTTCCCTGTCCAATGTAGCCCCCGTCCGTATATAAACCAGATCTAGTCCTCCTCCTTCCCTCCCCTTCTCTTGCAGTTCGAGTGGTTTGTCCAGAAGAATAGGTTTTCTCAAACCCTTACAAAACTCCATCCCTCTTTTTTTCTTTCTCGGTGAATAAATGGAGAGCAGAGACGTCTACGCCAACCCGTTCTCTGAGAACGACCTATACGGGTCCGCCACTGATGCCAACATTGGCGGCGGCCAGATCCGTCATGAAAAACTTGCCTCGACCTCCGACATTGTCGAGAAGGGCGTCAACTCCTCGACCGACTTTGATGAGGACGACTTGGAGGCCGGCCCAACCCAGGTCAAGCGACACCTCAAGGCCCGACATGTTTCAATGATTTCGCTTGGTGGTACTATCGGTGCTGGTCTGTTCATCGGTACAGGAAGCTCGCTTATGAACGCTGGCCCAGTAGGCGCTCTTATTTCTTTCCTGTTCATGGCAAGTATCACTTACTCCATCGCCCAGTCTCTTGGTGAGATGACCACATTCATTCCAATCACCGGTTCGTTTACCGCCTTCGGCTCCCGGTTCGTTTCTCCTTCTTTTGGTGCATCCGTCGGTTGGATGTATTGGTTCTCGTGGGCCATGACATTTGCCGTCGAGCTCAACGCTGCTGCTTTGGTTATCAACTACTGGACTGAGGCAGTGCCAGTAGCTGGATGGATCGCCATCTTTCTCGTACTCTTGACTTTGACCAACTTGCTCGCCGTCAAGTACTATGGTGAAATCGAGTTCTGGGCTGCTGCCATCAAGGTCATTGCCATCGTCGGCTGGCTCATCTACGCTCTTTGCATGGTGTGCGGTGCTGGTAAGACTGGCCCAGTCGGCTTCCGATACTGGCGACACCCAGGCCCATTCGGTCCTGGCATTCTTGTCTCCAATGTCAATGGTGGCAAGTTCCTTGGTTTCTTGTCCTCGCTCGTCAACTCTGCTTTTACTTACCAAGGTACAGAATTGGTCGGTGTCACTGCCGGTGAAGCTTCGAACCCTCGACGACAGGTTCCAAGAGCTATCAATGCTGTTTTCTTCCGAATTCTCATCTTCTACATTCTTTCTGTCTTTTTCATTGGCTTGCTCGTTCCTTGGAGCGACCCAAATCTTTCTTCCACCGCCAGTTACATTGCTGCTTCGCCATTCGTGATTGCCATCATCAACTCTGGTACCAAGATTCTTCCATCCATCTTCAATGCTGTCATTCTCACCACCGTTCTGTCCGCCGGTAACTCCGACGTCTACATTGGCTCCCGAGTCCTTTACTCGCTTGCCTCCACCGGCGTTGCGCCACGGTTCTTCATGAAGACTACCAAGTCCGGTGTGCCATTGATTGGTGTGCTCACCACCGCCATCTTTGGTGCTCTCGCATTCATGGCCGTCTCATCTGGTGCTGACAATGTCTTCAACTGGTTCCTCAACATCTCCACTATTGCGGGTATGATCGCATGGTGCTCCATTTCCCTTTCCCACTTGAGATTCCTCCAGGCCCTCAAGGCTCAAGGTTTCGACCGAAAGGGATTGCCATTCAACTCCATATTTGCTCCATACTACATTTGGTACGCCTTGATCTGCAACATTGTCATTGCACTCATCCAGGGATTCACATGTTTCTGGGAGTTTAGCGCCAAGTCTTTCTTGACTGCTTACATTTCTATTTTCATCTTCATCTTCCTTTGGGCAGCATTCCAGTTGCTGTTCCAGTGCCCACTTTGGGTCAAGGCAGAGGACATTGACCTTGATTCTGGCCGATTGGAGGTCGAGCGTGTGGTGTGGGACGAGCCAGAACCAAAGAACATCTGGGAGAAGGTATGGGCCCGAATTGCCTAAATCTTTTGACTTTTTAAAAACCCTATTCTTGCATTATTACAATTTTGTTTTTTCCAAATCCTTTTTTATGGACTGTTTATTCTAACTAATGTTTTTCTTTCCTCATTTTCTTGTGTGTTATGTGTATTGTATATAATAGAGTCGAAATATCAAAGAGTCTGTTGTACGTTTCGAACCGAATCTTGTGCTGTATGTGATGTCTGGAAGATCTGTTCTGCATGTTTTCCAGTTAATAAATTCTCTATGTTACACGTATTCTCAATGGAGATTCCTTCGTAATGTAACGTCGTTGAGTTACCCCTGGGCCATAGGCATTGCTCATTAAGACTCGGAATAATCTTGGTTTCTACGGGTTGCCGACACCGTTCGCAAATTCATATAAACTTGCCCTTCTAGTGCCTTAAAGGTTTGCAAGTTTAGTCTAGGATACTAATTACTCGGGGGCATAGACTCCATGGACCTTGCAGTGTTGTATCAACCCCCTGATCTATTGCGTTTCATAACGTTGGCACTCCCAGATACCTGCAGCTTGGAGATCTCATTGTACAGTTAATAATTATCGGATAATCTGATAGATCATTCAGGGTAACTACATGTACCGGTATACTCATCCATACGGTGCTTCTATAAGTGCCGCATCGTAACTTCATTCCTCGTTTCGAGGGCCCTGTATACTAACTTCTAGTCATATACAAGCCTATATTGTACACATAGTACATCTAAGCCAGGATTTCTGGGGTTTTTTCCATTAGACATTTGCAAGACTCAATCGATTCGTTCCTAGAGTGACACCGCTGTTCACATGTAGTTGACAATCTCCAACAAAGCGTACTACGAAATTGAAATACTCTATCATATCACCTAATGATCTAGTTACAATACATTGCAATATATTCCATCTCTCATTTGTGGGCTGGAACAGGCAATCTCTCCACGACCAAACCTTCCACCTCGACCTCCCACTTTGAACATCACCACCATGGATGACGAACTGGAAGCCATTCGGGCAGCGAGACTGCAGTCGCTGAAATCCGGCAACCAGCAAGATGACAACAAGGAGAGGTTTGTACACATATAACTTCAACACTAACATTATGGTAGTAAAGACGAAGAGATGCGGGCCTCTGTCCTGTCACAGATCCTCACCTCAGAAGCCCGCGAACGGCTGGCTCGAATAAGAATGGTGCGAGGCGATAGAGCCAAAGGGTATGTACTTAACTTTTCTTCTTCTAAACTAACAGTTTCATCAGGATCGAGGAGATGCTTATAAGAATGGCGCGAAGCGGACAGATCCAGCAGAAGGTCACTGAGCCGGAGCTGGTGTCGCTGCTCGACCAAATCTCACGACAGGAAGAGCGGGCGGGCGGCAAGACCAAGATTGTATTTGACAATCGACGAGACGCCGACTTTGACGAGGACAATGAGCCAAAGAAAAACGTCGTCGACGATGACGATGATGACTTTTTTGATTAATGTATATTCCTACTGTAGTCCTGTACCACACTCAACGTAAGACACACAACCATGACCCAAATTTTTTCCACCTCCTCCATTACACCCCCACAAACGAGATACAACCATGCCGCCACCACCACAGCATTTCGGAGGAGAGCCCAGCAACTTTGAAAAGTTCAAGATGGGCGCCATGATGGGTGTATGAGTTCTTGGCGATTGCAAAGTTTCAATGGGCTAACTTGTTTTTATAGACCACCGTCGGCGCGGTCATTGGACTCATGTTTGGCGGCATCGCCCTTTTCCAACAAGGCCCCGGTCCAAATGGCGTCATGCGAAGCCTGGGACAGTACATGATGGGTTCGGCCGCGACGTTTGGCCTGTTCATGTCCATTGGCAGTGTGATTCGAAGCGAGGAGCGGACGCCACGACATCCTGCCGAGTGGCAGGCCATGTACCGACGCGCAGTTATTGCAAAGCGACAATAGCTGATGTGTGCTACATTGTGTAAATAGTAATTTATGACTTATATTTTTGTTGAATTTGTTTCAAAGAGGGTTTGTGGAGAGCAAGCTTGCTTATCAAGTCTTTCAACACAACATTTCGTGCGACTATGAGGATTGCATCATACATCAACGAGCTCCTCAAATACCAAGGTACCATTATTAGAGAAAATGGACGGGCATGGATTCCAATATTCCAATATTCTACAGCCATCCAGCAATGTAGCAATGTAGCCGCATAAGCGAGCCGCACCCAGGAGGGCAGAACCCAGAACCAAATACAAGCCACATTGCTTACTAAATTAAAATCACAATTCCGTAATGACCTATGTTCGTTACTCTGATGAAAAGTACGTAGTAAAAACCGGTTCCCTTAATGACCCTTCCCTTCCCAGCCACTCACCCCAGGCACGAGGGGCACACACACCCGTTATCCCAAATCCCAGACATCACCAGCCCCCAATATCCCCACACAACTCTACCTTGTTCTTCAAACCAACCACACATACTGACCCGCGAAATGAGATGAGCGAAGCCGTCAATTTTGTCAATTTCAACCAGGACTTTAGCTGCATTTCCGTGGGGTCCCGCACGGGCTACAAAATCTACAACTGCGACCCGTTTGGCAAGTGTTTCTCCAAGAGTATGTTTGATTGAGGGTGGCACGGACTAACAATCAATAGATGAAGGAGGTATCGGGATAGTAGAGATGCTGTTCTGCACGTCACTAGTGGCAGTAGTAGGCATGGGCGACCAGCCGGCGCTCTCGCCGCGACGACTGAAGATTATGAACACCAAGCGGCATTCGACGATATGCGAGCTCACGTTCCCGACCGCGGTGCTCAAGGTGATGCTCAACAGGCGCCGGCTGGTGGTGCTGCTGGAAGAGCAGATATATGTTTACGACATCAGCAACATGAAGCTTTTGCACACGATCGAGACGTCGCCCAACTCGGCGGCCATTTGTGCGTTGAGCCCCAGTAGCGACAATTGCTACCTGGTGTACCCGTCCAGTGCCCCACAAATGTCCTTGAATGCCCCGCATGGGCCTAATAGTAATGGAACCTCGTCAAGTACAAGTCCGAGTAGAGCGGGAGAGGTGACGATATTCGATGCGCTGACGTTGCAGCCGGTGAACGTGGTGGAGGCGCACAAGAGCCCGCTGTCGGTGCTGTCGCTCAATAGTGACGGCACTTTGCTCGCCACTGCGTCGGATAAGGGTACAATCATCCGGATATTCTCTGTCCCGAATGGCACAAAGCTGTACCAGTTTCGACGAGGCACTTACCCGTCCAAGGTGTTTTCCATCAACTTCAATCTTGCATCGTCCCTGTTAGCCGTTAGCTCTGCGACAGAGACTATCCACGTTTTCAAACTATCTAGAGAGAACAAGACTACGAGTGCTACCAACATTCTAACACCTGATGACGAGCCAGCCGTGATGCCGCAGCTGTCGGCCTCTCCCGAGTCGGGGCTCGATGCGTATATCGACTCGAAGCGGAACAGCGGGATGGCTGGCTTGATCAGGCGGTCTAGCCAGACTCTGGGCAGACAAGTGGCAGGAGCCGTAGGCGGGTACTTGCCCAACGCCGTTGCAGAGATGTGGGAGCCCAAGGAGCGAGACTTTGCGTTCATCAAGCTGCCTGCTGCACCAGGCACTAAAAGCGTGGTGGCGATATCCAGCCTAAGCCAGAACATTCTGGTGGTGACTGCGGAGGGTTACTTTTTCCAGTACGCCATTGATCTAGACAAGGGCGGGGAGTGCGAGCTGATCAAGCAGTACTCGCTCGACGACGACAGCATCTAGGTTTCTTTAGATTTATATTACACCTTCTAATTCTAACACTAACAATTGATATCGTGGACTTGGGGCACGTCCTTGAAGAAGACTTTGGGGCAGCTTTGGACATTGACCATATTGTAGACCTGCTCGACTCTCTAAGTTGTTAGATACTTTCATTCATCAACTGACATACGATATCCAAAGCTCTCGCCAGCACCGGGGCATGTTTCATCACTTCAGTGTGTGGCACTTTGTTTTGGAACGGGAAGTAACAGTGTTTGAGCACCACAGACCGTGTGAAACTCGCTACAGCCGTCTGAGCCAGATCACGCACACTTGGTCCGGTGACAGAACGGGCGTTCTCGAAGTAGTACTCGAAATAAAAGTCAATCGCACTGTAGTATACCGGGTCGCAGGCAATTTGCGAGCTAAGGTCTCTCAATGGCGGGCCCATTACCGACCGGCCGCGGATTTGCAGCCCAGTAGCAGCGGCGAAGAGACTGCACATCCGGTGCTCTAGTATCGGTGCCGGGTGACCATTTAGAGTAAGGTTGAAATTGATCTTTCATGTTAGACATGTGTTAGGTGAACAACGTACACAGTATCCGTGTGATGGGTCCGGCACCGCTTTAATATGGTCGTCAGCGATCTGGGGCGAGTTGCAAGCTATAGAGCCGTGGAATAGTAGTAACAGGTTGGTAGATTTGTCTCTGAGTTTCAATGGCTCTGTGCGAATTATGTATGCGCACATTTCGAGTGGTAAGTGAGAAGGTGAAGCTTCACGAGCCGCTCCTAAGGAAGAAGTTGTTCTGGACATTCTTTGTAACTAGTTTCAGATTAAAATTTATCAAGAATCAAAAAAAAACCAATAGATATCTAATATTTTCATGTATTAAAGGGGTACTGTAGGATGTATCCTTACATTGATACTACTGATACTGATATCCGCCGCGCGAGCCGCATTCCACACAATTACCCGGACTCGCGGCACGCCCATTCACAACGCATACACACACAACACAAGAGAGACACTAGACAATTGCCGAATAAACGGTTGCTCTAAACGAACTCTCCTGCACCTCACCCAAATCTCAACATGGGGGAAGACCTCACACCCGATGTGACTGCGCTTTCGACCAAGCTCATCGAAGCCATCGATGCGCAGTCCTCTTTAGAAGACAGGATCCAGGCAATGCGCCGCGAGCTGGAGAGCCTTCGCAAGACTAACACTGATCTGACCACAAAACTGTCCACAGCTGTCGAAAAGCCAGTGTACGACGCAGAAGTCAAACGGCGGCAGCAGTCGGAGACCAAAAACACACAATTACAGAGCGAAATCGACGAGCTAACCGGCAGCCTGTTCAATGAGGCTAACAAGATGGTCGCCGACGCTAAAAAGGACACGGCGGTATGGGCGAAGCGGAATAGCCAGCTGCAGCTACAGCTCAAGGAGAAAGACACATTGCTGGATAATATGCAACAGCAGCTGACGGGGCTGAAAGCAGTACTGCAAGACATGACAGAAGAAGAGCAAGCCAATGAAAAGCTAAGAGCAGCAGCCGACGATAGTCAAAGCCAGCGAAGTGGAGCAGAGAATCCAGAAGAGGACCAGCTGACGTCTATTGCTGCAGAGACTGAGTACTCACTAAGTGCACCAGTGAGACCTCTGGTCAGGCTGGATCTGCAAAACTTTTCCGAGTTTAAGAGCATTGCCCAGAACTTCAACTTGGTAAGCTCCGTCCATCAGAACTTGTATGGGCACGGACCGAAAAAGTCAATCTCTTCTGAAAACATAATGAGCCCCAAGGTTACTAATAACAGCACTAATAACAGCTTGAGCCCGGCCACGACGGGGAACTCGCTCGAAAAGACCACCAGCGGCGAATCGCCCATTTCCACACCCAGACTGCATCTTAATTTCACCGGCGTCAACTCTCCAGCATATCAGCCACCGTCGCTTAAAGATTTCAAGTTTTTCAAGCGGGCATTGGCCGACGACATTGATCCGACGCTCCGGCTGGAGAATTCGCCGCATATCAGCTGGTACGCAAGGAGAAGCATATTGAGTTCCATCATCGAGGGCACCGCAGTGGTAGAGCCCATATCGGGAGTCAACGAAGGGTACAAGTTCAACGGCGGACAACTCACCAGTAGTACTAACAGCGGCGACGGCCATTTATATGCATACCCACAGGGCGACCCGCCGGTGGCGACGAGGCAGCCATGCAAATTCTGCGGCGAGACGAGAAACAGCTCGCTGCTGTATGCGCGAATGCACAATTTGCGAATAGACAAGTCCAAGGAGCCTACGACGCCGGGCCACTCTGCATCGAATTCCGCCTCAGGCACAGCGGCGTCGGCTCTCGGCGTTGCGATCAACTTTAACAAGTCTAACAAGGAAGAAACACCCACGGGTTACGCTCTCTGTTTCTATTGCTTGAACAGGGTGCGATCCGTGTGTGATTTTGCGCAGTTTATGCGGTCTATTCGAGACGGCGTGTGGAAGATTGAAGACGGCGACATTGCCAGCCAGTACAAGGCGTGGGACGAGTGTGTGCGGCTGCGGGAGCGAATGTTCTGGGCACGGATCGGCGGGTCGTTTGCTGGGCATGACCGGGAGCGGGTGAGCGCCCGGAACTTGGAGAACCATTTGCATAAGAAGTTTGTCCACGATCTCCAGAGCGAGAGCAGCGAGCCGCGGTCGTCCATGGATGGTGGGCTTGAGGATAATGCTGTAGAGGAGGATAGAGAGGCTGAGGAGGAAGCAGAAGCAGAGGCGCATGATCATGCACAGGAAGGCGATAGTTCACATAATGACATGGAGTTTAAAGAGTCTCGGGAGTACCCCGAGACGCCCGAGTTGCAGAAGAGCGAGTCGCCTGCGATCCAACAAGAAGAATACACAAACCCGACTGTAACGACCGAGAAGACTACGAATGATGAACAAGAAAGTGTGGATGCACCGCCACCACCGCACCACCTTGACATACCGGCGTCGAAAGATGACGACGACACGACGGGGGAGTTTGAAGACTCTGTAGAGTACCAAAGCTTGCCCCATGAGTAATTGAATTTCCTTTTATACTACCTTTATGATGCCATTTAGAAATAAAAGCATAGACTTGAACCTGTCGAATACCTGGAGTACTGATGCCGTTATTTGATTGAACGAGCTGTACGAAATTCAAATTCCACTAAACATATACGTAATGCTAGAAACAGTGTATATTGATTCATTGTAAGTAGATCAATACCTACAACATAGTACCTATAATAAATACACCACACTTATCCAGCCGCAGTACCCCTGAAACAGGCGCCCGCCAGCCCCATCCTCCCCAAAAAACCCACACCTCCTCTCCCCTCCCACCTCCTTTCTGCCCGCCGCGCCCCTTAGCCCTTAACCTCCTCTTGGCTCTCCCTCCACTTCTCCCCCACCCCACCCAACACTCCATGAAGACAGCGTTGAGGACGGTGGACAACCTGCGCCTGGACAACCCCATGTCGCTGCTCAGCCAGACGTACGGCGACGGCAGCGACGATTCACAGATGGATGTATCTGTATCAACTCTAGCAACGACAAATGACGAGGAGGAGGAGGAGGAGGAGCTGCACTTTGAGCTGGCCACGCGCAACCACATTACGCATCTGATGGACCGGCTCAAGTCGCACACCCCGTATATTCTGTATTGCCGCAAGCCGTCGCGACAAACAGACTGGCATTACTGCTTGTACCGGTGCCGCAACTACGACTCGTCGAGGGCAGTGGCCCAGCAGGATATACCACATGTGCGATGCAACAGCCGGATAATCTTCCATGCCGACCCCAACGCACACAATGTGACGGGGTCGTGGCGATGGCAGCACACTTGTCCGTTTGCGACATATACGACATTTAATTGGGCACGACAGTTGGTATTAGAGACGGGCCAGCTAAGGAATTGCCCTCCGATAGCGAAGAGAGTGGTGACGACTCGTGCGCCGCCGGTTGCAACAGCGCCGACGGTGGTGCCTGCCACTATTCACAAACAAAGATCTAGTTCGAGCACTAACACCACCAACTCCACAACGACGAATAAGCAAATACAACCGAAAGGAGGAGAGTTGCAATTCACAGTTCCTGGCCGAGAAGCCATTCCTGTGATCATTGAAGAGCTGGCGCCGCTGAATATATGGTACATTCGTCGCAAACGGCGCCCTACCGCGAGCGACGAGTGGCAGTATACGCTTTATCGGTGCAGTCAATATGACAAGAAGAGGACAAGATGCACGAGCTCAATGAGCTTTGTTTATACAGGCAGCGGCCAGGTGACGATGCGATGGAGGTGGGCACACACTGGGCATGATGTGGAGTTTACGGAGCGCAATGCAAAGGACTTGATTGAATCTGCTGTGATGAGAACTAGAATGCGACTCGGCGACTGAGCCGCACCTGACGAGTGCGGCTGGCTTGTGTGAGCTACTACTAACCGGAAAGTCAGCGGCTATGGCCGTCGAGTTACTCGAGGGCGGAAAAACACATTCGAAAGACATTTTCTATTCCGTGGTCGGTCACCTCGGCTACTGTGTTTTACAGAGCTTATGAACTCCAATTGTTTTTTTTTTGCCCACGCCATCACAGTGTCGCTATGCAAGATGGGTTTTTTTCTTCAAGGCTACAATTTTTCGATGTCACTGTCACTGTCACTGTTTAAATACTACCTACGCTGGTGGACCGGTACAGCACTAGCACTAGGGTGGTGGTGGGCCATTTTTTTTTTGTATTTGGACACTAAGCCGTTTCGGACCAACACGGGCATCATGCAAGGCGAGTTTTTTTTTTCTTGTGTGAGACTGCGGGGAGCATGAACTTCTGCATGCAATCTCGGCCGAGAAGGCCTGTGGAAGAGATGATGGAAATTCCGTCTGGAACTGGTGATTGAAAAAGGTTCTTTTTGATCGGTTGATTTAACAGAACTTTAAGGGAATATGGTTTGACGTTGTTATGCTCGGTATGAAGTGGGCATGACAACATCTGTCTGTGATAGTGGAGGCACGGTACTAACCGACTGAGAATGCCGAGGGCTGTGCAGATGAATATTAGGCGTCGGAAAAAATGGCGAAGGGTTGTGTTAACCCTTGGATCTAACTTCACAGAACTCGAGGGCCGAGGAGGTCCTTTGAAGAGACAGTAGCTCCATGAGAGCTCTTTGGTTTTTTGTTCCAACTTTCACATTTTATGCTTGTTTTTTCATAAAAGCTTGTTCTTACTTTGTTACACATGTTGTTCCTTTAGCTTATCTCGTTTTTGTTGTTTGTTCTTCACAGCCCGACAATTACCTATCTTCTGTTTCTCTCTCACTCACTAACATTTGACGATGCGCATTTGGATCCCCCTCCAGAAAGTCTAGAATATCAGCTGCTGCTGTGCTGCGGTTTCTGCACTTTTGGAAGTACCACGCTTAAAACTGAACACAGGTTGCAAAGTCCGGGTGGTGCGTGTGGTTACATCAAGAGTTGCCCCTAGAACCTGAAGGACGCAGCATTTTTGATCCTCTTTGAACGCAATGGATGTGTTCACATATGTACTTCGACTGGACGACGGAACTCGGTCTTGTGCAAAGAAAAGGAGCCACTGAGAGATCCAAAAAGATGGATTATATTTTTTTCAAGTGGGAAAATAATAATTATTATTCGGGACAATCATTCGGCGATATACAAACCCCCCCTCAAGGGCATCGATTTGAGTACCGGTAAGCTCGTCGTTCCAGGTGATCATTCTCGGTAAGATTCGATGTGTCTCCCTTTCTCATCGTTTTCGTGTTTCTGCGGTCAGACACTGCGGGGGGCGCTTACACTTTGAAGGTCTCGACCGGCCGAGTGAGTGACCCGCGCGCACGCATCTTGCCCGGATTAACACCGCGAAAACTGAACGAGGATTTTCATGTGGCACTTTTTGTTGCCCAAGCCGGTTGCCGGGGCGATCGTCCTAGCGGAATATTTTCCCCACATTTTGAACTTGAATTTCCATTTTGAGATGAAGAATGAATGGGCATGTGCGGTTTTTGATGACTGAAAGAAGTCGGTACATTCGCTTAAACTCTATCAGTCGGATGTTACTTTTTGATACTAGATTAAAGTTTTAAGAGATGGAAAACTTTATCAAGGTTCAACCGTCCGGCAGGGGTAGTTTGTTCAGTCCTTGAGATCATCATGTACCGAATTCATAGTCCAACAGCCCACTTTGTTAAAGAATTCGTGAGGCACGCACGGGTGGGTGTGGTGGTATATCTCTGGCAACCGCCGGCGAGAAGAAACTCAAATAATCCCATGGGGGCCGACGGGACAGCAAGAGAGAGACCTACACAGACGTCCAATTCCGGCCAATTCGGCCCGCTTCTCTCTCTCTCTTTGAATCAGTTGACATTGAATTGGACATAACGGCTGAGGGGAAATAGATTGAATCAAAAAGATGATGAAAAGATGTGCTTGGCGCAAGCCAGATATGTAGTTTCGGAGCTCAATGATTCTGTTCTGTTCTATCGGTGCGCGTGGGGGCGAGTTCCGTTGGTCAAAGCTTTATGAAAAACCCAAAAGAGAAGTGTATTTGATCTGTCGATTCTTTGATTCAACAGAATGATTTATGTTACTTGAGGCATTTTTCCTCCATATTATCACAGCTCTCTTCTACTGTATCCCCCATAAACAAAACATGTTATGGTTGTACTACTACAGTAGGACCCCCGAAAACGAAGAAACATCCGGATGCCCCACCAATACACAAAAAGTGAGATTTTCCCCGGGCGGCACATGCAGCCTTACAGCACACACACGCAAAAGCCTTACACAGGTTCCGATACAGATGAGGCCGTGTGATGAATTTTTTTTTCTTATTTTCTTGTTGCTATTCCACACCAGAAAGTGGTAATTCCGATGACAAAATAAATACCCCTTCCCGTCCTACTTTTGAACAATCTTTCCTTTTCTCACTTTTTTGAACCTTTCGGAATGACTTCGACTACTACAGCAGCGTCGGCTTCTGTAGCCACCGTTGCAAAGCTCGGTCCACAGGCTCCTACATCGATCGCAGCCATCAACAACCCGTTCTCCGCACAGCAAATTCGGTCTTCTACGAATATCCCCACCAGCCATGTCGTCGGCCCTACGTCTCCAAGATCCGTAGTACCAGCTCCTACGCCTATAACCTCTGGAGGCATCAAGAAGAAAACAGCGCCTTCCGGTACTGGCGTGCCTCCTAGAAAACGATCCAAAGTTTCCAGAGCATGCGACGAGGTAAGATTTCTTTTATTCTAAGGATTTTCAAAAACAAAAACTAACTCATCAACTTTAGTGTCGCCGCAAAAAGGTATGTCCACCACAATTCTTGTCATTTTGACATGGCCATCCATCCATGTGCTGCCGCTCCCCAGGTTTTTCCTTTTCCCCGAGGCTAAATTTGCGTGGACCTTTTTTTCCTGCACAAAAAATCCCTGCCGAACACAGTGACAAAAATTTGCCATGTGCGGGGGGAGACCAAGGCACATGAGAAACCCATGTCTTGCTTTTTTAGCGTCTCCACCAACCCCACGGCTGCTCCTCACTCTGCATTTGGGCCCCCGAAAATCTTTCGGAGCTTGTGCGTTTTGGTGCATTTATCCGGGGGCGCGGTTTTCACTCATTTGAAGAAACATATGCTAATCCACTGACTCTAGATCCGTTGCGACGCTTCGGCCGAAGAAGACCCGCAGTGCACGTCGTGCCGGCGAGCTGGCGAAAAGTGCTCCTTCTCGCGAATCCCCATGAAGCGAGGTCCGTCCAAGCGGCCACGCTGGGACCACGAGCAGAGTCCCCCAGAGGACAGGCGTATCCAGGGCACGTCCGAATTCGTGTTGACGCAGCCAGCTCATTTGTCGTCAACTACGTCCACCTCCTCCAGTGTGCCGAATAATACCCCGAACTCCACAGCCACCGCCACCACCACCACCACTACTGCGAATACACACCATTTCAACCGGTTGCCCTCTATCGACACTTTGACTAGCCCCCAGATTCCGTCTGCGGTACACGACACGAGCCCCAAATCCTGGCCACGCGACCCGTCGCCAATCTTGCGGGCCGCATCCATTTCGTCCGCTGCTGCTGCCCCGCGCTATTCTCAGCACCAGTACCGGCATCCGTCAGTGTCCAGTGACAGCGGTGGATCGACCGCCGCAGAATTGAAGCGATATTCCGAACCAGACGAACCTGGCTGGGACGACCGATGCATTGATTCCTATTTCCAAATGGTGCATCCGGGCTTGCCTATCTTGCCATCCAGTAAAGTCCGGCTCAGATCGCGGCTTTCGAACTGCTCAAATCCCACATTGCGGTACACTCTACTTTGTGGGGTCAACGGGTTGCTCAAGCGGACTACGGAGAGCAGGGCGTCTCAGATTTCGCAGGGCACACTGCAAGTATTTGCAAGCAACACCAGCTCGCTCGACACTCAGTCCAAAATTCTATACTTGACTTCGCTTATCTTGCTGTTCTTGCAGACTGGCGAGTCAATGTGGCTCGGCTCAGCCGTGTCGCTGGCCTACGACATGTCATTGCATTTGCCGAATACTGCCTCCTCTCCATCCTCCACCTCCACCTCCACTTCTACGTCGGTCCGAGATCCTGAAGACGATGCCAACCTCAGCAGACGGCTTTTTTTGGTGTTGGTGATTCTAGACCGTTTGCATGCGTCATTGAAAGGTACCCCAGTTCTTATTCCAGATGAGGCTATCAATCTCGATGCGGAGCGAGACTCGGTGTGCTTCGGCTCAATGACTGGCGTGCAAATCGTCAAGCTCTGTGTCATTTTGGGCCACGGCTCAAGGTTCTCCACTTCGTCGTCGCCAGCGAGTCTTTTCCAGGAACTGGAGCAGGCATATCAGACCATTGAGTCAATGTGGGACACCACTCCAATCCTCAAGGCAGTCTACTACTTGGTGTTGGTAAGGTTTGACTGGATCTCGATCCAGACCCGTCCAGGAGCAGATAAACGCCAGATCTTGGCGAATACTCTAAATGATGCGTCTGTATTGACCACTCTGCTGGAGAGCCCTCTCATCTCGGTGTCGCCGCTAATAAGCTATTTTGTGCCCCCATTGGTGTCGACATTGCTCGACATTGCCCAGCATCACCACCACTTGCCGAATACGACGGAAGATAGCGATGCGGCGCTGACTCTGCAGTTCCGCAGCCAGCTCGAATATCTCGACTCGCTCCTCCAACGGCGGTTCCCAGATTATGAATCTCTGCGTCGCGAAGTCACACAAGTGCGAATGTCCATGCATCAACATCAATACCATCCACCAACTCAGAACCACCACCACCACCATCGACCTCTACTCCAGCAGCATCCTTCTCCTAGCTCCAAGCTTGAGGGCCTTGCTGCAGTAGCTCACGCACACGCAACGTCAAACCCGCTGCGATCTTAACTATCCTCTAGATTTATTTCATAACCTCACTAACCAGCTATTTATCTCAACTAAAATGATATCCCTTTTAGTATCTTTTTAATCTTTTCCATGCGGCAGCTTGCAATGTCTCACATCCAAACGGTCCCCGCACACATTTGCTGGAGCGCAGCCCCCCAGCATGAAGCTCTGGCCCACACACAGTTGCAAAAACTCTCCTCCACACCCAAACTCCTATAATCCCTTCTCCACTCCCTCTACTCTCTTTAGTACAACACAAATGTTTATCCTACCACCGCCACCGAGAAGCTCGGTGTACTACCCGCCGGGGGCAGGGTACAGAGATGGTGCAATGCTGGAGGCGACCAACACGCTCACCCCGTTCGACTCGACCTCGATACAAGTGTTCACGGCGCCCGAAGGTGTATGGAGCCCTAAGGAGTGTATGTACTTGGCGACGCCACTACCACACCCGTCCGACCCTCCGCCTGCTGTCGTCAATCCGCTCGCACCGACCCACACGCTGCCGTCGACCCATTCTAATGGCCTGAAATTGTCCGTCACCGACCTGAGCACGGCGTCGTCGTCGTCGTCCCACCTCCACAGTGGGGGGTCACAGAAGAAGCGACAAATGAGCACCGCCAGCAACAAGAGTTTTGGAGGCTGGTCTAATGTTTTCAAAAAGGGCGATGAAGATGCTAATGGTGAGGAGCTGACGCTGAGCACCAGTGCTCCGCTGCCTAGTGGGTTTGGCCGTAAGGACTCGCTTGCAAACGGCACCAATGGCAGCAGCGGCGGTGCAGGCGGCGCCGGCCGAAAGAAGCCCAAGAACTCGCTGACCAAGAACAACTCGAGCTTTATATCACGAACTGTTATCCATGATGGCATGCATAAACGGCTGGCAGAGAGGGTTGCGACGGAGTATACGTTCTTTACCAATGTGGGGAGAAGCTTATCATGGATGGACCTTGCGCCGGCCTCCAAGCAGGTGCGACAGGAGCCATTGATCAAGATTTTGTTCACCAAGAGCCACCCGTTGTGTCACGATATTAATTTTGTTACCAAAGGGATTTCTAATTTGGACGTTATCATTGGCACGTCGAGCGGAGACGTTATTTGGATAGAGTGCTACACGTCCAAATACAATCGTCTGAACAAGAACGGCGACGTGACAAGGTCTGCAGTGACGGACATTCGATGGGTGCCTGGATCGGAGAATTTATTTGTCACTGCACATGCTGACGGGTCTATTTGTATTTTTGACAAGGATCGAGAAGATGGCGGGTTCCATGCTCAGGGGCTGAGCAAGCACCAGGACCCCAAGTCTACGGATGTATTCCGAATCATCAAGTCGTTGAATTCGCCTCCATTGATGGGGGTCCAGGGCAAGAATACCAGCCCTGCCAACCCATTGGCAGTGTACAAGGTGTCCAATGCGCCAATTACTAACATCAAGTTTTCTCCAGATAGCAATGTTCTCGCTATTACCAACAAGGATGGATATTTGAGACTGCTCAATTTGGGCAGCGAGCAACTAGCTGACATTTTCCCCTCGTACTATGGAGGGTTTTTGTGCTGCTCGTGGAGCCCCGATGGCAAGTACCTTGCCACCGGCGGCGAGGACGATATGCTGTGCATTTGGTCCATGTCCGAAGACTCTGGTCCACCAAAGCTTGTAGTCAGACTACAAGGCCATACTTCATGGGTTAAAGGAGTGGAATGGGATCCATGGGCCAGTGACGAGACCAACTACCGGCTAGGTTCTGTGGGTGATGACGGTAAAGTACTGTTCTGGGACTTTGCCCCCAAGACACTGAACAGACCCAAAGTGCAGCAGCACAAGCGGATGCACTCAGTCAGTTCTACAGCGGTGGCCCCTGATGCGGTGGTTGAGGAGAAACCGGAGATTGAGAGCGGCAAGGCTGTGTTGCACCGGTTTGTGTCACTAGGCAAGACCCCCGTGATTCTGCCGGTTGTTTCCAAGAGCGTGAAGATGGAGAACAGAGAAGGCGAAGGGCTGAGCGACTTGCGGTTCTTGGAGAATAGGCTGATTGTGAGCGGGAAAGACGGCAGAGTCTGGGTCTGGGACCGGCCGCCGACGCATTGAAAAATCTACTACTACTAACAAATGCATATGATATAAAATCTGTTGTACGACCACTTCTTCTAACATCCCCCCTTTTTTATTTTCGGCGCAAAGGACAATTTGTCTTCTTCTTTTTTTCAATAGATTGTGTACTTTTTTTATTATATAAATTTAACTGTAAACTTAATCTGGATCAAATCGGTAACGGCTTTCCTGTAAGGTGGATAGGGATATCAGATTATGACTTGCAAACGAAGAGTCAATTCAGCAAGAGTTGACGTATTCCAAGTTGGATTCTCGTTATCTGTTATCCTCCGAGTTGAATTCGATAGATTAGGAAGGACAAGTTTACCAGTTTTGTAGTTTAAGACTCTCCCTGTACCTGCATCTCAGATCTTGAAAGTACGACAATAATAGCCGCAATATGATCCGGCTAATTTCCGTCAAATCCTTTGTCTTTTCAAAACCGTTACCGTTCGTAGGAAGTCGTTAATCGACACCAGTCTGGTGAAGATATATTCCGCGGTGGTCTCGAGCTCGAGCATACAGTACCCCGAGTTACGTAATCTGGCAGTTCATACAGTATGTATTGGAATGAACGTGCCAATGAAAAAACTCTACTGTAGTAGTTGCTGTTTACATGTATTCTGTTAAATAACTGTGGGGTTGATCTGTGGATCCCACATGACCCATATGTCTTGCTGGTGGTTTTGTGTTGTTGCTTTCTGAGACCCGTTGTCCGTTGCAACGGTTTTTGAGCGATAGGAAATAACGGCCACGCCGTTATGGATGGATATGATAAAAGATTGGGATCCTCGAAATTTTGTACGAGATGAATTTATCTACAATGGAATAACTTGAATTTTTGAATTTTTGAATTGGGACTGAGTCGAGGGCAGGAATACCGGTAGATTATGGTCGAAGCTTCTGATCATCCCGTGTGTGGGGGGAGACACAAAGGGTGCGCAACGAGACGATCCGAAATAATACTCATTTGCTCTCGGAAACCCAAAAAAATCTCTCACTGTTCCCATGATTTCCTGTGATTCACATTATATAAAGCTCGATAGGTCCACTTCTAAATAAGTTGAGCAAAATGAAACTCACACAATCGATTAAGAACGTCTTTTCACACCACAACGACCACACCCACCAGGATGCTAAAGAGCATGAGCGCGAGGTGAAGGGTCTGGCAGAGCATATGCGTGCCACCGAGGACTCAGAGACGCCGGTGATGGAGAGCGTCGGCGCTGCGCAGCCGGCTGCTCGTGAAGACATGGAGCATGACATGGAGCACGAGCATGGACAGGCGATGGCAGTTGATGATACGATGAATATGGCAAAGTAATATTTTGTAATTGGGATAATATGATATACTATTATACTTGGTATGCTCGAACACGAGCATGGTGAAGGAATGGACGGAGTTGATGATTCGGTGAATATGGCAAAGTAATTTTTTAAATTGGGATAGTATGATATATTGTTATACTTTTGGTGCCATCCAGTAGTAGTCATCGGCTCGTCCAGTAGTGGCCCTGGTCTAAATTACAAGGAATCAAATGTGAACGAGTATGGCTACTACGCAAGGACACGGCTACCGGGAAGGGCACGGCAACTACGAAAATAACAAGGCTATTAATGGAGTAGTACGCTGCTTGAATTGTATGACTGGAAAGAACATATATACTTGGTTTGTATGGGAATGGAAGGTCACTGGATAGAATTGCTAGTAAGTGTGCCCTTTTCTACATGACTCCCTCGAACCGTCGATTTGCCGGTAGTTATCCGTTGAAATACTCTTTTCTGTGTCATTTCACTTCAAATACTACAGTATCCATGGAAAGTAACTGTCAATTCTTCGCTATCAGTCTACCATGCTTGAATTATCAGCTCTGGAAATGAAAATGAATAAAATATACTAAAGAAATACTACACCCTAAATCTCAAACTACAACGGCAAGATATTCGGCAACGGACCAACTGGAGTGATTCCAAACGGATTGATCTTCTTGTGGCTCTTAGTATAATGGTCCTTAATGTGCTTGAAATCTGTAGTATCATGGAACGCCGAATTATTCCAGTACAAGTTTCGCAGCCACTTGTGAATGTGCGGGTACCCCGTTCGAATGTCTCTGATATTGCACTTGAAATGCTGCACATACACCGGGTCGAACCGCACAATAGTCGGGTACAATCGCAAATCAGCCTCGGTGAGCTTCTTGCCCAGCAAATAGTCGCCTTCGGAATTGGCCAAAATCTTCTCCACCCGGTCCAAGCTCTCAAACAACTGAATCACATTCTTCTCATACGCACTCTGCTCTTGCGCAAACCCGCTCTTGTACACGCCGTTATTGATCGTGTCGTAGATCCACCCGTTCAACTCGTCAATCTGGGCCCGGTCCGCTTCTTCATACAGGTTCAACGCCTTCTTCTCCGGGTCGCTGATCAACCCATTGAATTCAGTGTACAAGAACCGGATAATGTCCGAACTCTCATTGCTCACAATGCGGTTCGTCTTCTTATCCCACAACGTCGGCACCGTGGCCCGTAAGTTGTAATCCGGGTCGCACCGCTTGTACAGCTCCATCAGTCGCTTGGACCCATTGACCGTGTCTGGGAACTCGTCTGTAAACCTCCATCCGCCGTCGTCCAAAAACGAGTCCACCACGTCCACGCTGATAATGTCTTCGAGCCCCTTAAGCTTGCGGGTAATCAGCGTCCGGTGCGCCCACGGGCACGCCAGCGACACGTACAAGTGGTACCGGCCAGTTTCAGGCGGGAACTCCGCGCCAGGAGTGGCTGAGATGTGGTTGCGGAACCCGGACGTCTGCCGCACGTAGTGGCCGTCCTTGATCTGGGATTGCGAAGTCATGATGGCGGTGGTGTTCTTGAGTGTTAATGTCGTGGTGGTGGATAGTGCCCGTCTGAACATCTTTATATACAAAGTCCCCACACACACGCCAAGGCTTAAGGCTTACTCAATGGCTTATAAGGCTTACCCATCGCTGACTGAACGCGCGCGTCATGCTTGAGCGCCGGCGCGCGGAGCTACGTTGGTTGGACGCGCGGCTGCGAATTTCTGAAACTTTGCTGCACGGCTGGAAACATTATTTCTTAGTGAGTAATGGATTGTACAATTACTAATATGCTTATTTCAAAAATATCTAACTAATGAGATGCGTGGCAGACTCTAGTGCAGCTTTCGTAATGGCGACCCATTTCAAAAGCCGCGCCTCGTCATGGTCCTCCAGTGCCTCAGTAATGCCCGGAAGCAGCTCGCCGGCATAGCCAGTGTACCTGCCTGGAGCAAACACAATGTGCTTGAACCACTCACGATCATCCAGCCCTTCATGGTGCAAAAACAGCCTCTCGAGTCGGAACAATTTGGTGTTGGCGACCTTGATCTTGACCAGCAGCTGGATCTTCTTGTGCAGTTTGAACCACGGAGTGTGCGTGTGCCATTCCTCAGCCAATGAGGAAGTATACTCATCGTACTTGGCAGCAGCCTCGGTGTACTCTTGTAGAGAAACAATCAAATCTTCAATCTTGGGACCGGCAACATCTTTGAATGTTTCAGCAGGCTCAAGCTTTTGCAAGTAGTTGATCAACGAGCTACCATACTCTTCAGTCTTGAATGCTACCACTTCCTCTTCGGCAAGACTCAATGCAGTCAAGCCCCATACTCTGGTAGCTGCTTCATGCACCTTCCAATCATGGTCCACGAAATTGTCGATCCAGTGGAACGAATCATAGTTCGAGTGGTAATGGTAAACCGCCTTGCTTCCAGTGAATCCGAAATCAATCGACGGCACACCCAAATGGTCCAAAAACACCGTGTAATCAGAGCCGGAACCCAAGTTGCTGATCCTGGCGCCAGAGGTGTGGTTCCAGTAAGCATACAAACTGTCGTGCTTTTCTGGATCCACCGGCGATGCAACTCTCTTCACAACTGATCGGAACAAATCATTCAAATAAGGCGACGCACTGGCACTGAACCTATTACCAGAGCATGCAACGTCCACGTTCAAGTACGCAAGCACATTGCTGTGAATGTACTTGGCATGGTCCTCGCCCCATTCAGTCGAACCTAGTAGTCCATACTCTTCACCGTCCCACGACGCAAGAATAATAGTTCGAGTAGGCTTCCATCCTTTCTTTTTGAGCTCACCAAACGCCCTGGCCAGTTCAATCAATACTGCAGACCCAGAGTTTGGATCTCCGGCGCCGCCAGCAATCCATGCGTCTCGGTGATTACCCAGCACAATAGCCTCAGAAGAAATAATGCCATCGAGCTTGCCAATCACGTTGTAAATTGGTCGGATATCATAATCCTGGAGATTGAAAACATTAACCTCCAACTCCGAGGGTCCAACAGAGTAGTCATACTCGTCAAGAGCGCCGGCCCAGCCCTTGCCCAACTCTTCAGCACTCAATCCTTTGCCGTTCAATTGCGTCAAAAGAGGAAGAGCATCTTTATAGGAGATTGGGATACTTGGGATGCTGGGGATAAAGTCTTCAGGTCGCTGACGCTCAACGTCGCCGTTACTTGGATATCCAGGCGTGGTTGGGTCACCTGGACCGTACGACAAGAACTGCACAGATCCACGCTGTACAGAGCTTGGGTTTCGTGCAGGACCATCAGGATACGCTTTATAACCATTCTTCTCCGTGATTTCGCCGTCTTCTGCTGGGTCGGAATAGATCAACACTGCGGCAGCACCAAGATCCTGAGCAAACTTGACTTTCAACCCTCGGAAAATGCCGCCGTATCGCACAATGACAATCTTATCTTTGAAGTCGACACCTTTAGACACTAGCAAGTCATAATCCTGCTTCCGGCCCAAATTGGCGTAGAGATACTTGCCCGTGACATTGCCGCTAGCACTGTATCCGTGAAATGTCGGTACCAACTGGTCATCTGGCAAGTTGGACGTTGGGTCTTCTTCAAGCTTATCTTCAACGAGCGACGCTTCAAACTTGACCGACCCGTCCTTGTTCAACAACTTGACAGCATGATCAACAGGCTGGTTCAAATACACATCGTACTGGACAATCTCGCTCTTGAATCCAGCATCTTCCCATTGCTGTCGAGTCCATTCTGCCAGTTCCACATTCTCGCCAGCAAGGTGCCGCTCAGCAGTGTACTTTTTCGAGTGCTCACGGATCCGCTGGGGGTCAATTGCTTCAAACAAGGTCCGCTCAAGCTCAGCCCGCGTGAGTCGTTCGTTATGCAGTCGTCGCCAGTCCCTGCTGAGCGACGTTCGTGGAAGCATAATCAGCCCATAAATAAAAAGCACAGATATGCCAAACGTGACAAATGCTGCAAACCGCTTCCATGTGCCGTGCTGCCGTGACCGCTTTTTACCGTAGTCTCCGCCGTCAATCAGAGGCTGCTGCTCTGGGTCGTTGTACGCCATGGTGGTGGAGTCTGGTGATGGCGATGCGTCGTCCAGGGACGGCTCTGCGTTATATACCTGTGAGTGTGGATTCGTCATTGTTTCGTTATCGATGACCATTTAATGCACACGGCGCTTTTGCCGGAGTCCGTATGCGGGGTGATTAACTGTGATATGATTAATTGGAAAAAAAACCCCGGTTAAAGACAAATATCGATCCTCCTAGCAGCTAACTTGTATTTCACCTTTCGTAAGTAGTAATAATGCTCGAACCGTCTATCTACACCGGAGCAATCATGCCGTACAAATGTCTACTGCGGTGCTTTTTTGGGAGTTCGCTTCGCACGCCACCCGCTTGAACAAGACAACGTGAGGCTGTGCACTGTGAGAGCAGCACTATATCAACTATAGACAAGATTCACATCATAAAAATATCATTCGAATGCTATAAATTACAAGAACACATTAATTTTTCCCCTTCGTCAAATCTATTTACTCTCGGACAATGACAGAAGCGGCACCCATACCAGAACCAATGCACATGGAAGTGACACCGATCTTCTTGCCAGTTCGCTTCAACTCGGTCAACAAGGTGGAGACCTGTCGAGCACCGGTGGCACCCAATGGGTGACCGAAGGCAATGGCACCACCCTTAGGGTTGACCTTGCTCTCTGGAATGTTGGCGGCCTGCAGGGACTGCAAAACCTGGGAGGCAAAGGCCTCGTTGATCTCGAAAATGTCGACATCGTCGTTGGTCAAGCCCAAGTCCTTGAGCACAGCTGGCACAGCAACACCTGGGCCAATTCCCATAATCTCTGGTGGGACACCAACCACTCGGCAGTGGACAAACTTGCCAATGATTGGCTGGCCAAGCTTCTCGGCGACAGATCGTCGCATCAACACAACAGCGGCGGCACCGTCGGTGATCTGGGATGCATTACCAGCGTGGGTGGAACCAGTCTTCTTGAAAGCAGGCTTGATCTTGCCAAGAGACTCGGCGGTAACACCTCGTCGGATACCGTCATCCTTGTTGACAATGACCTCCTTAGCGTTGTCATCAGCATCCAAGACGGTGGCCTTGAGTGGAATGATCTCCTCGTCGAAGAGACCGGCGTCCTGGGCCTTGGCAGCCTTCTGGTAAGAAGAGGCAGCGAATCGGTCCTGGTCCTCTCGGCTAATGTTGAACTGAGTAGCAACGTTCTCGGAAGTGAAGCCCATAGGAATCAAGCACTTGGCAGCCTCAGAGTGCTTCTGGAACTTCTCTGGGAACTGAGCCTGGGACTTTGGTCCGTAGTTCTGCGACATGGCTTCAACACCACCACCGATACCAATGTCAATCTGGCCGGCAGAGATCTTGTTGGCAATATCATTGACAGCCATCAAGCCGGAGGAGCACTGTCGGTTGATAGCGACGAATGGAACAGAAGCTGGAATGCCGGCGTAAAGGGCAGCGGCTCGGTGCTCGTTGGCACCGGCACCGGCGTTGAGAACGTTGCCAAAGGCAATGTCGCCAATGAGCTTAGGATCAAGCTTGGTCTTCTCCAAAATTCCAGAGAGCAAACCGGCAACCAACTCACCAGAGCTGGTATCCTTGAAGGCACCCTTACCGCCCTTGGTCAATGCAGTTCGGTAAGCGGCAGTGATGACAACATCGTCTGGGTGCTTCTCGAGGATCTTGGAGGCCGCAGAGGCGGAGGTGTTGTTTGGCTGAAGTTGAGATGAAAGGTTGGCCAGTCGCTCCATTGTGATTATGTGTGTGTGGTTGTTGTGTGGTGGAAATCAAATCAAGAGGGAATCCGGGGCTAATTTATATCAGATCCGGCAGCTAACAAAAGTATGTGGGGAAAGAACCAGAACGCTCCAATTTCATGTGGTGGATGGGGCCGAGGTTATGGGCCGTGAGGTCGCCACAGCAACCGGAACAAGCACAGAATTTCACAAGCCGCGGTCTGGGCCAGCGACTTTCTGAGATGATGTCCCAACCGGCCGCTGCCACGCGCGAGCCGCGCCGCACCGGGGGTGGCGCTGCGTAGCGCGCTGCGAGAACCGATCATATGGGCGAAAAGTGTTGAATTTGTGATATTTGTAATGTGGACACATGTGATATACACAGTTTGTAGCAGGGCGTATCATATTGGAATAAATACAATTCCGCACATTCATCTATGATGGCCATGACTACTCATGAGTGATTGTTGATCCCAATTTTCTGCCAGAGCGCCGTGAGCCGTGTGTTTTCTCGGGCTAGCGAGTCGTGATGACGCAGCAACACTCACGCTCAGCTAGATACTTAAGCACGCAAATTTGGCTTCGACGAGATTCAGTTGTACACCACGCATCATGGCAGACACTACAACTACTACTCAACCGGCTGCAGAATCTAGTTCTGGTAACCGGAATAATAACAACAATAATAGTCGTCGGCGACGAAACCGTGGCGGCGACGGTAATACTAAGAAGAAGGATTCAACAGGCACACCTTCTTCTCAACCAGGCGAGGCTGCTTCCACGTCTTCAGCAACCCAGACACGACCTCGAAACTCACGGCCTCCAGTGAGAAAGCCTGTAGCTCGGCCAACCCCAAAGAATCAGGAGAAACTGAGCAAGCGTCAGGTAGAGATCAATCAATTGAGGCGTGGCTATCCCGATCTGGTAGAGTCTGAAAATGGTCTAGCATATCTGGTCAAGCTCAAACCAAGCGATCCCGACTTTCCTTTCGACATTGAGGTTCTGAAGTTCAACATGTTCGTTCCCAAGGATTATCCTCAAGGCTCGCCATACATTGCTGTTCTGAATGATGATATTCCTCGAGGGTTTGGGGCAAACGTGGAGAGCGGCTTTCGAGCTCTAGCCGCACGCCAGTTAGGAAAAATGACACTGATGAATTTGACAATTCAACTCGATCGTCACTTGGAAGAGTATTTGACTCGGGAACGACAGGGCACTGTGAAGCTTGTGAGACAGAAGAAGCGACCGTCACCAGAACCAACGACTAATACCAAGTCGTCACCATCTCCTGTCGCAAAGACACCAACCAAGCCAGCACTCAACTTCAACAATGTTTTTGTTCCTCAACATGTTAAAGAGGAAAGACTACGTCAGATCGATCAACTAAAACATCGTGTTGACGCCAAGCTATTCAGTGAAGCCCAGAGCGGTTCTACTTTCTCAGTCTACATTGATCCTGCCCATTCAGGCTTGGTTCCCGACGAGCTCTTGCATTTCAGAGCTATGATCTACGTGCCTTCGGACTACAGCATGAGCGCATGCTCGCTCACCATTCCTTCTGTACAGGATGTTACGGCACGAAACATTGAAGAGAATTTCAACTTGCATGCCAGCGCTACCAAGAGCTGGTCACTTTTGGCCCAGGTGAATTACCTGGCAACTCAGGTTGAGCAGCTTATGCTCCCTAATGACAACTCTCGTCCCGTCACCGTGAAGCGAGATGAGGAGAATGCCACTGATTCAGTAGCATCGCAAAATCAGTTCAAGCGGGTTGGAACTGTGTCAGATTCCGAAGAGGAAGAGGACGATGACGAAGAGGGCGATGAGGAACATTCAGCAAATGAAAGTGGCGATGAAGGCTCGAAGGAAGAAGAGGCAGTTGAAGATGACCGGCAGATGGATATGCCGTCTTTGGACCTGAGAGGTACCGCGTTGATGCTTCCTGGTCTCACACTGTCTCACATTGGGTTTCTCGAGTGTCAAACACTCAACCTTGTTGTCAAATGTACACGGTGCAAGACTCAAAACGACATGCTAAATCTAGTCTCTGCTCCATACGGCCGTGAGAGCAAAGCCATCGGTATAGCATGTTCCAAGTGCAATGCCACTTTGGCATGCTCGTTCAGGAAGGACATTGTCCACCAGAACAACCTTAGGGCTGGACTGCTCGATTTTTCCAACTGCACTCCATTCGACATGCTTCCATCCTCGTTCCTGCCGACGTGCGGTCAATGCTCTGCTACTTTGGACCAACCATTCCGAAAGATGGAGCTCGGCAAGACTTCGAACGCCACGTGCCGAGAATGCCACACCAAGATGTCCATGTTTATCCCTGGCTACCGATTCGATCTTATCTCTGAAGACAGTATGGGTGAGGCCCGTCTGAAACTTCGAGTCAAACGGGTTTCAAAGGAAAATCTCGGCATTACTGGCGGTACGGCGTTGCCAGACGATGGTGCTTGCAGCCACTACAAAAAGTCGCATCGTTGGTTCCGGTTCTCATGTTGCGGCAAGGTGTTCCCTTGCGACAAATGTCATGACGACAAGTCCGATCATCCGAATGAACGGGCTCATCGCATGATCTGTGGCAAGTGCTCACGGGAGCAGAACTTTGGTCCCGTCTGCATGTACTGTCGTAATGCCTTTGAGACTAGACACTCTGGCTTTTGGGAAGGTGGCACGGGAGAGCGAAACAAAGCACGTCTGTCTCGAAAAGATCCACGAAAGTACTCCAAGAAAGGTGTCAGTAGAAGTGCTATCAAGGCAAACTCTTAGAGGAGTCTGTGAGCGCATCTCATTATGGGTGGGGTAATCCATATGACAGATCGGATCATTGAGCCGCACATGATCTACCAAAACCACTCTATATTTATCTATAATCTATAATCTATTTTAGTTTAAAGATAGACGACTAAATTTTTTTTTCTTCCTGAACGATGCATAAAGCTACCTACCTGCACATTCAATTTTCCAGTTATTTCTTTAAAGTTTAAATTGTTTTATAGTCCTTAGGAAGGAAAGAAAAAAAATTCAGGGGCCAGTCAGAAGCGTGCATGGAAATTTACGAGTGTGCGCTCTGCTGGTGCCGGTGCTGGCGGGCGAGCCAAATCAATCTGACACACACACACACACTCACACACTCACCACCACACATCGTCTGTCGTTGCCAGCGACCCCTTCTCTGAGGATCTGTCACCATTATATTCACAACGCGGGCCAACCAAAGCGGAGTATAGCCTTCCTGCGATAGAGAAGGTTGTTGGAAGAACCGCAACAGCAGCATTAGCAGCATCATGAGGAGCGGGTCTGGAGGTGACGAGCGAAGGCAACTGCCGCGGTCTCCTCCTCATACAGACCCCAACTTGAACAGTCTGTCACCGACTAGGTCGTCGTCAGTCTCAAGCTCGGCAAGTAAACTATCAAGTGGTCTGAAAAAGCTTTCGACAAAACGAAGCAACGTGCAAAATTTGACGCTCGAGCCATCAATATCACTCACAAGCACTGCGCAACAACCGCCCGGCTCGCCGACATTATCAGCAATGCCTTATGAAGCAATGTCGACGCGTACAAAGACCCCGATACCTGTAAACCATCTCCCTGCAACCGGTGAAAGTAAAAGAGCCGACTCGCGAATATCTTCTGCGTCGTCATTCGCGCCTACTACTTTGATCTCCGGTCCGATACCTCCATTACCGCCACACCGCATGCAAAACAACCCGCCGCCAATGTCACTACGCAACAACTCTAATAGATATACCCAGCAGTCGAGGATGGATCCGCGCTATAGCGTTGCTGACGAGACTCAGTATGCAATGGGACCACCACCTCCGCCACCCCCGAAAACACCTATGGATACCATGCAGCGGTACGACTCGAAATCAAGCCTCAATAGGCCCATAGATTCTGCATCTGTCAACATGGCGACCAGTAGGCAAGGACATACGCCGTCTGTGCATTCTATGGCCTCATCAAAATCGAATACAGTGAGCGCAAAGAGCCTACATCGCAAGAGCAAAAGCATAGAGAATTCGTCGGACTCCTCTAGGAGAAGCTCCTATTCGATTGAGGACGACAATATGAGCATAATGTCTAAACCGCCAGGCAAGTCTGTTCTTCCGAAAATCACTGGTAGCGATATCGAACGACCCAAGGATGACGAAACAGTGGAGCAAATGTTTGTGGAACTTATGGTATGATGAAACGAAATGATAAAAAAAGGCTAATCCGTGATACAGAATAAGCGTGATTTCAAAAGTTTGCCGGCAGAGGTTCAAAAGCAAATGTTGGCATATCCAACTAGCAAAAAATGGATGCTGATTCACCAAGATGCATTGACAGAGTTTCAAAATCAAAAGAAGCGAGCGCAGTCGACGAAGAACGATGAAAAGGACACGCCAGAATGGTACGTCAGAAAGCTCATGGACAATAGCATTTCTTCAAAGCAATTGGGAAATCTCTGGGTTTCTCTTCGTACGCAGCAGATTCAGTGGGTTCGTGTCTTCATTGAAGCTCAGGGTCAGGTAGCACTGTCAACAGTCTTGTCACATATCAATAACCGCACTTCTTGGACCGACGACATTCTGGATAGAGAGTACGATCTTGTCAAGTGTCTTAAAGCGTTGCTCAATTTGGAGGAAGGCGCGGACCATGCCATCCAGACCGCCAAGTGCGTCCCTGCATTGGTAAGGTCTCTGGTTTCACCTCGATTGACGACTCGTAAGCTTGTCACCGAGGTATTGACCTTCCTAGCGCATTGGCAAGAGCCAGTAGGGCATGATCAAGTTCTCCAATCCCTGGACTACATGAAGGGTCACCTGGGGGATATTGGTCGTTTCGAAGCCTGGATGCGAATAGTCGAACAAACTCTGGATGGACGAGGAAAGTTGGGCTCTATGGTAGGCGCCAGTGAAGAATTTAGAAGCGGGGGCGTCGGATTCGAGAGTCTTTTGATGGATTATGCATTGGCTACGCTGCTGCTCGTCAACATTATTGTCCAAGGATCTCCGGACCTGAAAGTTCGAGTACATCTGCGAAGTCAATTAAAAGCTTCAGGCCTGCACCGAATAGCTGCTAAAATGCAACAGTTCAACTACGATCATATTAATGAGCAGATTCGAAAGTACGATGAAGCAGCTGCATTGGACTACGAAGATTTGCTTAATCTCGAGCATGAGGAGGACTACAAGGACATGGATGATCCGTCGGAAATTGTCAATGAAATTTGGAGTCGCGTAAAAGGTACTACCGCAGAAGGATATTTCTTATCTGCCATGCAACACTTCTTGCTGGTACGTGAGGACCCCTCAGATGAAGGTGCACGCATGTTCCAGCTCGTTGACGCCTTGATGTCACATGTAGTGATGGATAGGATTATGCCAGACGTGGATTTGAGTAACATTCTCAACTTCAGTGTTCAGCGTATACTGGACAAGCTACAGACTGATGAGCAAGCGAACCGGGCTATACAAGAGGCCAAAGACTCTGCTAAACTGGTTTCCGAAGCTCAAGCAGACCGAGATAGGATGCAACAGCTTGTCAATCTCGGAGCAGATGGTATGGTCGGAAGACTGCAAAAGCAGTTGGAGGAGCAAACGGAAATGCTCAAGCTACAACGGCGTATCAACGGAAATCTGCAAAGTGATCTGGATGAGCTTAAGCAAAGTCACGTTGTAGAACTCCAGAATCAAGAGCTCGAAATTCGAGAGCTTTACTTGATGCTTAAAGAGAAGGAGCAAAATGAAGGTTCCACACGGACTGGTAGTGGCAAAGCAGATAAAAAGGATGGAATTCTTGACCGTGAAAAACTCGCAATGAAGCTCGAAGCTCAATTGGCAAGGAAAAAGACTGAGTATAAGCTCGAGGGCAGAGCTTGGGACGTTGAACCAAGTCCGCGGCTTCGAGAACTTCGTGATAAAATGGAAGCAGTGCAAATGGAAGCGTTCCGACTGGAGAACTTCAAGTTTGATGACGACGAGCCTTCCAAGGTTATTGAGGAAGCTCCTCAGCCTCAATTATCCGAAGCTGTAAAGAAGGATCTTTATGAGCAGCGATTGCTCAAGATCAAGCGGCTAGCTGAGTTGCAGAAGCTATCTGGAGATGCGGCCAAGGAGTTCATGATCCAAGAGAACTTGACTCTGGATGATATGAAGGCACTAGAAAGGAGTAGACGTCGGCGACAGCAGGGTCTCCCTGATGAGACTACTGATGAGGAAGATGATGACGAGGACGAGGACGGGTTCTTAACCACTACCGATCCTGACCTGAGCGGATACAAGCCAGTAATGGCTGAGAAGGTGAGATTGGTTACTGTCGGTAAAGTCCACCGTCCATCTGATCTCACGAATAAAGGATCCCCGGTCAAGGAAGAGTATTCAGACCAGCAAATCTTGTCTCCCCGACCTGTATCTCCAAGCAAGATGCGAGCACACAGTGGCGCGGATTTACGACGAGAGCATCACAGAAGATCCACCAGCTTACCTTATCTGGAAGAGATGGTCCGGAAGGTATCGCGTATTAGAGGTGTCGATGAAGAGGCTATCTTGGACACAGAGGCGGATCAGAGCGATGATATCGTAGTGCTCGACGAGAAACATCTTGAGCCGCGTGCGGCTGGTCAGACCACTGTCTCAAGATCTCGATCTCTATCACCCGAAAAAATGGCAGCTTCTAGTGCTGTACCTGTTTCTAATGGTACCGCTGGCTCTGGAGAACAGCTGGGCTTTACTGGCCCACCTCCTCCGCCACCACCTCCTCCGACCGGCTTTACCGGTGGTCCACCTCCACCGCCTCCTCCACCACCGCCTGGCTTTACCGGTGGTCCACCTCCACCGCCTCCTCCACCACCGCCTGGCTTCACAGGTGGTCCGCCACCACCTCCGCCTCCTCCACCACCAGGTTTCACTGGAGGACCACCTCCCCCACCACCACCGCCGCCTCCATCAGGATTCACTGGTGGTCCACCACCCCCACCACCGCCTATCACGCCTCAGCTCAATGGAGGCAGTCCATTCGCATCGCCTATCCCACCTCCACCACCAATGCCTGGTGCGCCATCCATTGTGCCATCACCACTTGCAACTCCAAGCTTTCCGGGAACCCCACAGTTTTCTATGGGTATTAGACCGAAGCGGAAGCTCAAGCAAATGCATTGGGAAAAGCTTGATACGGTTGATCATACTGTTTGGGCTAACAATGAGGCTACAGTTGCAGACGAGCTACAGAAGCAAGGTGTTTTCGAAGAAGTGGAACGAATTTTCGCTGCCAAGGAAATCAAGAACATCTTGCGGAAAAAGAAGAAGGAGGAGGAAGAAAAGATTACTTTCCTCTCCAGAGATGTTTCTCAACAATTTGGGATCAACCTGCATATGTTTTCTGATCTCAATGTTGATGAGCTGACTCTCAAGATTCTTTTGTGTAGTGATGAAGTGATCGAAAACCAGAATGTACTCGAGTTTTTGTCCCGTCCTGAACTTGCAGAAATTTCAATCAACACGGCTAAAAACTTCCAGCCTTACTCTACAGATTATACTAGACCCGAAGACGCTAGAGAAAGACCTGAGAAGGACTCGAGCGAACTCGCCAGAGCCGACCATATCTATTTGGAGTTGTTTTACAACTTGCAGCATTATTGGAAGGCACGAATGCGTGCCCTTAACATGATAACCACATTCCAAAAGGAATACAATGAACTTGTCACGGTATGTTCAGATATGAGGATTCGAAATACTAACAATTTTCTAGAAATTGCGACAGATTGATGCGGCGTGCGAGAAAGTACGTGAAAGCAAACACCTCAAGGGCATTCTCGAGATTATTCTTGCTGTGGGTAACTACATGAACGATTCGTCTAAGCAGGCCAGTGGTTTCAAGCTTGGCACACTCCAACGTCTTGTGTTTACCAAAGATGATAAGAACACAATGACCTTTTTGCATTATGTGGAAAAGATTGTCAGAGAAAGATTTCCACATCTCGAAGGCTTTTGCGATGATCTTAAGGACGCCATTTCGGTGTCCAAGTTGTCGATTGAGCAGCTCAAGACTGACTGTGAGGAGTTTATGCAGACTATCAAGAATGTTCAGCAGTCGATCGATATTGGCAACTTGTCGGACCCGACTAAGTTCCATCCTAAGGATAAGGTGTTGAAGACTGTTCTATCTGTATTGCCCGAAGCACGTCAGAAACGTGAGTATCTTAGCGACCAATTGACGACCACTGTCGCTGAGTTTACCAAACTTATGAAATACTACGGCGAGGATCCAAATGACTCTGCAGCAGCCGGCTCGTTCTTCTCTAAACTTGCATTTTTCGTTACAGAGTTCCAGCGAGCCAAGGCTGAGAATCTGCAAAGAGAGGCAGAGGATCGTGCATATCAGAACCGAAAGCGGGTGCAAGAAGCACCAAAGAAGACCGCGGCACTCAATTCTGGCGACTTGTCTGTGGCGACAAACTCTTCTCCATCATCTGCATCGCCCAATACTTCTGTCATGGACAATTTGCTCGAGAAGCTCAAGGCTGCTGGTCCAACTGGCGACGCGCGGTCTGCAAGGCGGCGAGCCGCTGCTCGTCGAAATATGGCGGAGCATCGACGCTTATTGAGTACTTCGCACCCGGAGCCAGTTTTGAATGATGAGGAAATTGCTGCTGCCACTGTGAACAATAGCGACGATGTGTCCACGCCAACGGTTGAGACTGACAGGAAGCAGCTGCAGCCCTCGGCCAATATTCCTGACCCAGTGTCTCCACCTCCGGAAGCCATTCCCGTCAAAGCCGACTTGGACCGAGAAGCGTCGACAATCACGGAGCCTGCATTTTCGGTATCCACAGCAGAGACGTCGCCTGTGAATGCGCCGCCTACGCCTACGGTTGACGAGGAAGACGACTTGACAGACCGGGCAAAGAAGTTGCTACAGGAGCTTCGACAGTCAGATTCACCCAAACGGACCAGTGCTAGTTTGAGCGGCGCGGCGATGGGTGCGACAAGCAAATTGGCCGAGAGACGAGCTAGAAAAGCACAGCAATTGAAGAACCGCGGCAGTGAGGAATTGCGCAAGAGCCTTAAGCTTGGCTCGCCCAGTAAGCTAGCGTTTGATACTGAGATTGGCGCTACGTTGGAAGAAGAAAACGACAATGATAAAACGCCCACGATAGAGAGTGTCAACGAAAAGTAAGAGATGATTATTGCAACCCCCCATTTTTGACGAATTTTATGTTTATATTTTTGTTTTTTGTTGTTGCTTGGTACACGAACATTGTTTTTTAATCTTTTGAGTAATATATATATATCTATCTATCTATCTGATCATGAATTGATAATCGCACTTTCGTATTCTATGCTCATTACAGTCGTTAGGTTTAGCCAACAATACAGTCTCGTCACTAATTGAAATAAACCTCTAAACAGTTTCAATGTATCTCGTCACTTCCCAATTAGTAACGGCGTCTTCGAATAGACCAATTTCTTCCCTTCTCGTCGCAGCGAAATGTTCGACAAACTCGTCGCCGAGCACCTCACGCGCGAGACTGTCCTTGGCGGCGAACCGGTCTACAGCATCCTTGAGTGACCGCGGCAGGCGGGCAAAGTTCTTGTAATCCTCAGGGTCCTTGGACATTGGCGGCGTGTCGAGGGGGAGCTTCTTTTCAATGCCACGCAGCCCGAGTGCGAAGATGGCGGACATGGCGTAGTGGGTGTGCACGTCTGCGCCCGGGGTACGGATCTCGAACCTGGTCGCTTTGGCCGACGCGCCAGGCGGCGAGATGAGCCGTATCGACGCAATGCGGTGCTCCAGCCCCCACGACACGGTGACGGGTGCCCAAAAGTTCTCCACCAGCCGTTTGTACGAGTTGATGGTCGGCGCGAGTAGTGGCATGACGTCTGCGAGCCCTGCAAGCACGCCGGCCAGGAAGTGGCGCCCCGTGTCGCTGAGGTACTTGAGGTCGTCCCACTGCGCATTGTCGTCGGGTGTTTCTCGTGCAAACAGGTTCTTGCCTGTCGTCTTGTCGACGACGGAGACGTGGATATGGCCCGAGTTGCCGGGCATACCTTGCTGCGGCTTGGCCATGAAGCACGGCAGAATGTTGTACTTTGGTCCGAGAGACTTGCATACGAGCTTGAACAGCGCCGCCTTGTCGGCCATGGTGACGGCATCCGAGTACCCAATTGCGGCCTCAAACACGCCGGGACCTGTCTCCGTGTGCCAGCCTTCCAGCTCGACTCCGAATTTCTGGCATGTGTTCAAAATGTCATAGTAGTAGTCTTGGTTTAATGTCGGGCGCTGGATCGAGTAGCCAAACATGCCCGGCGTCAGAGGCGTCAAGTTGATCCCTTGCTTCTCGAGAACTGACTCGGCGGTTTCCTTGTACTGGTAGAACTCGAGCTCAGCGCCGGCCATGGGTTTGGCTCCTATTGACTGTGCGTACTTGTCGCTGATGGTCTTGAGCATTGTGCGCGGGCATGGTGCGATGGGCTCGTTAGTGGCAGAATCGTAAAAATTGACGAGAAAGAAGGGGATGTACTTTTCCCATGGAATTCTTCTAAACGAGTCGAGGTCGACTTTGGCGAGCAAGTCGCGGTACCCATTCTCTGCGTTACTGATGGAGAGATCCTGCGAATAAGTGCGGTCATGCATATCCCAGCCGAATATCACACTGCAGAACCCGAATCCGTCGGATGCAGCGGACAGGAACTTGGATTTGGACATGATCTTGCCTCTAAGAATGCCGTCGGCATCAATGCCAGCAACTTTGACTGCAATGTCAGAGTTCAGCAGTGATTCCAGTGCCTCCAGCGTAGTCATGCTTGATTCTATTCAATGCTGAATTCAGAAGCAAGGATAAATAAATACTCTCTATAGTGGAAGTTGAATGGTAGAAGAGAAAGGCTCCAGATTGCAGACAGATCTTGTTTGCGATAGTGATCCCAGTGTGTTTAGTGTTACCCGGGACGGTAAATTTGGTTTGGCTGCACCCCGTGTCCGCGTAACCCCTTCCCCGCGGCCGCGTGTGAAATTTGGCGCTAACAGATCACTTCCGCTCTTTCTTATCATTTTCTGCTTAGCTACACATAAACCATGACTGGACGATTGGAAGGCAAGAACACTATCATTACTGGCGCTGCTGGGTACGTAAGAATATTTTCTGATCAATTGATCAAGCTAACGCCAGGATCAGAGGCATTGGACTCGAGACGGCCATCCAGTTCGTCAAGGAAGGCGCCAACGTCATCATGTCGGACGTCAACGAAAAGGCATTGGCCACTGCTCTCGAGGCAGTCAAGACGTACGCCCCGTCGCACGTCAAGTTGGAGACCAAGGTCTGCGACGTGTCCAAGGAATCAGACGTCCAGGCACTGGTGGACGCCGCCGAGCCATGGGGCGGTGTCGACGTCATGTTCAACAATGCCGGTATCATGCATCCTCAGGACGACGGTGTGTTGAACACTGAGGAGAAGATCTGGGACTTGACTCAGAACATCAATGTCAAGGGTGTGTTTTTCGGCTGCAAGCATGCAATTGCGTCGATGCTCAAGCACGACAAGCACAATGGCTCCATCATCAACACTGGCTCGTTTGTCGGCCTCGTTGGTGCTGCAACACCACAGATTGCCTACACTGCTTCCAAGGGTGCAGTATTGGCCATCAGCCGGGAATTGGCCGTGTGCTATGCCCAACAGGGTATCCGTGTCAATGCGTTGTGCCCTGGCCCATTGAACACCCCATTGTTGCAGGAGTTCTTGGACACTGAGGAGAAGAAGGTGCGACGAACCGTGCACTTGCCAAGCGGCCGATTCGGCGAGGCTATTGAGCAGGCCAAGGCTGTGGTGTTTTTGGCCTCTGATGATGCTTCGTATGTTACTGGCCAGGACTTTTTGGTTGACGGCGGGTTGACCAAGAGTTATGTCACTGGCTTGGGCAAGGCGGCACCAGCTCCTCAGAACGAGGTTTTTGGCAAGTGATTATAGTATCGTAGATAATTTATTTGGTCATTGCTCCCTAGGGTACCAGTGTTTCGTACAGTAGCCTTGTACGATCCAGAATCTGAGATTCAATCACAGCGATGCTCATTCCAGGTAAGCTGTGCAGTAAACGGCTGCATCGCATCTATGCATAGATCGTCCCTCAACGCCGTGTCCAACCAGAAACTTTCTCGCTGCACTTTGGATTTATCTACACTGTAGATGTTTCTACGGTACACGAGTGGATACAACGTAATAAGGACGGGATTACGGCTTTTAGGACGGGAATGCTGGCCAGCACAAAATGTTCCAACATGTGGTACTGTAGCCGCCCTGCTTTTCTACTAAGATAAGAAATATCGGAAGTAATCGGACAAAATGCAGTCGTGAAATGTCACGAGAATAAATCAAAGACATTCCAGACCTTTGAGCGAATAATCCTAGAACGCACTTTCGGATCATCGCATCGTCGTCGGCTCTCATCAGATGCTCAACTGGCCAATAAGCTTAACTTGTGCCATTACAGTACTTTAAAAAAGCTCGTTTGATGCATTAATATGCACAGTGTACAGGAAGAAAATGGGAAAAACTGTGACAACAAATGGAAAAACTTTTTTTTTAGCATGTACGCGGCAGCACTGTCGGATTAACTGCGTCCGAAGTTTTTCCGAAATTATATTGAAAGAGATGCCATCGATTTACGAAGGTGATATTGATGAATACCCGAGATAATAAATGAGTTCAGTGTTGCATAAGTATAGGAAAAATGGAATAATATAACTGTCTCAACCTGAAATGTCTTGTAGAGGGAGCGCATCAGATGAATATTTTCAGCCTTTCCGTTCCAGTTCCAGTTCAGATCCCTGGATGTGACAAATATCTGTACGGAACTGTATTACGAGGATGCATCTGAGAAAAATTTATCAGACTGACAGGACGGGACAAGACCATTTTGACATATTCCGGACGCTTGAGATTCTCATGCTGCCCAACGGTTCAACACGTTGAGTCTCTGGAGCTTAATCCGATGCGTCACATTGAGATGACTCGTCATATTTGTATCTGATGATCTTCAGTTACTCTAATTAGAATAAACTTTAGAGAATATTTGTCTTCTTTTAGAAATTCTTGCGGCTGTATCTCTGCTACCCGGTAGTCGGTAGTCGGGGAGTCGGAATACAGTCAGCCGCTGCGTTGAAAAACAGGCCCAACCAACAACAAGCCGAAGTCCAAAGCACATGCTTGACACGAGGAAAAATTTACTTGACGCGAGTCTCACTAGAAAAAAAAAATTTAAGCAAGTGGCTTTCTTCTTCATGGTTCAGGGATGTTACTGTTACTGTATGTGTCATAGCCGGACACTTTCCTGATATGGCAGACATTGTTCCCTGATAAGACCCACCACGGACCGAATACTTGTATACAAGTGGTGTAGTAGACTTACTAGTAATAGACTTGCTAATACATGATATCAAACTTGCAAATCTTCTAAGAGGTTGCTCAAAGAGATGACGACTTTTTGCAGGGCTTTTGAGAATCCTACGAAAAGCAAACGACCAAACACCCATCCAAAGCCTGCATAACGCAATCGCATGGAAGAAGAACGTCTATTCCCGGACCACAGTGCGGCGAGAGCTTTCGGAGGCCTGCATAATGTGGCGCCAGGACCGCTTCCTGCTTCATGCACGACCGGCAGCAGTCCTATCTCTTCTCATATCTCTTCTATGTAACTTCTTTTCTCTTGAACAGTTCTACTTCTTCTCTTCAAAACCTCTTCTGTTCTCTTCCTCATACTCAAACAGAACGGATTAAGTTTTCAATCCAGTGGCTCCTGATAAGTTTGGTGAAACATTTTTTTCTTGTCTGTCTCTGTCTGTTATTTGGACACAACAAAGCAGGGCCATTTTCGGAACCGCCAAATTTTTTTTCCGTCGCTCTCTCTCTCTCACTCTGATTTTTTGATCTTGATCTCGTCGATAAAGCTTGGACTTGTTGAAATTCGGGATTTTCTGACGGGACGCAAATGCCTTTGAAGAAATCTTCAAGCTTTGTGTCGCTTTTCGACATTCGGTACGTTAAGCCAACATGAATGGGCAAGCTAATCAACAACTAGGCTCAAGTCTGTAGAGCGCGATGTGATAGTACTGAGAGGAAATGCTGATGAAGCATCGTCGGTGCTTCTATCAGGAGCAGTGGTCATTGCTGCTATGGATCCTCTTTCGATCAAACGGGTCAGGTTGAAGTGCGAGGGCACTTTGAAGATGAAATGGAGCGAACACATTCAGACGCCACGAGGCCCATCTTCACGACCAGTCAAGCTCGAAAAAGTTATATTCCAGCACGAATGGCAGAATTTGGAACATACATCATCTCTAGCTACAGGAAGGACGTTTGGTAGTTCGGGACTAACTTCAATGAACAGTTCGACGACAAATCTGGCTGGCTTGGCCAGTTTGGCTTCTGCCGCCGCCGAGGGATCATCAGGCACTCAGACTCCCGGTATACTCCATAGATCCTCATCATCCCACGCTCTTGCTCAGGGAAATCATGAACTACCATTTAGCATTGTTATTCCTGGAGACGCCCCAGAGAGCGTGGAAGGGCTGGAAGGTGCCCAGCTGGTGTACCGGCTCACAGCAGTGGTGGAACGGGGCCGATTTTCCAACAATTTGACCGCCAGAAAGCATTTTAGAATTGTACGGACATTGGGTGCAGACGCATTTGATATGCAGTCGACCATATCTATTGAGAATACATGGCCCAACAAGGTGGACTATACTATAGAGACTCCCTCCAAGGCAATCGCCATCGGCAGCACAGTCAAGGTCGACATGGTGCTAGTGCCGCTGCTCAAGGGTCTCAAGCTTGGTAATGTCAAAACGCAGCTCGTGCAGCAGACTACATTTGCATGTGGGGGTCACTCAATGAATAAAGAAGTGGTGTGCCACGAGCAAGTCACTCTCGGTCCACCGGACGGGCTTCTCGGCCGGGACAAGTGGGACGTTCACGAGCTGGTACAAATCCCGGCATCCTTGGCCAAGGTCACTCAGGATGTTGAGACTGGCAATTACATCAAAGTAAGCCACAAGCTCAAGTTTGCAATTGGTCTAGTCAACCCTGACGGCCATGTATCTGAACTGCGGGCGTCTCTGCCAATCTATCTATTTATTTCGCCCAGTGTGACCGTCTCGTCGCGCATCGACCCAGACGCCATCGGCAACGACGCTGAAGAGAATATATTCGAGGGCTCACAACGCAACGGTGACAATGATGGTGGTGATGACGGCACATTGGCTCCACCAACATACGAGAGCCATGTCTACGACAAGTTGTGGCAAGATGTCGACTTGACCGGTATCAACTCGCCAAACCATTCCGGCGAGTCGACACCTTACCGGTCACGCCGAAACTCCATGGATGCTGACTCACCGCCACTCGGGCTGACGTCGTTAGATCCAACTCAACGATCCCAGCTTGCCGCGGGGCTTCGAGCTCTGGAACGGGCTCAGGCTCAACAGCATCCACCGAATGAGGCCACTGCCTCGCACCACTCGTCCCAATCGGGGTCAGCGGTACACACTCCTTACGCGGCTGCGCCGGCTGGACCTGCGAATCAGTCGATTGATTATTTCTCACAGGCAAGGACAAGTAGTGGGCAGCAACTTCATCATTCGAACCCAAATTCGTCGCATGGAAGTGCTGTGCAGTCGCCAGTGCTCTCGCCGTACTCATCAGACATTGACGTAAACTTCTTGTCCAGAGTGCCATCGTACGAGACGGCCATAAAGTCGGCTGATAACGGCATGTCGGACAATGAGGTGGCTCCAGACTACAACTCCAGTGGGCCATCATCACCGCCGTCGTCGAATCTGTCGTTTGTTGCGCCTCGGTCGGCTCTAGGCGCAAGGGGCCACAACTCGCGACCTTCATTGTCAAGCTCTGCTCCAGGGTCGTCGTTCAATCTTGCTGGATTGGGGCCACTGACATCTTCTTCTACTTCGCAGCATGGCTCGCATGCCGACTCAAGCCCCAATCTCAGAGCACACAATCGGAATATCAGCTCGTCTGCTTTGAACTCTTTGCTCCATCGAAACCACAGCTCGCGAAGCTTGTTTCACATGAAGAAGAACCACGATTAAGTTATTTGAAATTTTGCTACTCATCTCCTCTTTTTTTTATTTATACAGTTTTAGACTCCTCTTGTAATATGCAAGAATTTATTTTAATTCATAGATGTTTCATTATCATGCTTTACGTTTTTCCGTTGCAACGTTTCTGCAAGGTACCGGTGGGAACCGTTTTGACAGGTTGCGCCGTTACGACTCAGGTGAGCCGGGACCGAAATGTACGCGCTGTCTCTCAACACTAGAGGTTATATATATCCTCCCACAAATCTATATAATCCTCAATGCGTTTCCAACCCAGCTTAGACTTTCAAGTACAATACTGGCCGCGTATAGTGCAGCACCAATGATAACCACAACTAGTGCGGTGCTGATTGAGTGCTGGTAGCTTTGCATATGCTGCTCCAGCTGCACCCGCCGTCGGACCGCCTGCTGCTGCGCAGTTTGTAAAGTCGCACTTAAATTGTAAGCGTGCTTGGCTGATATTCGCATCGCACGCTCAATTGATCTGTGGTGCTTTTCAATCTTATGTGCCGTAGCATTGTTAATCTCCAGTTGCACGCTCGCAGCACGGGTTTGAGCGAGCACTTTATTCAACTGAGTTTCGATACTGAGCAGTAAATTATCCAGCATGACAACATTGTCATTGATCCGCTCAGTGATGGCATCGACGCTTTGCTCGACGTTGCATAAGCGTACCAGAGTTTGGTCCACGCTCTGAGCCAGCCGCGCGTTGGAATGCAGGATCGAGTCCAGCGAGTTGGTCAATTTGGCCAACCCGGCCTCGGTATCGTTTCGAGAAACTATACTCAGATCCAACGACTGCACTGCTTCGTCAAGATGCAGAACCATTTGTCGATGAAGAGACGCGGCGTGTTCATGGAACTCGACCCAGTTCTGAGCCGCATAGTGCTCGCGGTGCTCATGGCAGAGCTGGTTCACCAGCCGGTAGTTCCCCGAATACGTCGTCCACCACTGCGGCCGCTGTTCAAGCTCTGCAGCGCAGTTTGTGAACGGCTCAGCGTCGCATGAGCGCGGGTAGTCGACATTGGCGTGCTGGAACTCGCACCGCGACAGTTTCACAGCGAATGTGGTACGCACATGCGAGTCTAGGGCAATGTCGCAGTTGGGCAGTAACGACTGGATGGCTTCGAACTGGCAAGTGGTGTGTGGTTTTAAAGAGGACAATGCAGATGAAAGGTGGTCGAATTGGATAATTGCTGAATTCATTTTTTTGAGAAAAGCTAGTGCACTGTAAGATGTTCGAAAGACAGCGCCGCATTTTGTGTGGTTCATGGGTTGGGAGGCGAACACTGATCACCACCCATTCTATATTTGCTCCATGGAACCATGCGGGGAGGAGGAGGCGATGGTGACAAAAAGAGACGCGGTGTAAGTAATAGAGATCAGGATGATTTGAAGAGGAAATGGGAGGGTATGACGGGTATCCCTGCACAGTACGTTGCGATGGCAGGCGATATTCGTGCGGAGGTGGCCAAATCAGATCACCGCCCGTTGAAGAGACGAAAACGACCGGGTGAGAAGGTTGAGGTGCCGGAGGTCAAGGTCGAGACTATAGTCATTAGTGATGAAGCGACGCCTGTAGTTGAGAGTGAGAGTGAAAGTGAAAGTGAAAGTGAGAGTGACGACGAGGAGCAATGGGAGGCGGTCGACCTCAATGGCGAGGCTGAAGACGACGACGATGAAGAAGTCGAGGATACCCACATTACGGTCGAATTACACCCAGGAGACGAGAAACCGGAGAAGAAAAAGAAGAGGGTTGTTCAAAAGCTATCCAAAGAAGAGCGGGAGCGGCGGGTTGTAGTGCACAAGATCCATCTCATGGCGCTGTTTCACCATGCGTATATCCGCAACAAATGGTGCTCTAGCTTCACTCTGCGCAATGCATACAAGGACACACTCACCGAAAAGGTGCGCAATGAACTCCACCCACCGGGCCATTTGTCGGATACATTAAAAACACGCAAGTTTCTGGACGGACTGCGGCATGCCTCGGTCTTTTGGCGTAAAAAGTTCCGTATCACAAGCAACGGCAGCAGAATGATCGGGTGGAACGAGATTTACGATAATTCTAGAGTAATTGAGACGGCCACCTCGTTTTCCGCGTTCCACCGTCGGCTCATGTCGTTTCGCGGGTCGCGGGACTTGGCCGCACAGGGCTTTTGCGCGTTACTAAGAGCGCAAGATCTCGAGGCCCGTCTGGTGTGCTCGTTACAGCCGCTCGATTTCACAAGTAATGTTCCTGTGACGGACCCGCCCCCCAGCTTGTCTCCTGAGTCAAAGTACCCCGTGTACTGGGTAGAAGCATGGGATCAGTACTCGTCGCGGTGGGTGAGTGTCGACCCTGCGGTGTCCGATTACATGGACGTGATCCGTGTATCGACAAACTCCAAGCTCGAGCCGCCTGGCACCGACGCTGCCAACTCGCTACGGTACGTCGTGGCTTATAGTCAGCAACTACAAGCGACCGATGTGACGAGAAGGTACACCCAGAACTACCGGACCAAAGTGCGCAAGAAGCGCATCACCTCGACCGACGACGGGTTTGAATGGTGGCAAAAAGTGTTGCAAAAGTACTCTCCTCCGCGTGAACTATGGTCGCTGAGAGAAATTGACGAGGAGATGGAGCTGAATCGCCGTGAAACGAATGAAGGACTTCCGACAAATGTACAAGACTTTAAGAACCACCCGACGTATGTGCTTGACCGCCATCTGCGCAAGGACGAGGTACTCCTGAGCCGCGAGATCTGCGGCACTTTTAGCATAGGCAAGGGCACCAAGGCCAAGTTGGAAAACATTTACAACCGCAAGCACGTGAGGCAGGTCAAATCCGCACAGCGCTGGTTCAGAGACGGCCGCATTGTGAAGGAGTCGGAACAGCCGTTATCGTATGCCAAGCGCACCAAATCCAAGCACGAGCTGGAGCACGACAATGAAGATGAAAACGGCTCTGCATTGTACTCGATCGACCAAACGGAGGTCTATGTGCCTGACCCCATAATCGACGGCAGAGTGCCGAAGAACGGGTTTGGCAATATCGACATTTACACTGCGAGCATGGTACCGCAGGGCGGAGTGCACATTCCCGAGCCGCAAGTCAACGTCGCCGCACGGCTGATTGGCGTCGACTATGCAGATGCAGTCACGGGGTTTGTATGGAATAATAAGAAAATGAACCCGAAAGTGGAGGGCATTGTCGTGGCGTGTGAGTACGAGGAGGCGGTGAGGGAAGTGTATGCGTATTTGCTGGAAGAGCAGAGACAGATGGAGGATGAAGAGTTGAGGAAGAGGGCGTTGGGTATGTGGAGGCGGTACTTGATCGCGTTGAGGATTGAGGACCGTTTGAATAAGACCCATGGGCATATCGAGCGGGAGGGTGAGCCGGAGGAGTCGTCGAAAGGGTCTAGTGATGAAGGCGGTTTCATAGGTGGCTCCCGTCAGCATACCTCTTCATACAATGATGATGATGAAGAAGGGGGTGGGTTTTTCGGCGGTGCACCTGCTGGTGAAAGCGATGACGATGATGATGACGGTGGGTTTATCACCGGTGCACCGGCGGGTGAAAGCGACGACGATGACGGGGGGTTTATCACCGGTGCACCTGCCCCAATTGACGAAAGCGATGACGATGGGGGGTTTGTGATCAACGTCAAGCAGGTTGAAGAACCGATTACAGAGGACACTCAAGTCGATCCCAACCCGTTACCATTCAATGAGGAAACCCAGATCGACCCTGTTCCCGAATTGGATCTTTACGAAGAGACTATAGACTCAGCCGGCCCCGAAACTCAAAAAAGCGATTTGAGCCGGGTGACGCTCGTGTCGTCGTTGCCGCGTATTGATTATGGTAGTGACGACGACCGGACTGTCAGTATGCGCATACCTCAGTTCTTGAGACCGCGCGTACGGGGCAGGAAGGAGGATTCCACAGCTAATACGTCGACTGTCCTGCCAAAGGAGTCCAAGTCCGAGGAAATTAAGCCCAAAGCCAAAGCCACTGAGGGCGATAAAGATAAAGGATCTGGTAGCGAGGAATCCGTCGACATGTTCCCGGACTCTGTCTCCGAGTCTGAACTTCTCGGCGACGACGACGAGTACGATCTATAGGAGCGCTAGAATATTTATTGTACTAATAGAGATATTTCACTTAGAATGAAGGTCCATGACGCATTGGTTCTACTTCTAGTACGTTGATAAAAAATGCAATTACAGGATTGTGTAAAAACCCCACTTAATGCTACATAAATAAAAATTCGCTATATCTCAAACGCTTTAAGAACCTATATTCGTCTCTTCTTTTTATCGCGCTTCTCTCTAGCTCGACGCTGCAGCTCCTCCTCTTCCCGTCTATCATCCAACATAGCCTGCCGCGTACTCCTCATTTCCTCCTCCATCAGCTCGCCACCCGTCGCCTCCATATCATCGCTCTCGCTATCATAGTAGTCGTAGTTTCGCCTGCCGCGTCTAAACATGTTGCGAATCTCCTGCCTGTACCCACCGTCGTCTTCCTCCTCGCTCGCGACCACAAAATCGCTCATATCACTGTCTTCCTCGTCATCGTAGTCATGCTTCTTGCGCTTCTGATCTTCGCGTTTCTTGCGCAAAGAATCCATCGGCCGAGCAAGTGGCACCGGCGCAGCTTCGACCACTTTTGGCCGTGGTCTTGGCTTTGATTCTGCACCCGAGCTGGCTCTACTAGCTGGTCGAGAAGGTTTATTAGCTGATTTCCTCGAATCTGGCGCTGGCGATCCAGTATTCGATTTACTCAGTGTTCCCTTGTGTTGTCGTTTGAGTGCAGCTTCTCGTTCTTTGGCAGTACGCACTTTGAGCGAGACCTTGAGGTTGTCGGCCTCGACTTGATTTGCCTTGGCCAAGAGCTCTTCGTACGTGAGCTTTTTCACAGGGGCAGCCGCGACCGGTTCCGGTTTCCATTCTTGACGCTTTTTCGCACTGTTTGTTTGTGAAGCTGGCCGGCTGGTTCCAGAAGTCGATGTCTTCTTACTGGCAACCTTTGGCTTGGGCTTTACCTTGCCCGACTTTTCTTCCTCCGCTCTCCTCGCCGCTTTGAGCCGTTCTACACGTAATCTCTGTGCTTCTCTTTGCTCTTGACTCATCGAGTAGCCCCCTACTGCCGTCGTATCTGCGCCTGTGGCGCGGTTGTTCTTGCCATCAAGTTTCGACGACTGAGCTGGAGACTGTTTATGCGAGTTTGTCGATGCAGGCGACTGTTTGCTACCTGTCAAGGAGTTTTGCGAAGGCGAGGACGGAGGCTTGCCCGTCGCCATGGACAGCATCTGCAAAAAACTCATCGCTCTGTATGTGTGTTGTCGTTTGAAATCGCCGTGTGTGGAGGTTGGAAGCTTATCCAATGTGGTGATTTATTTGGGCGCGCGCGTCGCCGAGCTCTCGACGACCGATACCAGCGCCAATGGAATGTCTTCTGTCAATTCCAATGCACGTTTTAATTTCGTGGAAAGAGAATGTTCTGGTGTAATATTCAACCTGCCAGGCTCGTCAGTTGCTGTGACTTTGAATGTGATCTCTTCAAAGCATGAAAGACCAATATGTAGTTGTAGTTCAGACCCGTCGTTGGTAAGCAATACAGATAAAAGTTTGAGCTGAGAAGATGCCGAAGATGCATTTGCTTCATTGCTCTTATTGGCACGATCGATAGTATCGCATTCCATGATGGCGTCTGCAAAGGACATTTCTGCCTGTTCCGTGCCTTCTCGCTCAATCTCTTCAGCTCGATCCACTTTCATCACAGACGTCCACAGCGCCCACAATAGCTGGTGCTTGCGTAGAACCTTTAAAATTGCAGGAATTTCTCTGGGGTGCGGCAGTGGTATAAAGTCTACTTCGACTAGTTGCTCAGTGGTTGCTTGCAGGTACGATAGCTGGAGAGTCTCAGTGTTGCCGTTGGGCAAGTACACGTTTCGCCTCAATCTATTCAGCCCAATTTCGTCCTCCTCCAATTGATCTTTTGTATCAAATATAGCACCAAGCTCTAGTGCTGCTCTGCGTGTCATGAGCACTGGTTCAGAAAGCTCTAGCATGAATGCACCTTTAGCACCGAGGATCGGTTCGGGCTCAGTCCAATTGCCGTCACTGTCGAGCCAGCTAGTAGAGTACCTCATTGTACACTTCGTCAGCTCATCAGGGTGGTATATATCCATGGTATCACTCAATGGCATTAATGTAAGCAACGCAAATGATTTGCGGTTATCCTCTATAGCATCCTTTTTAAGCCATCGCTGAGATGTCCAGTACCAAATACCCGTCCCCAGGTGCTTCTTTGGGTTTTGCATGACAATTCCATACTCACCCAAGATATCATCATTTTTCGTTTTCGTCATTAATGCAAATGCCAATTCGTCGATACACACAAAGCAGTCTGCAGCATTAGGCATGGACAAGCGATCGATACGAGCCAAGCTCTGCAGCACCACTGCGAAATCAGTCAACAGCGGTTTTTGTAATAGTTCAAGTAGTATCGAATCTGCACTCGGTACCAAAGTCTTCGAATTGAATGCCTTTTGTTCGTCGGATATCTGAACCGTTGATGCCAAGCTCAGTTTCACTTCGGCGACCTTGTCCAGTTTATCCAGGTCGATATCAATCAAGATAATTGTGCCGCTCAACGATAACCTCTTGCCGATATCAATCTTGTCTTCAAACACTTCAAAGCCGCTTGCCGTCGCCAGGCGCCGGATGCCGGCCTCGCTCACTTTGCCTGCAATCGACCCAAGTCTCTGTGCAATCTCCTTCATCGTCCGCGTAAAGTCGTCTTCAACGGGCAAAACAGCGCCGGAATTAGCTGCGTCGTTCATTGGAGCACTGCCGTCGCCTACACTGTCAGTGACGACCATGTTAAATTCAAGGTCGCCATCTGTAGTCGGGTCGAAGCCAGGTACGTCTGGAAACGACATTTTGGTGAGTATTTGATGAGGCTTATTGGAGGTGGGTGCTGAAAATGTCCCTGGAAGTGGAAAGTTTCACATTTGGGAGTACGAGCATTCTGCGATGCAATTATGCTATAGAGATTGGATTATGGTGGGATAATACGGTGTTATGTATTTGAAATCACGTATTTGCAATTATAAAAATGGCCTTAAGTGTGGTACAAGCTTGAATTTGCGACCACTTTGTGAGTTATGGCGGTAGGGTGGTTCATAGAGTGGAGTGATGTTGATGGATGTAGATATATTAAAAACCAGTATGTATTAATTATTGTGACTTTAAGAGGCTGTGAATTTGTTTTTTTTTTTAGTTTTAAATGACATGGTCTGTACTAATACCGTAAAATATTGGGGAATCTAATATCAGCCTCGTTCCGTGCGGCGCAAGAGGTGGCGCTCTGAATTAGAGTTGAAACTGAACAATACGATCGTGCACGTTGAATAATATTCTGCAATGTTTTGAACCATTTCACTTTTAGTTGCGAAGTTCACCAAAATACTCGCCTGGTTTTTGTTGCAAGTACCGAAACCGCAATAGTGAATATTATACCATAGTACCTAGGAGGCGCAACACGGGCCTCTTTGTTCAATTTGTTCAAGTCCAAGCATGTCTTGCCGATAATTATTTCACAATAAAGAGACCGGGTTAGGTACAGAAGTTCAGAAAGATTTAGTCTGGCACTCGACCCTTGCCCTTTGCCCCGCTCCTTCTCTCATAGATCCACATCATGGACCTCCCCATTGACAATCAGCCTGAGGCAGATCCTGGTTCGCAGCTGCTCAATCGATCAACCTGTGCGAAATGATGACAAAATTGACAAGATTTACAGATGTCGACCGGATATTATTACCGTGCGTCACGCATGCATGTGGGCTGGTGCGAGAGTTTTTTCCTGCGTGTGTGACTTTTGCACGGTCCCTTGACAGCAACGCGGCGAGCACTTTGGAGTCCAGAACGGCAAGAGTAGAGTTCAATGGCAAAAAGAATAAATTGTCGGGTTTCAGATCTAGAATCAAACAGTCATTCATAGTGGTCGGGATGGGTTACTGATTTGTTCACCGATGGCAGTTTGCGCCAAGCCTTGTAAAAGCATGTCGAGTGCCAAAGCCGGAAGCTGTGGATGCATGGCGAGTTAAATTTAGTTCGCGGTATTCCTCAAGCTCAGCGTCGGCCGCCTTTTCTGCCCACGGGTTGCCGTATCTATGTAGATGTGCAATCTTCCAGTCTCGGCGAAAATACGGTTTTTGATTGTGAGTGGGATGGAGGTTTTCGTGAGAGCGAGGAGCCGATTATGGACGACACGCGGCGTCGTAGTAGAGTAAGACAAGCCTGGATCAAACCCTTAATATGAGTGGACACTGGCGTCTGAAACACAGTAAGAAGAAATGGCTCTTGTGACGGATGGACTAAAGTTTGCTGTGTGGAGTTTGGAGAAAGCAATGCCGAATTTAGACATCAGATGGTCCCGCTCTGTGCATGCTGGGCGGTAGATACAATTTAAATGGCGGGAAGCTTCCAGTTCCAGGCTGCATGAATTGTAACATTGCGATATTTCAGGCTAGTGAGCGCGAAAAGTGCCGAAAAGTGCTGCCCTTAACGGCATTGTGAAACTCATATCGATTTGGTCCATTTGGCCTCTAGTGATAATATTTGCAAAAATAAAATCATCTTCTTGATCAAGAACCAAACTCTAAATGGACGGCACTGGCCTGGCCGAAGCCACACTAAAATTCAAACTGCACACATGTACAACTGGACATGCAGGACGCATCGAAGAAGAAAGAGGGCCCTACCGGTTAGGTTGCGTACAGTGCAGAATATAAAGGACGCCCCATCCCCCCGTAAATTCACAAAGCTAAACCCGCCAATTCTGCCTTTTTGGGCCTCGACAAGAATAATTTATTACAAGAAAAGAATATGCAAACAATTGAAGTTCAAGAAAAACTCACGGCGTTGGATCAGCTTGACAATGTACGGCCCGGTAACATGGTCGACATGTGTGGGGTGCTCAATACCAATGTGCATGACCTGGACGACTCGCACGGGTTTGTACTACAGGATGCTAGTCTCCATGAAGTCGAGGTGTTTGTCGCTAAAGGGTTTACTATCCCTCAAATGTACGTTGGCGATGCAGTGCTGCTATACAATGTCATGATAGCTCAGGGGTGTGCGCATTTCACACGGTTCACCAAGGCGGTGGCACTGTCGCCCAACTCGCAAGTGCACAGCAACGACCAGGCCCGAGTGAGCGAAATCGAGCTGCTGGAGACACTGATGACGAAACGGAAGATGCCCTCGACACCTGATCATGATGCGACCATTGAGGATATCCTGCAGTTGCTCAATGTAGATAGCAAGACAATGACGGTGCCCTGCAGCTGGCTCAGATTCGACGCCGCACGGTACAAGCAACTGCCGTATATTTCCATTGTGCATCTCACCAACGGCATTTTCGAAGTCGGCAAGCAGTTTAGGATTTACGGCCAGATTGTGGAGATTGATCCGCCACGATTCTATATCAGCCACAGCGACGGCGCCAAACATGCAAAATGCAGACTACAGCTCAACGACGAATGCGGCGGCGCGGCAGTTTTGGTAGAGTTCAGCGACGGCCATGAGACTCTGCTCACGGGTGTCGATATTGCCAACTCGACAAACCGGCGTAAACGGCTGACCAAGGCACTCGAGCGATTGAGAGGGCAGTGGATTCAAGTGGCGATTGAACTACGACGAAACAAGATTCTCGGTTTTGGAGTAGTGCAGCAGCCCTTGAAGGTCAAATTCAACTCACGCATTCAGCATCTTGGATGAAAGTACGTTCATCTTACGTTTCACCTTAAACCAAACCCTATGACGATCCTTTCCTTTTTAATGTCCTCACTCTCCTTAATGAATTTAATGTTTCAATGACTATATTAGCCTTTTTATTACTATGTAATCTATATGCATTTGCGCGCAAATATTGATCAATCTTGTGGTCCAAGTTCAGCCCCAAGCATACCTTTTAACACACTCATAAGTAATGAACCCACCATGGCCAAGCCGTCAGGGTCGAGGAAGTTAGACATTCCCTCGTTCCGTATGCACCCCTTTTCATACTCGTCTCCTTCTAGGCGCTGTTTCAACCAAGCAATTGCACCTGGAATTCCTAGTGCCATCTGGGTTATGTGTTCGCCAGTCATATCCGCTCTCAGTTCTATATCTGCACCACGCTTGCAATGCGAGTTGTACCAGCACTCAACATCATCAAACGGAGTGATTTCATCGTCTATAGAATGATAAATCATCATCGGTACTTGTGGCACATGCTGCCCGAGCGTATTCGCATCAAGGATCCCGGCGATGGTCGGATTCTTTAAAATTCGCTTTCCAATAGTAAAATAGTCGTGCCAATTGACAAATAGATTTTCGTACATGTCCCCAAAGAGACACCGTTGCCTCGCGCCATTAAAGTCCTGTTTCATCGACGGCTCAAGGTACTTGTCGACAACCATGTCAAAGTCCTCATACTCCTGTCTCAGCCCATTGATCCCGCCAATGATCATCCCTACAAACGGTCCATTATTGGTCTGCTCTGCAACAGATGTGAGATTGATTGCAAACCCGCCAACAGCAATGCCACAGATATCCAATTCAGGTGCGTATCGAGGCGCAAGTTCTGCAGCCCACCCGGTAGCAAACGATCCACCGCTGTATCCCCACATTGCGACAGAAGCATCTTCATCAATGTCGATCACAGATTCCGATGACATTACAGCTCTTATGCCGTCAAGTACCGAGTGTGCAGCTTGTCTGCCGGCTGTGAAAGCAGCCTGCGGGCCCTCGTAGTCCGGTACAATGACCACCCACCCGAGATCCAATGCAGCTTCAATGCCGAGTATTTCGAACTTTGGTGGTGCGTTTCCGAAAATTTCCGGATCTTGAAGCTGGAACGACACTGCACAATCGACACACGCAGAGTCCTCCGCTGCTTGATACGACAATAGTTTCGAAGTGTCTGCATTGTATGGTACAAGAACCGTGGCAACGTTTGCTCTTGGTCGGCCCAGACTGTCACTGGATCTATAAAGAATCTGGTAAGATGCCTCGATATCTATCGTATCGAACAGCAGATGCGGATTTGAAGGAGAGTGTCTCCAGTTAAGAAGCATTCCTAGTGGTTTCTTCTCGTATCCTTCGACAGGACGATAGAAGTCATCTTCACTTGGAAGTAGTACTTTGCTTTTCTTCACGGGTACACACGAAGCGATTGAAAGAAAAAACGCCAACGAGTATAACATCTATTGCACGCGTATGGTAAAGCGGCATTTGAATTTTCAACTTTCGTACGAGAAATGCGATTGCTCTGGCTCGTATTTTAGAGTTGAGCGAAAAAAAACGGTCGATGTGAATTGAGCTTAACGTAAACGCAATGCAACGTCGAATTTACTGCACTGATATAAACTCGGCAATTTTCAGCATTATATTAGTTATGTGAATCCCTAAATGTACTTTATTTACAGATTCGACGGCTGATTGTTGCAAAAAACATCAAAGCCGCACGAAATGCGGCGGCTGTGCGGCTGAGAAGGCTGAGTCGGGTGGGCACGATTTTTGAAATCAAAAAAATCTAAGGCACTTTGGCCGAGTGGTTAAGGCGAAAGATTAGAAATCTTTTGGGCTCTGCCCGCGCAGGTTCGAGTCCTGCAGGTGTCGCCATCTTTTTTTTTTGCTTGTGCTTGTCGTCGATTCTCATTGTGGCTAGTGGCCGTGGAGTAGATGCGGAAGTCGGGCATGGATCACTTCCTAGAGAAATCAACTTTTTGCCATTTTCGACAGAAGTTGTAGTGAGGTAGTTGGGAGGAAGGAATTAGTGAGAAATTTGGAGAAACCTTGTTCTTTGTTAGATTGCCCCTCGCTAGCTCATAGAGTCACCGCACTAGGTTAGCGAGAATAGAACCGACATTGGGGAATTCGCTGGACGCCAAATAATGACACATAAATCCCTCGTCAATCTCTTTTTCGACGAACTCTTGATAATCAACGTGTCAACAATGACGGATTTTGCATTATTCACATCTGCTGAGAGAGTCTGATGATAGATGTTCTAAGGCTATGTAGTTCTGCGTAGGTTTCTAGCTGAGTATATCTGCTCAACCAACTACCTACAATCAACACATTGCGACTGTGACTTGACTTGTCAAAGCATGGCCAATCTCCATTTGATGTATTGCCATATTCTAGAAGATTACAGAAATCTCGGTCAAGGTTAAAGCAGGACCCATCTAGAAGGTTCTAGAAGGTTCCAGCAAAGTATATGGAAAGCCTTTCATCCAGTGTATCATTCTATTCGAATCATTTCCATAATCCTGGAGCCTGAAAAGTCAAATGCTTACCGATTGCTGAGCCTCTGAACTTGCGGCTGCATAACATCCGATCTCATTCATTTAATTACCGGTAAACGGATAAACTGGGCCAAACTCCTCCCCACTCTAGATTGCACATTGACATGAATTTCCGTATAAAATCTTCCATAATATGCAATGCAGAGATGCAATTGATGTGCGCGATGACGAAACCATCTTTCTCTTTTGGTCGCTTGGATTCTCATTTCATTGCGAGAAGGCACTCGAAGGTTTTTTGTGTTGTTCTAGCGCTCGTGCGGCTGTGGCGCCACTATCCTATGATGCACAACGCGTGAAATTTCATAGTGAAAAACGTATGCGCGCGCACGCGCCGCAGTGGGTTCTCTATGATTCCAAACGGTTCCAGCAGCTGCTCGAGGGTTCCAGGTGTACATCTGAGCACTGCCAAAAACATTCCATAAGGTTCCTCCGGAGAGACTGAGGCGAATATATATATCTGGCTTTCTTCCCCCCAATTGGACTTCTTCTTTTCTTACTCACACTTATTTATCTTTTTTTTACTCATACACACAACACATATACAAAATGAGCAAATCAGTCGGTATTGATTTGGGTACTACCTACTCTTGTGTCGCTCACTTCTCGAACGACCGAGTCGAGATCATCGCCAACGACCAAGGTAACCGAACCACTCCATCGTTTGTTGCCTTCACCGACACTGAGCGATTGATTGGTGATGCTGCCAAGAACCAGGCCGCCATGAACCCAGCCAACACTGTTTTCGACGCCAAGCGATTGATTGGCCGAAAGTTCGATGATGCCGAAGTCCAGGCTGATGCCAAGCACTTCCCATTCAAGATTGTCGACAAGGGCGGCAAGCCAAACATTGAGGTCGAGTTCAAGGGCGAGACCAAGGTGTTCACTCCAGAAGAGATCTCCTCTATGGTCTTGATCAAGATGCGAGAGACTGCCGAGGGTTTCTTGGGTGGCAGCGTTACTGATGCCGTCATTACTGTTCCAGCTTACTTCAACGATTCTCAGCGACAGGCCACCAAGGATGCTGGTTTGATTGCTGGTTTGAACGTTCGACGAATCATCAACGAGCCAACCGCTGCTGCCATTGCCTACGGTTTGGACAAGAAGTCTGAGGGCGAGAAGAATGTTTTGATTTTCGACTTGGGTGGTGGTACCTTTGATGTTTCCTTGTTGACCATTGAGGATGGTATCTTCGAGGTCAAGGCCACTGCTGGTGACACTCACTTGGGTGGTGAGGACTTTGACAACCGATTGGTCAACCACTTTGTCCAGGAGTTCAAGCGAAAGAACAAGAAGGACTTGAGCTCCAACCAGCGAGCTATGCGACGATTGCGAACTGCTTGTGAGCGAGCTAAGCGAACCTTGTCTTCTTCTGCTCAGACTACTATTGAGATTGACTCGTTGTTTGAGGGTATCGACTTCTACACTTCCATCACTCGAGCCCGATTCGAGGAGTTGTGCCAGGACTTGTTCCGATCCACTGTCGACCCAGTCGAGAAGGTTTTGCGAGATTCCAAGATTGACAAGTCCAACGTTCACGAGATTGTGTTGGTTGGTGGTTCCACCCGAATTCCAAAGGTCCAGAAGCTTGTTTCTGACTACTTCAACGGCAAGCAGCCAAACAAGTCCATCAACCCAGATGAGGCTGTTGCTTACGGTGCTGCTGTCCAGGCTGCTATCTTGTCTGGTGACTCTTCTTCCAAGACCCAGGACTTGTTGTTGTTGGATGTTGCTCCATTGTCTCTCGGTATTGAGACTGCTGGTGGTGTCATGACCAAGTTGATTCCACGAAACTCTACCATTCCAACCAAGAAGTCTGAGACTTTCTCCACCTATGCCGACAACCAGCCAGGTGTGTTGATTCAGGTGTTTGAAGGTGAGCGAGCCAAGACCAAGGACAACAACATTCTTGGTAAGTTTGAGCTTTCCGGCATTCCACCAGCCCCACGAGGTGTTCCACAGATTGAGGTTACGTTTGACGTTGATGCCAATGGTATCTTGAACGTTTCTGCAGTCGAGAAGGGCACTGGTAAGTCTAACAAGATTACCATCACCAACGACAAGGGCCGATTGTCCAAGGAGGACATTGAGCGAATGGTTTCCGAGGCTGAGAAGTACAAGGAGGAGGACGAGAAGGAGTCTAAGCGAATTGCTGCTCGAAACGGCCTTGAGTCTTATGCCTTCAGCTTGAAGAACACTCTCAACGAGGAGCAGTTCAAGGAGAAGGTTTCTGAGGAGGAGCGAACCACTCTTGAGAAGACTGTCACTGAGGCCATTGAGTGGGTCGACTCTAACCAGTCTGCCGAGGTTGAGGAGTACGAGGGCAAGCAGAAGGAGCTTGAGGGTGTTGCCAACCCAATCATGCAGAAGTTCTACGGTGCTGCTGGCGGTGCCCCAGGTGGCATGCCAGGTGGAGCTCCAGGTGGATTCCCAGGTGCCGCCCCAGGCGGTGCTGCTCCAGAGGAGTCTGGCCCATCTGTCGAGGAGTTGGATTAAATTCTTTCAACCCACCACCAACAACAACACTAATGCATGTTTTTTAATTGTTTAATTGATTTTGTAAAAAAAAATAGGTTTTTATAAAAATTGGGATTTTATATTAGAAATTTTTTTCGTCTCTAGCGTAGAATTGAGGATGAGCTTAAAAAAGCTTTGAGAGCTTGTAAGTCTTAGACGTACGGCTTGAGAGTTGTACTACTTAGTGGTACAAAAGTTATGGCCTAAAAGATTATATACACACGTAGAATACTAGGATACCATAGAATGCTCACGCTTGACCGTGAAAAATTTGGTTCTTGGCTGCTCGTACGCGCAATGCTCACTTGGCTCATGCACCATGTGGCCAAAAGTGGAATCATTCACTTCGACGGCGTATTCGCATTGAAGTGGACATTTGGACTTTATAATACTAATATTGTGAATGTGTGTTCCGTTTATACAGTAGAGCGGTCCCCGGAATATTTTCCAGTGGAGAGTGGGCCCCCAGCCCAGATCCCTGCAGGGGACATGGACAGGGATCTTTTAATCCACCAATTTCATGAAGATCCCATGCAGCTGTCAAATAAAAGTGACGGCCCCTTCGAGGTACACTTAAAAAGGTACACTGCAGGGTTTTTTCGAAAAAGTTTCGGTACCTTAATGTCCTCACCTCATAGTCGTGTGGTGGCAACAGAACCTCGCCTGGTGAAGGAAAATAGCCATCAAGGGTCGTTACAATTAGAACTAAAGAATCTAGAATGCTAATAAATAATAAATACAAAGTTTTTTCTTAACCACTTCTCGTGACGAGGATGAACTTACGCCCCGTCGAGCAAAACTCTTTAAACGCCTGGTAAAAGTGCTCCACCACCACATCCGTCGTGTCCTTGTCGGCGAGCAAAATATCCATAGCCAGCTCGAACACCATGCCGCCATCCAGCACCCCGAGTGGCCCGCGGTCGAACCGAGCTACTTTCTCACGATCGCGCAACTGCTTCATAAACACCGTATCTTCGTGCTTCTTCTTCATGATCAGCAGGTGCGTCAACGCGACAAACGACTCCAGTCGCACCTCCTGCGACTCGTCGTTGAGCGTCGTGACAAGTGTCGTGATAGCCTTTGGTATCGTCGGCGCAAGAATAACGTTCTTCGTGGTATCGTAATCGGCGCCAAGGTCCTCTTGCACTGTCTTAGTAAACTTGATAACAGAGTCTGCTCGGATCAGGTCGTCGAGACTGGTGTCGGCGATGGTTTTCAACAACCGGCGTGCCTCGTCGTCGAGCGGGCTGGTGGTCATGACCTCCAGTTTGGATATGGCCCAGTTGAGGTACGCAAAGTCCGAGTTGAGCAGTGGATGGGGTGACGGCGACGCTGAGTTGTTGGTCAGTGCAGACTTTGCCGACGGCGTGGTTGAACTAGAAGCTGTTGCTGTTGTTGTTGTTGTTGTTGTTTGTACGGTCGTCATGGTTGGTTGAGAGGATAAATTGTGGTTGGATGATCTTCTTGAGTTGCAGAAAACAATACAGCCGTTTGAAACTCTAACCTGCAGGTGTGAAATGTTATTGTTGTTGTTTAAGGGTTGGAAATAAATAATGTCGAAATGTGGAGACTCGGGTAGTAGAAGATAAGTGTCGAAGGCAGAATGAGTTGTATTTAAATGACGACGAATGAGGGCAAATGGGGATTTTTCCTGCTCGCTCTCTGTTTAGTACGCACGCGCAACGCACAAAAACCGTTTTCTGTGCGTCAGAGACCCGCGGCGGGCATTTGCATGCGTGTCTCACCTTTGGGGTGTTGGAAGCGATGGTGTGTAGATAGGATAGGGCTCCTCTGTTCTAATGGTATCTAGGACGATGGTATATGGTAGTTCCAACTTCAACTATCAATGGTATTGATGGAAGAAATACAGTAGTAGGGAAGTTTCCCAAATTGTTTGAAAGGTACCAATTACCCAGGTACCTACCACAATCTCACCCCGATCGATCGTCGTCACCTGTCCGGCTGAAAGAGACTGGGGTCATGATCCCGAAAACAAGGTTGAGTTGTACTAGAACCCGTGAGGTGAATAGTGTGGCAACAATGCGTTGAACTTTAACCTCTACTGGATCTGATTGATCATCGTACTCTCAGTTAGTACGGCACTACTCCCTCATATCCAAGCAATGGTACAACCTTGTGTTGTCTCAAAAGATCCAAAGTTGCTCACATCCGCTTCGAAGTTCCGTATCCAGATAGTTGAGATGGTGAAATAAAGGTGTGTCTCGCAGGACAAAGGCCCCTTACGCCGTTTTCTCAAACACCAGTCTCATGTCCCAGACACCGCGAATAGCAGCGCCGTCGGTATGGTACCTTCTTTCCAAACGACTTGCAATATTTACAAACAGGAGTATCAAAAAAAAAATAGGTACATGAAAGAACGTTCTCTCAATTGAATGAGTTGAGGAATGAGAAAAAAAATATGCGACCCCGGTGAGGATTGAACTCACGATCTCACGATTAACAGTCGTGCGCCTTAACCAGCTTGGCCACGGAGTCTTGTGATGATATTTCAAAATTTTAAATCAGTTTTATTCCCAGTTTTTGCACGCGGCGCGAGCCGAATCTCACTGATGAGCAGATTAGCTTTGCGCAGCGAAACTGCGGTAGGAACACATCCAGAAATGAAATTATTCTTGGACGCCTGAAGGCTTCCGATGACGACATGAGACCATT